>LR738709.1:147864122-148001906 GCA_902687465.1 Secale cereale
CCCAGGGGGGGGGGGGGCGCCGCCAGGGCGCCTGGAGCCCTGGTGGCCCCCCCGGCTGTCCTTCAGGCGCAAGGTAGGTTCTGGATCGCTGATTTTTTATATAATTTTTCTGGATTTTTCCTGGCAGTTCTCGTAACGTGAAAACCTGAAATACAAAAACAGCCGAAAACAGAAACTGGCACCGGGGTGCACTGGATTAGTAGGTTAGTCCAAATATGATCAATAGTGTATGGAAGTGTATGAATATCATAGCAATATCACCCAAAAGTGGCATGGAGCAAGCAGAAATTATAGATACGTTTTGGACGTATCACATACGCAGGATCATAACGGCCAATGCTGTTGTTTGCCATCAAGGTTAGCTCCATCCCATGTCTTACAATATTTCACATCATTTGCGCAATTGCAGTTTAACTTCTACCATTTACTGGTTGCCTGTAGGTACACATGTCAGTGGCACTGATCCACGCTTTGACCCAGAGGAACAGTCCGCCTCCGCCGTCGCTGACTTTGGGCGGGCTCTGGCCAAGATGAAGTGCCCCAGCAACTACCTCTCATGACTTACCAAGTATGTACTCATCAGTTCAATCTTACCAAAACCAGTTGCAATTAATGGCTATGTTCTAAATGGTCGACGTATTAAACATGTTATAGTAAACATGCCTAACACGTTTTAGCTACTTTCCCTACCTTTTTATAGACATTTGGGCCATTCTCTGCTCTGGCAGCACCTGCCTTGTGATGTTTAACTATGCCAATTGCATTTTTATCAGTACCAGTTTCAATGGATATTAAGCTTGTTGCAATTAACATTTGAATCCATTTTTAAACAATTGTATTTCAATGGCTACAAACTTACAAAACATGACTTAGGATGTTGTTAAGCCTGTTGCAATTAATAGTGGTATCCATTTTTTAATCTGTCCCTTGCTACCATGCTACTCTCCGCAATGAAGATATACTAGAGATGCTGCCCATTTGCTATTTTTGGTGGATGCTAACCCTGTTGTACTTAGCATGCTTGTCCATGTACTTACGCAGGGTCATAACGACCGTTGCTGTTGTTTGCCATCGAGGTTAGCTACATCCCATGTCTTGCAGTATTTCACATCATTTGTGCAATTGCAGTTCAACTTCTACCATTAACTGGTTGCCTATAGGTACACATGTCAGTGGCACTGATCCACGCTTCGACTAGGAGGAACAGCCCGCCTCCGCCGCCGCTGACTTTGGGCGGGCTTTGGCCAAGATGAAGTGCCCCAGCAACTACCTCTCAGGACTTACCAAGTATGTACTCACCAGTTCAATCTTACCAATACCAGTTGCAATTAATGGCTATATTTTGTACGGTCGATGTACTAAGCATGTTTCAGTAAACATGCCTAACACATTTTAGCTATTTTCCCTACCTTTTTATAGACAACTGGGCCATTATGTGCTCTGGCAGCACCTGCCTTGTGATGTTTAACTCTGCCAATTGCATTTTTATCAGTACCGGTTTCAATGGTCATTAAGCCTGTTGCAATTAATAGTTGTATCCATTTTTAAAGAGTTGTATTTCAATGGCTACAAACTTAACAAACATGAATTAGGATGTTGTTAAGCCTGTTGCAATTAACAGTTGTATCCATTTTTAATCCGTCCCTTTGCTACTGTGCTACTCTTTCGCAATGAATATATCACTACAGATGCCGCCGTTTCATTACGATTTGCTATTTTTGGTGGATGTTAACCCTGTTGTAGTTAACATTTGTTTTCCATGTACTTACACAATGGGCAATGTTATTGTTTGCCGTCGAGGTTAGCTACATCCCATGTCTTATACACCATCTATTCCTAAATATAAGTATTTCTAGAGATTCCAATATGGACTACATACGGAGCAAAATGAGCGAATCTAGATTCTAATCAAACCTATATCTATAATTCTATATACATCCGTATGTAGTTCATATTGAAATATCTAAAAAATACTTGTACTTAGGAACATAGGTAGTTGTATTTTACATCATTTGTGCAATCTCAGTTTAGCTTCTAACAATTACTAGTTGCTTGTAGGTACATATATGAGCGGTACTGATCCACGCTTTGATCCCTTTTGCATATGGAGCAATGAGATATTCATGAACAAGCGTTAAGTGAGGAAACTAAGAAAGATTGTTAGGCGAAAGAAACGGATGATTGGAATTAAGCTCCTTATTTACACTTTGTCCAAGACAACAGAGAACTTTAGGATGGTAAGTAATGTGTTGCCTTTTCCCCCTGCCCACAACAAGTTACTCTATTAGACCTCAGTATCTGATATTTTTCTATTTTTAGTGGTTTTCGAAGCTATTTACTGATGATTACCCTGAAAACTACATGACCGGAGTGGAGGTAACTAAGGTTAAAGTATATAATTCATGCTACCATGATAATGCTCTATAAGTATTCCTGAAGGCGGTGAAGGATGGGAGGGTGATCGTCACAAGGGGTTGGACTAAAGTGGTTTGTGCCTATGGCATGCAAGAAGGCCCATTATGGGCATTCCGCTTCTTCAACACTATCGACAGTCAAAATGATTTACACTTGTATCTTCACCTTTACCGCCTTTAAACATTATGGTTCATCATAGTTAATTGTTGTCTAATCATGTAATTACTGAACATGTTGTACTGGCAATTTTATTTATGGGTTCATTGTTGAACCATTGCGCTGAGAATTTGAATTGCACGTTTCATATTTCAAAATTTCCAATTCGAATAATAAATTACAGGCATAAATAAAACTATACATGGGCTAATAAAATAATGTGCACACGGTTAGAAAGAAAACAACGTGTGCGATGTAAAAAGAGAACAGTCGATCATGGAACTTTGCAAACGGTTTTGGGAGTAAAAGCGCCTATGATGGATAGCCCAATGCCACACAGTTTTCTTCATCAAATCATGTCTGATGTAGTTGATAAAAGCAAACAGTTAACCTAGGTAGAGCATGTGTGATAATTACACCTTTCACACACGAGCCTATACATAAAACTGTGTGGGATGTATATACGAGTGGAAACGTTTAGCGGGGACTGACTGTGTGGGATGTACTAACGGCTAGAATTTCGCCTCTATAATTGTAGTTTTTTAGCTCTACTGTACGTATTACTGTATTTGAGTGCTTGCCGGCCGCACACAACCTCATTTTCCCGAGCGTGTGTGCCAAGAGGGCATATCCCCGACGGTTTCTGGGTCGTGTGGTAAGGACCCCCTATTGCCCACACTCACTTGGCGACGGTTCCAAATGCCGTCACACAAAGGGGTTAAAAACCGTTTGTATAGCACCTATGCGTACCAATGAATACGTGTCTCGTTCCCTACTATCACTGGGTGAAAGCACCACAAGATTGAACAAAAGCAAAGCATTTCTCCCATTGCAAGAAAAACCAATCTAGTTGGTCAAACCAAACCAATAGTTCGAAGAGAATTACTAAGATATCAAATCATGCATGTAAGAATTCAGAGCAGATTCAAATAATATTCATAGATAAGCTGATCATAAAACCACAATTCATCGGATCTTGTCAAACACACCGCAAAAGAAGATTACATCGGATAGATCTCCAAGAACATCGAGGAGAACATGGTATTGAGAATCAAAGAGAGATAAGAAGCCATCTAGCTACTAGCAATGGACCCGTAGGTCTGTGGTAAACTACTCACACTTCATCGAAAGGGAAATAGGGTTCATGTAGATGCCCTCCATGCTCGAATTCCCCTCCGGCCGAGTACCGGAAAAGGCCTCCAGAAGGGATACCGAGAATACAGAAAGTTACGGCGGTGGAAAAGTGGTTTCAATGGCTTCTCTAGGGTTTCTGGAAAATGTGTGAATATATAGGCGAAAGAAATAGGTCGGTGGAGTCACTGGGGGGGAGGGGCAGAAGGGTGGGGGTGTGCCCTACCCCCCTGGGCGCGCCCTCCGTCCTTGTGGCCGCCTCGTGGCTTCCCTGACGTGCACTCCAAGTCCTCTGGATGTATTCTGGTCCAAGAAAAATCAACGTAAAGTTTCATTCCGTTTGGACTCCGTTTGATATTCCTTTTCTGAAAAACTCAAAAACAAGGAAAAAACAGAAACTGGCACTGGGCTCTAGGTTAATAGGTTAGTCCCAAAAATAATATAAAATAGCATAATAATGCATATAGAACATCCAAAACAGATAATATAATAGCATGGAACAATAAAAAATTATAGATACGTTGGAGATGTATCAAGCATCTGCAAGCTTAATTCCTGCTCATCCTCAAGTAGGTAAATAATAAAAACAAGCTTTTTGATGTGGAATGCTACCTATCATATTTATCAATGTAATTCTTCTTTATTGTGGCATGTATGTTTAGATCCATAAGACTTGAAATGAAAGTTTATCAATATCAAAACAGTAATACTTCGAGCATACCAAAAGCAATCTACGAAGCTGCAAAAATAACATGTATAAAGAAAGTTATCCCTAAAAAAATCATATAGTCCTTATGCTCCCTTTTCTTAACACAAGATACCCCTCATCCCCATCCAGGTGTCAGCCAAGCAATTGCTTTCATATTCTACCTTTTCAAGCCTTTATTGAACTCTTCACGCAATATATGAGAGCGAGCCACGGACATAGCACGATGGGTGGAATAGGAGGTGGTGATAGGCAAAAGGTGGGAGAAAGTCTCACATGAACTAGGCAAATCAATGGACTATGGAGATACCCATCAATCGATATCAATGTGAGTGAGTAGGGATTGCCATGTAACGGATGCGCTAGAGTTATAAGTGTATGAAATCTCAAAAACTAACTAGTGGGTTGCTACCTCTTGAGCTTGCATTGTATTCCCTCGAAGAGGAAAGGGAGATGCAGCACAGTAGCGTAAGTATTTCCCTCAGTTTTTGAGAACCAAGGTATCAATCCAGTAGGAGACCACGCTGATACGTCTCCAACGTATCTATAATTTTTGATTGTTCCATGCTATTATTTATGAAGTCTTGGATGTTTAATGGGCTTTATCATTCACTTTTATATCATTTTTGGGACTAACCTACTAACCCAAAGGCCCAGTCCAGATTGTTGTTTTTTGCCTATTTCAGGGTTTTGCAGAAAAAGAATATCAAACGGAGTCCAAACGGAATGAAACCTTTGCGAGAGATATTATTGGAGGAAATCACGCTCGGAAACTTCAGGACCAAGTCAGGGGACAGCTGGGCTACCCTCGAGGGTGGGGGCGCCCCCCCTGCCTCGAGGCTGGCCCGTGTGGCCCCCGGTGCCTTCCTTCTTCCTATATATACCTACGTACCCCAAAAACTCCATACGCAGAGAGAAAACCCTAATT
The DNA here is from genome assembly GCA_902687465.1 of Secale cereale. NCBI lineage: Eukaryota > Viridiplantae > Streptophyta > Magnoliopsida > Poales > Poaceae > Secale > Secale cereale. The sequence continues at coordinate 147,869,459 of LR738709.1, forward strand.
CCACCGCCGTAGCTTCTGTTCCCATGGAGATCCCATCTTGGAGCCTGTTCCGGGAGGGGGATCCATCACGGAGGCCTTCATCATCATCATCATCGCCCTCACCATGAGTTGTGAGTAGTTTACCACAGACCTTCGGGTCCATAGCTAGTATCTAGATGGCTTCTTCTCTCTCTCTGGATCTCAATACAAAGTTCTCCTCGGTCTTCGAGGAGATCTATTCGATGTAATCTCTTTGCGGTGTGTTTGTCAAGATCCGATGAATTGTGAGTTTATGATCAAGGTTATCTATGAAAGATATTTGGTTCTTCTCTGAACTTTTTATGTGTGCTCATAATATCCTTGCAAGTCCCTTCGAATTATTGGTTTGGTTTGGCCTACTAGATCTATAGTTCTTGCAATGGGAGAAGTGCTTGGCTTTGGGTTCAATCTTGCGGAGTCCTTTCCGAGTGACAGTAGGGGCAGCAAGGAACGTATTGTATTGTTGCCATCGAGGATAAAAAGATGGGGTTTTCATCATATTGCTTGAGTTTATCCCTCTACATCATGTCTTCTTGCTTAAGGCGTTACTCTGTTCGTATGAACTCAATACAATAGATGCATGCTGGATAGCGGTCGATGTGTGGAGTAATAGTAGTAGATGCAGAATCGTTTCGGTCTACTTGTCTCGGATGTGATGCCTATATACAATGATCATGCCTAGATAGTCTCATAATTATTCGCTTTTCTATCAATTGCTCGACAGTAATTTGTTTACCCGCCGTAGAATACCGCTATCATGAGAGAAGCCACTAGAGAAAACTATGGCCCCCGGGTCTATTCTCAACATATCAATCTACATCTACTTTACTTTTCTTGCTTTTATTTGCTGTTTTATTAAACTACAAATACGAAAAATATAAACTATCATCTCTATCAGATCTCACTCTTGTAAGTGACCGTAAAGGGATTGATGGGGTTTTTGGTATCATGCTTCTGTCCATGGGAACAGAAGCTACGGCGGTGGAATTAGGGTTTTCTCTCTGCGTATGGAGTTTCTGGGGTACGTGGACTTATATAGAAAGAATGAGGGCACCGGGGGCCACTTGAGGGGGCCTTGAGGCAGGGGGCGCGCCCCCCACCCTCGAGGGCCACCTCTGTGTCCCCTGACTTGGTTCTCAAGCTCCACGTGTGTGATTTTCTCCAAAAATATCTCTCGCGAAGGTTTCATTCCGTTTGGACTCCGTTTGGTATTCTTTTTCTGCAAAACCCTGAAATAGGCAAAAAATAGCAATCTGGACTGGGCCTTTGGGTTAGTAGGTTAGTCCCAAAAATGATATAAAAGTGAATGATAAAGCCCATTAAACATCCAAGACTTCATAAATAATAGCATGGAACAATCAAAAATTATAGATACGTTGGAGACGTATCATGGGTGTGCATCAACTTGCTTGCTCATGAGGACTTAAGGCATTTGAGGAAGCCCATTGTTGGAATATAAAAGCCAAGTTCTATAATGAAGAATTCCCACTAGTACACGAAAGTGACAACATAGGAGACTCTCTATCATGAATAACATGGTGCTATTCTAAAGCACAAGTGTGGAAAAGGATAGTAACATTGTCCCTTCTCTCTTTTTCTCTCCTTTTCTTTTATTTTTTATTTTTTATTTTGGGCTCTTTGGGCTCTTTTTTTGTGGGCTTCTTTGGCCTTTTTTTATTTATTTGGGCTTCTTTGGCCTATTTTATTCACAAACTCACATGGGACAATGTTCTAATAATGATGATCATCACACTTTTATTTACTTACAACTTGATATTACAACTCGATACTAGAACAATGTATGACTCTATATGAATGCCTCTAGCGGTGTACCGGGATGTGCAATGATCTAGAGTGACATGTATGAAAATATGAATGGTGGCTTTGCCATAAATACTATGTCAACTACATGATCATGCAAAGCAATATGACAATGATGATGTTTGTCATAACAAACATAACGGTGGAGTTACATGGAAAAATATCTCGGAATGGCTATGGAAATGACATAATAGGTAGGTATGGTGGTTGTTTTGAGGAAGGGTGTAAGGTGGTTTTGATGCACCGGCGAGAGTTCCGCGGCACTAGAGTGGCTAGCAAGGTGGAAGGGTGGGAGTGCGTATAATCCATGGACTCAACATTAGTCATAAAGAACTCACATACTTATTGCGAAGAATCTACTTAGACCTCAAATTAAAACACTAAGACACATTCTCCTTGGGGGAGGTTGGTAGGAGTTAACCATCGCGCGCACCCGACCTTCACGCAGAGATAAAACAATGAAGATACAGTGCGCGCCAATTTGGTTACATAGACCATGCTACGGGAATCACAAACCTTAACACAATTATTTCTTTAACCTCACAAACTACCACTAGCACGACTCTAATATTACCATCTCAACATCTCAAAACAATTATAAGGAATCAAACTTTTCATAATATTCAATGCTCCTTATAAGAAAGTCTCTATTATATCTCCTTTGGATGCCTATCATATTAGGACTAAATTCATAACCCAAGAAAATTACCGTGCTATTTTACAGACTCTCAAAATAATATAAGTGACACAACAAAGTTCAACAAATTCTATAAAATAAAACCACCATCGTGCTCTAAAAAGATATAAGTGAAGCACTAAAGCAAAATTTCCTAGATCAAAAGATATAAGTGAAGCAGATAGAGTATTCTAATAAATCACGATTCAAGCGTGTCCCTCTCAAAAGATATAAGTGAAGCAGATAGAGTATTCTAATAAATCACAATTCAAGCATGCCCCTCTCAAAAGGTGTGTACATCAAGGATGATTGTGGCAAACTAAAACGCAAAGACTCATATCATACAAGACACTCCAAGCAAAACACATATCATGTGGTGAATAAAAATATAGCCTCAAGTAAAGTTACCGATAGACGAAGACGAAAGAGGGGATGCCTTCCTGGGGCATCCCCAAGCTTAGGCGCTTGGTTCTCCTTAAATATTACCTTGGGGTGACTTGGGCATCCCCAATCTTAGGATCTTGGCACTCCTTATTCCATAGTCCATCAAATCCTTACCCAAAACTTGAAAACTTCACAACACAAAACTCGACAGAAAACTCGTGAGCTCTGTTAGTAAAACAAAGCAAATAACCACTCAAGGTACTAGTGTGATCTTATTCTTATTTTATATAGGTGTAATATCTAATGTGTCGCAACTTTTCATGGTTCATACCCCCCGGTACTAGCCATAGATTCATCAAAATAAGCAAAAAACACAAAGAAAACAGAATGTGTCAAAAACAAAACAATCTATAGCAATCTGAAAACTTCGCATACTTCTGTAACTCTAAAAATTCTAAAAAATTAGGAAGATGTGGGGAATTTGTATATCAATTTTTTGTAAGAAATTCAGAAGGTTTTAACGTTCCAGCGAATTATTGAATTTTCTGCACTGAGTGCAAAAGTTTCTATTGTTCATCAACATCAAATCAACGATCACCATAAGCCATCCCAAAGGTCTTACTTGGCTCAAACACTAATTAGAACACCAAAAAACAATTACTATAGAAGTAATAATGTGTGAAAATTGAAAAAATAGAACAAAAAGCAAAAATAAAATTGGGTTGCCTCCCAACAAGTGTTATTGTTTAACGTCCTTAGCTAGGCATAAAACACGAATAGATCTAGGTATTGTCATCTTTGGTATGCAATCCATAAGTAGCTCTCATAATAGATTCATAAGGCAATTTAATTTTCTTTCTTGGAAAATGTTCCATCCCCTTCCTTAATGGAAATTGAAATCTAATGTTTCCTTCTTTCATATCAATAATTGCACCAATCGTTCTAAGGAAAGGTCTACCAAGAATAATAGGACATGTAGGATTGCAATCTATATCAAGAACAATAAAATCTACGGGCACATAATTCCTATTTGCAACAATAAGAACATCATTAATCCTTCCCATAGGTTTCTTAATAGTGGAATCCGCATGACACAAATTTAAAGAACACTCATCAAATTCACGAAACCCTAACACATCACATAAAGGTTTTGGAATTGTAGAAACGCTAGCACCCAAATCACGCAAATCATGGCACTCATAATCTTTAATATTGATTTTAATAGTAGGTTCCCACTCATCATAAAGTTTTCTAGGAATAGAAACTTCCAATTCAAGCTTTTCTTCAAAAGATTGTATCGTAGCATCAATGATAAAGCTTTATTTTGATTATAAGCATGAGGAGAATTCAACATGGATTGCAACAAAGAAATGCAATCTATTAAATAAAGGTTTTTACATCTGTGCCCCTGGTTCGTTAGCTCTACTCATTCATCCCCACGCTCTTCACTTTTGCTCAGTTTTCCCCACTCCCTTGCCCGAAACCCTCAGAAGAGGTCACAACGGATGTCGCCGTCGGGTCAGAGCTTTGACCGTTAACTCTGACGAGTGGGGCCGCATTGGGTGGTGTAGCTGTTCGACCGTTGGGCCGTGTTCTCGTTGGGCTGTCCCTTGCATTAAATGCCTGCACGCGTCGCCAGGACAGAAGCGTGCTATGCATGCAGCCCAACAAGCCTGCCTGCATGCGTCGATTCGCGCCGCCACGATGCGCCGACTGAGCCTACATGCGCCAATCGAGCCTACATGCGCTGATGTGTGCCACCACGATGCACTGAACGAGACGCTTTCGTGCACACCAGCCGCCATGGATGCAGTGATGGTCGCTGCCGCTGGTTCCTCTCTTCTCACACGCTTGTCTACTCGATTTTAAGCATCGTTTTTAACGATCAGTTGCGGCCTTTTCAATCCACTCGCATCTGCACCCGTTTTGCTATGACAAATAAATTGAACAAATATGTTGTGGCTGCATGCACTAGCTAGGTGGCTACATATTTGTGGCTTGTGTAAAAAAAGAAGGGTTCATTGTGGCTGCATGCACTAGGTGGTTACTAACAAAGCGAGCTCTCTAAGAAAACATTCAACAAACATGTAGATAGGGCCAACAAGCCCATATCACGATCACATAGTTGAAATTAGGAAGAACTTCATAATAGAATTGATAGAAAACTTAATAATAGAACTTGATAAAAGGGCCAACAAGCCCATAGCATCTCCAACATAGTTCAATTACAACTTAACATAACATAGACTAAAAAAAGATAGAGGGCTTAGAACCCTAGACGCCGCCTTCTCCACCTCGCTCCTCCTCCGGGCGCCCTTCACTGCTCCTTCAGGGCATTGTCGATGGGGTACGGAAGAGTGTGCATGTGCGACGTGGTGGGGAAGATGTTGATGTACTCCGTGAACATGTTGTGGGTGGTGAAAGCGATGAACTCACAGCCACACCAAAACACCCGGTCGGGGAGGTAGAAGGCGTCGACGTTGTTAGTGAAGTGGGAAAGGAGAGCAACCACCACCCCGTTTTGGATGACCTCCTCAACACAGAACATCCTTGGAGATCCCCGCGGGAGGAGGTGGTAGCCAGGCGCGAGGAAGAACTCGGTGAAGTTCCTTGCAGTCCTCCACCTTGATATCGCCCACACACGTAGTGTGAGCTCAACGTACACGCCAGGATGGTAGAGCCTCTCCATCACAGTGGGTGGGAAGTGGTAGGTTGGTCTGGTGTACTGCATGGCTGAGGATGTGCTAGAAGAAGGAGAAGTGGTTGAAGAGCAAGAAGGGCAGATGGCAGAGAGGATGGGAGATGGATGAGGGATGGCAGAGGCAGAGGGTGGCTTAAATAGACGTAGTGCTACGTGTTATTTGGCCGTGGCAATAATGAGGTTAAATGTGAAGTAGCCTGTTTTCAAACCCACCGCAGCATCGGGAGTGTACATGCATGGGAAATGGTGGTCTGAAAAAGAAGAATAAATAGAAGCTATATTGCACGCGTGGGAAAACGATGCAAAAATAAAGAGCCAGCACGTTCACAAAAAACGATGCAATTCGACGGCCCAACTAGAGCTTGGTTTCCTTTTGGGCCCAATAACAACGTTTTTTTCGCGAAGTCAGTGGTGGTCGAGCAGCCGAGCAAAACCAATAGGATCGCTTCTCGTGGATCGCCCCATGATCCAATGATGCGGAGCCGTCCTTGTGATCCAACGGCGCGGAGCCTGCACGCAGCCAGCCCACCTAATTCCTTCTAGAAGACCATATCTGAGGGCTATCGCTTGGCGCGAGGGTATGATCGAACGGTTGACATTGGGAGCTAGGGTTAGGCGAAACCCCGCGGGGCTTAGAGGGGTTTTGAGCTAGTCAATGGGGTTTCGAAGGCTTTTACTGAACATAACTAATTTAAAAAAAATTGAAAAAATATGAAACCTTCGCCGTTCATCGTTTTATAAGACAAACTAACAAGGAAAAATACTAAACTTGGTCTATGGTCATTTTCATGAAAAAAACCTAGCTGGCACGATCGAGGTCAAATGAGCACCATTAATTTAAAAAAAATCAAAAAATATAAAACCTACGCACAATGTTGTCTTATGTGACATGTTACCAACGAAAAATCATAAACTTAGTCTATGGTCATTTTCATGAGAAAACCTTCACACATATGAGCTATCATGTACATATTTCATAGAGTTCAAGGAAAGGAGGTAGGGTTACCTTTTGTTTTTGAAAAAATCAAATGTTTTTTCTTCAAAAAATCACCAAAGATTTATTTCAAAGTGAATAAGAAGGATCTGAAGTTAGTTTTCCATTTTCATATTTCAAACATGTTTTAATAGTTTTTATATTAAAGCATATGTTTTCAAAAGAAAATGTAAAAATATGAAGATTAATTCAAAAAATAGTGAGACTTCGAATCTACACTATGTAAAATGAATATGTGTTAATAGAAAAACATTTGGCTCATTTAGAGTAGGTCAAAAAAACTTGATTACAAATGGGCTGTTTACCCTAGCTTGGGAGCTCATTTAGAGCACATTTCTCAAATTCAAATTTATTTGACCTCCTCTAAATCACTTCAAATTTTGCATACATGATCTCCTACACAAACATAGATAGTTTGCCAAGGTTTTACTTGTTTTTGCATTTTCTTGAATTTATACTGTCTAGGTTTGCCAAGGTTTACATGATCTCATTTGGAGCATGCATTTGATTTCCTACACAACATGTGTGATCATTGCAACACCTAAAATCATAGTTCACAACATCTAAACATAACTAACCATAGATTCAGGACAGACAAATATACCACATGCAAATTTAAGGACAGACAAATATAGATAGCAACCAGATTACTAGCATCAACTTAGCCAATAATAACCAAATTCATGAAAACTAAATTCAGTTCAACAAACCATAACCGACGAGATTCAGTTCAACAAACCAAAAGTAACCCAACAGATAAACTTAAAGATCCAGTTCACAACATCACATCATCGATCACATCATGCCGGAGTCAGGGCCTTTGCGAGGGAGGCATGCTGCCCCCTGATCATGTAGTCCTCCTCGTGAATCGCTACATCCTCCGTATGAGACAGAAGGTGATCGAAGCAGCCATCCCTTGGCTTTGGCTTGGTGGTGCAGTAGGGGTTGTGCCACTTCTTGGTCTTGCGGTTGTAGAAGGAAGCAACTCCCTTGGCCTTGATCTTCACCACCTCATTGGCTGTGAAGGATGCGACGTTGCCCTTGTACACTTCTTCTCCAGAATCATACTGCACACATGAATGAGTTACATTAATACATTATAGATTCATTGATACACTATGTCAAAGGAACTAAATGAACAATCTAAATTTCAAGTAGGCTTACCTCATATTGTTCTTTATCACTTTCCTCTGGATCATACGGGTTGTACTGGGCTAGCTTCCTCTTTCTACCCCCCAACTATCATCCTCCTGAACATACAACTACATCCATCACTAGTAAATACGGAAGCCAATTGAAAATTTAGATATGCACACATGACACATTGACCACAGGGCTAATATACTCCTAATCTAAGGCAATGAATCTGAGTAGCATTAAAAAGCCCAATCTGTGAGCACTAAAAACAAATCTAATAAGCATGCATCTGTTCACAACATCTAGCATTTTTGCAATGAATTTATCCAAATCTATAAACAAATCTAAAAACCCCAATCATTGCAGCACCTAAAATCATAGTTCACAACATCTAGCATTTTTGCAATGAATTTATCCAACCAAAACCTAGTCCAAAAACCCTCATCCCCCCAACCCATACAAAAAAACCCGACCCATCCATCAAACCAACTACTATAACCATCTGATAATGCAACTAGGGAGCAACTAACTCTACAAGCTAAGCAAGTGCAAATACCTATTGCTCCATGACAGGCGGCGCCTCGGGGGAATCGGGATGGATTGCGCCACTCGACGTCATCACCTTTTGCAGCGATGAGGTGGAGCCCGCCACATCCGTAGAGATTGCAAGTTTCTTCGCACCGCCGACATCCGCGGTCACCGCGCCCTGACCCTGTAGCTCCACCACATCTCAGGCCACTGCGCTGGCGTTGCCACGAGCGTCGGCCATCTAACAGACGGAGACGATGAAGGTAAGGAAGAGGATGCGGTGGGGGTGAGCGAGACGGTGCGGTGGAGGCACTGGAGGAGAGCGAGACGACGCCGATGGGGGAGAGGAAGACGATGCGGCAGGGAGGGGATTAGGGGGAAATGGTAGGGGCGACGGAGGTGGTTGCCCCTCTTTATATGATGGGACGTTTCGGGCATGTCCACGGATACGTGCTACCCCACGACCACGTATGACTGTGGTCTTGCATGCGCCCACGTATACGCCGCCCCACTCGTCAGAGTTAACTGTCAAAGGCATTGGCCCGACGGTAACGTCCGTTATAACCTATTCTGAGGGTTTAGGGCAAGGAAGTGGGGAAAAGGGAGCAAAAGTTAACAGAGTAGGAATGAATGAGTAGAGCTAAGGAACCTGGGGCACGGAAATAAAAATCCCTAAAAAAATCATAATTAAATTCCTTGAAATCCGAAATTGTGGGCTCATTGCTACTTAAAGTTTTGACCTCGCCAATCCCACTTTTATCAATTTTGTGCATCAAGATATAAAAACTATGAATCATTAGGATGCCTTTTAACTAAAGTTGACTCATCTTGAGTCCCACCTTTATCAAGATTTATATTGGAAAATAAAGATTCAATAGGAGTCACATAAATCACTTTAACAACTTCATAATTATTTTCAGATTCTGGTTTAGCGGCCATCTTATTTACTAAGGTGTCTAGCTTATCAGAGATTTGGCCAACTAAATTTTCAAGATGAGTAAATTGAGATTTTAGACCATCAAATTCCTTAGACATATCATCGAGAACTTTATTCATATATTCCATGAAACTTTTCTGCTCCTTGAGCTCGTTTCTAAGGAAATTATTGTGCTCAAATTGCAAATACATGAAGCTCCTAACATTATTTTCAATATCTTCCAACCTCCTAAGGTGAGTGTCGTGGATTTGTCACGGCAGATGCCCTAGGATTAGGACTTAGGTGTGGAGCCATCGCAGCTAGGTTAGATTGAAGGGGTTAAACGGGATAAGAGACACTGAGAGTTTTTTATCCTGGTTCAGCCCCTCAATGAGGTAAAAGCTTAATCCAGCTGGGGTTGTATTTATCGAGTCTCAATAACCAGGGAGCGAATACACTTGACCTAGCTCTTGAGCAATTGTTTCTTGAGTTAACCCACCGCCGGGTCACCCCTTTATATACAGGTTGATGCCCGGCGCCTTACAAAGTCCCGGCCGGCTCATACACAATGTGTCCGGCTCGGTCACCAACTAAACTTGCCTTACACCATAAGTTAAATGTATGGAGGTTCACACCCGTGGGCCTCAAATCGTCCCCGGGTCTTGGGCCTTCAATAAGCTTGCTCTATGAACCGCCATCTTCACGCCTTCTTGGGCCTTCTCATCGTGAGCCACCAGTGGCATGACCTGGCCCCTCCTGGACGGGTCATACCCAATAGTTATATCCCCAACATTAGGCCCCAAGTTGATTTAAACTTGTTCACATCAATCTTCAACACTTGACTTAACATAATCTTCCGTTGCCAATTTTTTACCATTTCATTGTAACCCACAGTAACGTCACATCTCAGAATTGTGTTAATCCGCCATGACGTCATCTCGCATTAATTTTGTATGAAGATTTATCATATCTTAGTAGATCTATTTAACGGACCTCCCGAAAATTCAGGCGCCCTTGCGGCCATATAATCAATTTTTAGCCTCCTCGATTCCCACACATGGCATGTGTCCACTGCCTTATAAATAGGGACAGGGGTCTTTCTTTTCACTTTTACCCCTGCTCTGCATCTTCTTCTCCTTCCTCGCGACAACCGACGCCTTCGCAGCTCCGCTGCCCCCGTCGACTGCATCAACCTTGGCCGCTGCATCAAACTGACCTCGACCAGAAAACAGCGGCGTTCCTTCGCTATTCGTCAGCATCTCCTGGTACTTATTTTGATTTATATCAGATATGCACTAGGGTTTGCTCAGTTTGTCGGAGTTCTTTCGCCGTTCTTCGTCTGGCTTCCTTAGATTGCATAACTAGATCTGAATTTAACATCAAAGATATGCAGTAGCAGTTTTAGCATTCATTTTCAATAGCAAAAGACACCCCCTCTATCGAAGATATCATCTGAACACATGAACACCTCCGCCACTGCCACTTGAGGTTTAGAATTTATTTATATTTCTCGAACCATTGTAGATCTAAAATCATAGCACCAATTTGCAGAACATGTTTATCCTCCACTTAGGATTTTTTTTACTTTCCAATCTGTTGTATTGCAATCATACGGGCGGCTTATTTTCATAACCCGCCATATAGCATTAGTCCCCTTTTAAGCTGCCAGTACTCATTCTCAATCCTTATGACCCGACACTGTCTTCCCTTTTAATCATGTGGACTTTCTGTATTAGTGATCATTATCCGGCTTAGTGGCATAATCTTAAACCGGCAATCTTTTCCTTTTTAGCCAAAAATGTCTAAAGCCAAGACCGTCACTTCCTGCAATTGGGTCGTTTCCCGGGGTATTAAGGAAATATTGAATGAATTTGTCCACACATGCGTCTTAGCCAAATAAGATGACATCCATTGGAGGGTCCCAGGCATAGAAATTGCTCCTAAACCCAAGGAAGGCGAAGTCATTGTCTTTACTGACCATTTGCTCTGAGGTTTTACTCCTCCCGGCTCAAAATTCTTCCGTGATGTGCTGCATTTTTTGAATCTCCACCCTCAAGATATTGGGCCCAATTCTGTTTCAAACATCTGCAACTTTCAAGTATTCTGCGAGGTGTACCTTCAACAGGAGCCCACTGTAGAACTATTCAGGGAATTTTACTACTTAAACCGGCAGACTTAGTTCACAGATGGGCCCAACCTAGAATTAGGGGGCATTTCTATTCAGGGGCGCAAAGAAGACACCTTCCCTGCCGCCACACTCCCCAGTCATCCCAAAGACTAGAATCAAACTTGGTTTTATTGCAAAGACACTTCTCTAGAAGGTGAAAATCCTCTACCGATTATCGTGAAAACTGGCTTAACAACAGACATCACCTGTCAGAATGGATCGGCACCGCTGAACGGGCTAAATACATGCCTATATTTTCAAAGATCACCTTTATGGCCAATGGGCTGTCTGGAGTCGATTTAGTCTGGTGCTGGGTCGCGTGGGGAATCTTGCCCTTAAGCCGCTGATCCGGCTTAATGTGTGAATATACTGGTAATGTTAAGGATCCCCTACACCATTGCCAAATAGAACTGACTGATGATGACACAACAATATGACCAAGAAACTGTTGAATGAGACCTTGGAAACTTGCAGTAAAATAGGCTTGAGGCCTTTCTGTACTCTCAATGAGCCGCCAGCTGTAAGTATTTTCAAACAACTTTCATTAAGTCATCATTTTTCAATCTGCCTTTTCATTATTGCTTGATTTCTGCGGGCTGACTCCTCCTTCTGGAATAAAAAACTTCAAGACAAGCCGGCTAAAAAGAGCTGGGCCAAGACTAAAGCACTTAAAAAATCTTCTAAGAAGAAGACAACTTCAGACCTATTTACTTTGAATGATGATGAGTTGGAGGTAGACCTTGACTCCCTTGGCTCCCTTTTTATTCATCTTATTGACGCAGATCATTATAAGGATGATGCAGAGGCCAGTCATGCAGACGGTGAAGAGGTAATTGTCCTTTCCTCCATCTCAGAACCTTTGCCAGGACAGAAAGTTTGTCACGTGTGCGGGAAAGTAAGGTTTTCTCACCCTTTAGCTTACTTGGATCCCAACTTTATTTTGAAGAAGCAGCAGCATGAAGCTCTCCGCACAACCCGGAATAGTGGCGGCGGGGTCCTCTCCTCCGGCTTGCCCAATACGCCACCTCATCGCAAGCGCTAAGCAGAGGTTTCACAAATTTTTGGCTTAGCTTTTCCAAAGGCAGGTCTTATTCGACAACCTCTTAACCCTTCAGACTCAAACTATCAGGGAACCTCTCACTCTTCATCTGGTGATTCCACTGGGACTCAGGTTCCTCCGTTCAAGACTGTTCCTGGGTGAGGATACTTAAGCCTGTTTGTTCTCATATCTTACTCAATTGGTGTACCAATCTCATCATATGTTTTGTTTTCAGGGCTATGGCCAAACCCAGCAAGAAGCTGAAGGTGAATAAATCGGCCGAGGATCCCAAGCCTGCAAACCCACAAGAACAGATTATGCCTGAGCCTTTGCATCAAACTTCCGAAGCAGCCATGGATGATCCACTACCAGAAGAGCACCACATCACCACATATGCCATGGATGTTGATTTGGAGAATCCTAAGCCGCCCAGTCCTGCCCAGCCGGCTCATGAAATTGAAGAGATAATGGTTATTGGGATGGCTTATACAGCACCAGGCAATCCCACTGTCCTATCAGAGCACATCGCTAAAGAAGAATTTTATGTTGTTGATAAGGGCAAGTGGAAAGTAGATTTAGAAAGCTATGCTCAGTTCAGCACTCAGGAGCTCTATTCAGGTTATTTAAACCATCTTCACACCATCCGTGACTTTGAGGTCGGCCTAGTCAACCTCATGAAAGAGCGTTTTGAGGTAAGCCATGCAATATTTTCACCAACCGCCAAGTCTATTGGATATGATAGAATTGAGTATGTTGTAGACTTTAGATAGCATCTTTAATCCTGCATTCATGTCATGTCATACTATAGTTGCCAAATGTAGCGACCTGACCCGAATGGATCAAGTCTCTGTGCTTCAGTGTCATCCCTGGATCGGTAATGCTACACAGTACTAGATGGATTTATAACAGAGTAGCAATCACACACTTATTACATCGAATGTCTCAAAATAGAACTTATTACAAAAGATATGGTGTAAGGCCATCTAACACGATAACATCGGAAGGCTTGGAAGACAAAGTGAGTCCATCAACTCCAACGGCATAGCTGAGTGCATGACAAATGACCTAGCGCACCTTACTCTTCTTCTGAAAAGTCTACAACATGATATGTTGCAGCCTGAAACGGGTCAGCACATGGAATATGTTGGCAAGATAACACATTAGAGCAAGGAACAGATAAATGCTATCACTACATGCATATATGGCAGGTTCCAGTCGTTGGTAATTTCAGGGAAGCCAACATTGGCATTGCTCTTGAGTTAGCCAAATAGATCGCGGAAGAAGTGGATGCTATCATAAACTCTGCAGCAAATACCACTTTTGATGAGAGGTTCGCGAAGCAATCCAGGAGAATCCAAACCTGCCTAATAGCCTATGAATGTGGAATCCCATTCGTATTCTTCCTCAAAGCCATATTTGCCTTTATCTGATTTCAACCTATTGACTTTACTGTGCATGGATATCTTGACTCATGATTCAACAGTTCACATCCCCAGCGAACTCCCTCACACCAACTGGCACAAAAGAGGAGATGTGCCAAAAAAGTGCCATAGCATATATTATTGCTTGCGTGGAATATTTAGTTTGGTAACCTGCTACTAATTCTTCCTCCGCTTCTGGTAAATCAAAGGGCAATCTTTCACTTTCTGCCAAAGAAGAAATTTGAAAAACCAGAAAACCTATAGGCTGATGCCAAATATTCCATCCAAAAAAATGTATTTTGACTATGCTTCAACTATATCAATCGTACATGAACTTGTTTTAGGCGTAGAAAAGGCATACGGTATGAAATATTTATTGAAAAGAGGTAGGGATTGGTCTCGCTGCTAAGGGAGAAGGAGACCTCTTGCTTTGTGGGAACTTCAAGAGAGAGAAGAGAGATGATAGCTTAATATCTGGTGGAGGCTCTAAGGTTATACTGTTTTGCATAAAGCCAATTTTTTCCCTACAACAAAGGAATAAATTTTATTTTAACTATTATGGTAGTTGAAACATCATTGAGAAGGTTCCTCCAACTCAATCCCATTTAAAGTAATCCTTAACAACCCATCAAAATTTAATTTAGAGTGATGAGATTAAATCAATAATTCAAGTACCAGATACTCAAGATGTCCATAACCGGGGACACGGCTAATCATGATTAGTCTGTACACTCTGCTGAGGTTTGTGCACTTTTCCCCACAAGACTCGATCGCCTCCGTTTAATTTCTCGCATTGCATGGTGTTTGAGAACCAGATGACCGAGACACAGTCTTTCAGAAGCATTTACTATTTACCCTAGGTGGACCCGTACACCTACTTTCCCCTACATCTGCTAGTCGACCACGGAAAGAGCTCACACAACATACTCAACTATGCCAGAGCCCATAATGGCATTGTGGCTGCACACGAAAGTTTCTAGCATGAATAATCTTATGATCCCTTTGAGCCTGGGTGGCATTCCATAGGATAATCGCACGGGTCCTCCGGGATTTCCTAGGACAACACTAGATTCTCCAGGTGCCCTGCAACCAAACCACCTAGATGTGTATTAAAGTTGCCACCTTAAGTTGAACCATTGATTAGCAATCTCACATCTGTCATGGATACTCTCAAACCCAAACCACGTCTACAAGCATAGCATGGCAATATAAGCATATCGTAGAAGTAACTCCCAAGGGTTTCGTAATAAAACAGGTAATAGGTTCTACCTCATCATCTACTTCCCAGACCCACATGTTAAGAGATCCTACTCATGCAAGTGCGAGGGTTGAAACTAATGCATAAAACTGGGTAATAAAGAGGGTATGATCAATGTGCTACTTGCCTTGCTGACGATTCGCAAAACCTAGTGACTCGTAGTAGCACGCTTCGCACTCCGAAAATTCTATCGCAAACAAATAATACTATACATAAGCAATCCAGCAATGATGCACGGGTAAATATCAAATTAGAAGATCTAACCAGAAAGTTCAATTGAAGAACTCCGGTTTGCAAAAAGAATCAAATCAAACGGAGCAACGAAACTCAAACCACGAAAGAAATCAGATCCGTTTACTAAACTAGACTAAAGTCAAATTCTAAAGTACCAAAATATTGTTCAAGTTGGTTAAACAGAAAGAGGGCTTCAAGATGAAGATCTAGGCATTTGTTTCACCTGATTCGGATAAACGAGCGAAACGATAAACTAAAACGAAGATCAGGGCAGAAATCACGATCGAAAATAATCACGGAAAAAACCCTGAAAAAGAAAACGAGACGAACAGGCAAACGAACGAATGTTTGCTGTCTGCGGCTAACTGACGAAAAGAGTTCGTTAAAACGAACAAACGGAGAAAACCAAACCGATCTAGGGTTTTATTTAGAAAACCAGGGTTTTTACCTAAAACCAAAAAAAACGGCGGCTCGACCCGGCGAACGGTGGTGACTCCGGCGGGGCGGTGGGGCAGGCTGCGGCGCGGGGCGGCGGTGCGGAGGAGCGTCGGCGGCTGGGCGGCGGCAAGTGGCGCGGTGGTGGCACGGCGCGACGGAGGGGAGTGGGGCGGCGACGGCGGCAAAAGGCGGCGGCAGCGCGGCGGCTTTGGCTGCGGGGCCGGGCGACGATGTGGGGCAAGGGGAGTGGCAGTATTTAAGAGGGAAGGGGGGGCTCGGCGGCTTGCGGAAGGGTGCACGGCGGCGGTGCGACGTCGGACTCCTGGTGGAGTCCGGCTCGGGGACGACGGGCAGGCGGCGACGGTTGGGCCAGCTGGGCTTCGGCCGAGTTCGGCCTGGCAGAAGATTTTTTTTAACTGATTTCGCTGGAAAAATCCTAGAAAAATAAATAAAAATCTAAAAATGCCAAAACAAATTTTCACCGTCTAAATAAAATATTAAGAACATGATGAACATTTTCTTGGCCCTAAAATGGAGATTTTTAAAAATATGCACAATTTTCTAATTCAAATAAAATTACGGAAAACCAAATAAAACTATTTATTTGATTTTTAATATTTTTCTTCCAATATTCCATTTAGTTTGAAGAAGTCATATTATCTCCTCTCATATATTTTAACAAGGAATGTTTTCGGAGAGAAAAATGATTAAACCAAATGATCCTCGTTCCAATATTTGAGAAAATTCTAATATGAAAACGGTGAAATCCCCAACTCTCTCCGTGGGTCCTTGAGTTGCTTAGAATTGCGAGGATCGCAAAACAAAAAGCAAATAAAATATGATATGCATATGATGACCTATGTATAACATTCCAAATTGAAAATTGGTATGTTACAAACCTACCCCCTTAAGATGAATCTCGCCCTCGAGATTCGGGTTGGATAGAAAATAGGTGTGGGTGGTCTTTGCGTAGATCATCTTCTCGTTCCTAGGTGGCTTCATCCTCGGTATGGTGGCTCCACTGTACTTTGCAAAACTTGATAACCTTGCTGCGTGTGACTCGGCTGGCAAACTCGAGAATCTTTACTGGTTTCTCCTCGTGGTTAGATCACGATCCAATAGAATTGCTTCCAGGGGCACTGTATCTCTCAGAGGAATATCGGCCATCTCAGCATGCCACTTCTTCAGCTGGGAAACGTTAAACACATCATGAACTCCTGACAGTCCTTCGGGTAACCCTAACTTGTAGGCAACCTCTCCCATGCGTTCCAAAACATGGTACGGTCCTACAAATCTCATGGCTAACTTTCCCTTAACTCTAGAATGTTTAACTCCTCGCAGAGGTGACACTCTCAGGTATTCTCTGTCTCCGATTTCATAGACTACCTCCTTGCGTTTTGAGTCTGCATAACTCTTCTGTCTGGACTGAGCTACCTTCAGTCTATCTCGAATCAGCTTAACCTTTTCTTCTGACTCTTTCATCAAATCCGGTCCGAATAACTGACGGTCTCCAACTTCATCCCACATCAACGGTGTTCAACATCTTCTTCCATACAATGCTTCGAACGGTGCCATCTTCAAACTGGCCTGGTAGCTATTGTTGTACGAGAATTCCACATAGGGCAAGTTGTCATCCCAACTAGATCCATAATCTAGCGCACAAGCTCTCAACATGTCCTCCATAATCTGATTGACCCACTCGGTCTGTCTATCAGTCTGCGGGTGAAAGGCAGTGCTGAACTCAAGCCTTGTACCGAAAGTCTGGTGCAACTGATGCCAAAACTTTGAAGTAAACTGTGTTCCTCTATCTGATACGATGGTCCTCGGAACTCCGTGCAGACGTACGATCCTGGTCATGTATATCTTGGGCAACTTTGCACTGGTATAGGTGGTTTTCACGGGGATAAAGTGAGCCAGTTTGGTCAAGCGATCCACTACTACCCACATAGAGTCATATCCCGATCGGGTCCTGGGTAATCCGGTGATAAAATCCATGCCAAGCTTGTCCCACTTCCATTTGGGTATCGGCATAGGCTGCAGTAATCCTGCTGGCTTCTGATGTTCTCCCTTCATTCTCTGACATACATCACATACGGCTACATACTCGGCAATGTCCTTCTTCATTCCCATCAACCAAAAATGTTCCTTCAAATCCAAATACATCTTAGTGTTTCTGAGGTGTATCGAGTATGGTGAGTCATGTGTTTCCTTTAGTATCAACTTCCTGATCTTGGAGTTGTTGGGCACATAGACACGGTCCTCAAACTACAAGGTGTCGTGTTCATCCTCACGAAAACCCTTGCCTTTTCCTTCACTCATCTTCTCCTTTATTTTGGCAATTTCTTTGTTATCCTTCTAAGCTTCTCATATCTTTCCCAATAATGTTGACTGAACCTCCAATGCCGCAACAAAACCTCTAGGAACTATCTCCATACGAAGCTCCCGAAGATCTTCTGCTATCTCCTTTGGCAATCCTCCGTTTACTAGGGTATTGACATAACTCTTCCGGCTCAAAGCGTCTACTACGACTTTGGCCTTGCCTGGATGATAGTGCAACTTCATATCATAATACTTTATGAGCTCCAACCATCTCCTCTGCCTGAGGTTCAGCTCCTTTTGAGTGAAAATGTACTTCAAACTCTTGTGATCTGTTTACACATCGCAACGGTTTCCAATAAGAAATTGTCTCCAGGTCTTGAGCGCATGCACTACAGCTGCTAACTCCAAATCATGCGTGGCATAATTCAACTTGTGCGGTCAAAGTTTACAGGAGGCATAAGAAACAACTCTTCCATCCTGCATGAGTACTCCTCCAAGTCCTAAGCGAGAGGCGTCACAATACACTTGGAAATCATTGCGTATATCTAGCAAAATCAGCACCAGGGCTGTCGTCAAATGTTTCTTCAACTCCTGAAAACTTTCTTCGCATTCTTTAGTCCAATGGAACTTAGTGTACTTTTTCAACAATGCCGTCATAGGCTTCGCAATCTTGGAGAAATTCTCAATGAACCTCCGGTAATATCCGGCGAGTCCAAGAAAACTGCGGATCTCTCCAACTAAGGTGGGTGCCAACCACTCAGTGACTGACTGAACCTTGGTAGGGTCCATCGCTATACCTTCTCCAGATATAACATGTCCAAGGAATCCAACTTCCTTTAACCAAAACTCACATTTGCTGAACTTGGCATATAACTGATGTTTTCTGAGCTTCTCAAGAACCAAACACAAATGTTCCTTGTATTCCTCTTCATTTTTCGAGTACACCAAGATATCATCAATTAATACCACAACGAACTTATCCGAGAATTCCATGAACACCTTATTCATCATACTCATGAAATAGGCAGAGGCGTTAGTCAATCCAAATGACATAACCGTATACTCATATAGCCCATACCTTGTGGTGAAGGTTGTCTTACGTATATACTTTTCTTGGATCTTCAGCTGGTGGTATCCTGATCGCAGATCAATTTTGGAGAATACTTTAGCTCCTTGAAGTTGGTCAAACAAATCATTGATCACCGGCAGTGGGTACTTATTCTTAATTGTCACTTCATTCAACGCTCGATAATCAACGACCATTCTTAAATATCTATCCTTCTTCTCGACCAAGAGCACTCGGGCTCCCCAGGGTGATGAACTTCGTCAAATGAATCCTTTCTCCAATAACTCCTTAATATGTTTCTTGATCTCCTGCAGATCATTCGCGGGTATCCGGTATGGTCTCTTCGATATTAGTCCGGTGCCTGGCAATAGCTCTATCAAAAACTCAATGTCCAAATCTGGCGACATGCCTGGTAGCTCCTGTGGAAATACATCCGGGTAATCCTTCACTAGAGGCACTACCTCCTAAACAACTCCCGAGAGAGAATTTACTTGGTTCCTCCTAGGCGCATGCCTGGATACATACTTGAACCTTTTTCCCTCCGGGGTGGTAAGTAGAATCGACTTACTGGCACAATCGATGTTTCCTCCATACATCGATAGCCAATCCATGCCTAGTATCACATCCAATCCTTGTGATTCCAAAATTATCAGGTCTGAGGGGAAAACATGGCTTCCAATTGGCAATGGTATCTGAAAACATCCTTGACTTGCCACATACTCCTCTCTTGGTGAGCTTACTAACATAGGTGTCATAAGTACTTTGGTGGGCAACTTATATTTATTCACGAATCCCCTTGAAATGTATGAATGTGATGCACCGGTATTAAAAAGAACAACTATGGTAAATGACTTAACCAAAAACTTACCGACAACTACATCAGGCTGCTCTTCAACCTCCTCCACGTTCACGTGGTTCACTTGTCCCCTGTTGAAAGGGTTGGGCTTCCTCCCAGAACTTCCATTGCCGTTCCCATTCTTCGCTTCAGGGCACTCAGTGGCGTAGTGTCCAGTCTCCCCGCACTTGAAACAGGTAATGTGACCTAGATCCTTCTTGGCGGGTGTGGCTGGATTGGAGCGGTTCTGGTTCCTGCTTGCTCTATTCCCATTCCCATTCTTGGGGCCATTGTGGTTATGAGAACTCCCTCCATTAGGGGTGTGGCCTCCATGGTTATGGGTATAACCTCCTGAGTTTGGGGTGAAACAGGGCTTCTGCTAGGCTCCTGAATTGTTCTTTCCTTGTCCATACTTCCTCTTGCGGCTCTCAATTTGCTACTGCTTCCCTTCAATCATAAGAGCCTTGTCTACCAGCTCCTGGTAGTTGTTGAATGTTGCCACCATCAACTGTATGATCATCTCATCATTCAGCCCTTCCATAAACTTCTCCTGCTTCGCGGCATCGGTGGCCACATCATCAGGGGCATAGCGGGATAGAGTACTAAACTTATCTACGTACTGAGCCACATTACGATTTCCTTGGCGCAAGTTGTGAAACTCACGCTTCTTCATGCTCATAGCTCCAGTTGAGATATGGGTGGTGCAAAAAGCTTGCTGAAACTGATCCCAAGTGACATTGGCTATAGGGAAAGTGGTTGTGTAATTCTCCCACCATGAGGCTGCTGGTCCATCCAATTGATGTGCGGAAAAACACACCTTCTCATCATCTGTGCAACCTGCGATGGTCAACTCCTTTCCAATCTTGCGTAGCCAGTCATCAGCAACTATTGGCTCGATGCTACTAGAAAACATCGGCGGCTGCAACCTCAGAAAACGGGCTAGGTTGTCAACTGTTGTTGTTGTTGTTGTTGTTGTTGTTGTTGTTGTTGTTGTTGTTGTTGTTGTTGTTGTTGTTGTTGTTGTTGTTGTTGCTGCTGCTGCTGCTGCTGCTGTTGCTGCTGCTGCTGCTGCTTCTGTTGTTGTTGTTGTTGTTGTTGTTGTTGTTGTTGTTGTTGTTGTTGTTGTTGTTGTTGTTGTTGTTGTTGTTGTTGTTGTTGTTTTGATTCTGGACAAGGATTTGCATCAACGTGTTCTTCTGTACCATTACATACATACATGGGGATACAACAATACATCCAAGTCACATGAATACAACAACATCAATACAAGGCATCCGACTACAGATGCAAACATGAAAAGCACAACGACGTCCATCTGCTATCCCAGGCTGCCGACCCAGAACCTAACCCAAGACTGACGAAGAAGAAGAAGAAGAAAGAAATCCAACACAAAGGACATCGCTCTCACGTCAAGTCATCGGAAACATGCACCTACAACTGTTGTTGTAGTATCAGTGAGCCACGAGGACTCAACAATCCCATAACCATGGGTAACAAGACTAACAAAGCTTAACTCGGAAGGAAGAGGTTAAGTGGTGAGGTTGCAGCAGCGACTAAGAATAATATGGTGGTTAACTTACGAGTACAAGAATAAGATGAGCATCTACGCAAACGGTCGCAAACTAGTAGTGATCGCTAAAGATCCTGAACTACCTACGCGTCAAACATAACCCCACCATGTTCTCTTCTCAAAGTGAAAAGAGACGGTCACGGTTACTCACACGGTTTGTGTATTTTATTATCGGACCCTCTGTCAAGTTTTCTACAACCGGACATTAACAAATTCCAATCTGCCACATAACCGCGGGCACGGCTTTTGAAAGATCATAACCCTGCAGGGGTGTCCCAAATTAGCCCATCACAAGCTCTCACGATAAGCAGAAGTAATAGTAATATTACCCCTTATCTTAGGGAATGCCCGATCAGACTTGGAATTCCCGGTGCACAAGACATTTCGACAATGGTAAAACAAGTCCAGCAAGACCTCACGGCGTGCCGACACCCTGATAGTAGCCGTGCGTATCTTGTGTCAAGCCACGTCCGGATGGGTGATTTTACGGGAGCCAGATACCTCGAGTTTCCCCGTGGCGGCCCCGTCGAACCCCCATTTGGGACCAACACCATCAGCATTGGCCCCCCTGTATGTAGAAGAATCCTTGGGTAGCGCTAACTCCCTATGCAATTAATTAATAAAGTTTTTTTATTATGTTGCGATAATACCAAAGTTGGGCCTTGCTGCAGGAGTTTTATTCAAAGACGAACTGTCGAGGGGTCCCCATATACCCAACCGCGTTAGGAACGCAAAATCAAGGAACATAACGCCTGTTTATCGGCTCCTAAGGTCGCATGAGTGGAACAAAACACCGAGCAAAAGGCCAAGCCTTCCACCCATTGCCAAGTATATAGGTGTGTTAATATATATAAGATATATTGTGATATTCCAACAACAAGTTCCAGCATGGAACAATGTTCATCTTCACCTGCAACTAGCAACGCTATAAGAGGGGCTGAGCAAGCGGGTATCATAGCCAAACAACGGTTTGCTGGGAAGGTGTCAAAGGTTAGAGGTTTCATGGCAACAAGGGGAGGGGCTGGCAATAAATGATGGGTAGCGCGACATATAATGATAGCATCGAGACATCTAGCATAGCAATGATAGTAAAGGTATCCAAGGTGATGGTCATCTTGCCTGAGATACCGCAAGGAAGAAGAATGAGTCCATGAAGAATACGAAGAAGAAGCCTTGAAGACGAAGCACGTGTAGTCGAACGAATCCTCACGATCGCAACGAAAAAGAACTAGCGAGAAGAAGCACACAACAAGGTAAACACACAGCACAAGAACAAGACATGAAGCTCAACCAAGTATTATGCAAGACAAGTCTATATGATGCAATACATGGCAAGGGATGAAGCACACAAGAACAACACAAAACAACAAGTTTAAATGAGGCCAGGAACAACATATAACCATTTCGGTAAGTCCTCATATGCATGTTTTCAAATGGGTCCAGATCTGAACAAACCTTAACTTAAAGTTGTTAAACAGCAAGTTAACATGCACCAAGATGATCTAATCAAAATTCTAGTCAAGTTACATATCAAGTTTGTTTAATTCGGAGCTACGGCCTAGAAGATATGAGCAAAACAAGACAAGCATGGCAATTATGCAAGATGCAACCAAACATCAAGCAAACACACTCCAAACAGGTAACCAACTTGATATTATGCTTCTACATGCAAAATCACACAAGTTTCATATATAGCACGCTCAAAACTGAGCAACGGTTCAACACATACACATGAAACAAAATATAACAACAAGCTGTCCAAATTCAGCAACATAGCCACTTTGGAGCAAGGTAGATATATGCTACAACACTCAAACATGATAACAAGAGGCATGGATGTGAAATAGACATGATACTTAACAAGCATAAACTTAGAGCACACCCAAAAACTTGTTGAAACACAATTAAACAAGCATGGCAAGATTCAATAAGTTTACTCAGACTTAGCCAAAATCTGGGAAGGCAAAAACATCATCACGATGCTGCCTTAGGAGGCACAAAACAACAAGCATATCAACTCTACTAAGTATATAAAGATCATGGACATGTAATAGACATAGCATACATCAAACAACTCCATTGGAAGAACTCCATAGGAGGCATGGATCAATAACAACAAGCTTCACCAAATTGATCATGCTGAAAACAGTCTGACAGGTACATTTTTAGCAACTTGAGAGCAAGAAATAAATAAGCTATAGCAGGCCACATATGCAAATAAAGGCATGGATGGATAGAGCATAACATGGACAACAAGACATGATCATTGGACAACCCAAATCAAGCATGGATTTGAGTGGGGCATCAAGCAAACATGGCATCAGGTTTAACAGTTTCAGACTTAGCAGTTTTTCAACAAGTCTCACGAAACAATTACAGCGAGTAGACTACTTTACAAGCTTGTTGCAAACACCTCAAGGCATATCATGAAAAGTGGATTGCACCACATCAAAGATGGCATGAATGTGCTTCTAAACATATAGACATGTGGCCTAAAAGACAAACACACCAATAGCTATGAACAAGTCAAAACAGCATCTCATAACAAGTCTTAGCACTTAACATCCACATGCACTTTTGCAACAGATATTAACTTGGCAAGATGGCACCTAACATGAATGCTACAGTAACTATCATGTAGAGAACTTCACAATGAACATTTTGACATATCATATGCTTCATTTGGACAAACATGCACAAAGTTATCATCACCACAAGTATGCAACAAAATTACAGTTAACAGCAGTTGTAAACATATAGCACTCTTGCAACGATGATTAGAGCATCAAGATGAACTCAAACAAGCATGCCACAATGGACACAATGAAGAGCATATCATAACGAACATTTTGACATATTATATGCTCAAATTGGATAACCACACAAAGAGTTACAACCACTCAAACATGCATACTTTTGACAGTTTTTTAGGGACTTAGTGAAAAAACGCAAACATTAAAAAAAAACACTGGGCCGAATTGGGGCGGACTGGGCCTCACCAGAGAAGGCCGAGGCCCCGGAAGAAGAAGTGACAGGCGGGCCGGCCCATGCGGGGACGAGGAGGCCCACGCGGCGGTGGTGGCCACGCAGAGGTCAACTCCTCCCGATCCCGCCTGGATCGGAGAGGCAGGGCGGCAACAATGAGGGGCGCCGGCGGTGAGGTGCTCCGGGGAGCCCGAGGGTGCCGGTGAGACGGAGGGAGGCGATGGGAGGTAGGATCTAGAGGACTCCGGCCGGATCCAGCGAAAGGCATGGCCGGCGGCGACCACCAAGGCGGCGACAGCCTGCTGGGGGCTCCGGCGAGGCTCGCCGGCCGGCGCGGAGGGGCGGTGGTTCTCGGCCACGGGAGGTGCGAGCACGGCCCTGCGGGGGGCGGGCGACCGAGCGGGCGCAGCGCGCCTTCGGGCGCGCGGCGGCGGCGGCCGGGCCTGGCGGGCCGGATCTGGGCCCGCACGGCCTGGCGTGGGGAGGCTGGCGGCTGGCGACGGGAGCCATGGCTCGGGGCTGCGGGAGCCGGCTGGGTGGACTCCGGGCCGTCCGATCTGGTCGCGGACGGCCGAGATCGCGGCTCGGGAGCACCGATGGCTCGGGGAAGCCGATGGTGCAGATAGGCTCGGGTGGCGGCGGCGCCAGGTGGCGAGGTGGGACTTGGCTGGCACGGATTTCGAGGGGAGGAAGAAGAAGGCCAAAAATGGCAAGGGGAGGAGGTTTATATAGGGAAAGGCTAGGGTTAGGGGGTTAGGAGGGGGGTTTTTGGAGCATCCGATCGCGATCCGACGACTCCGGTCACTAGGAGGGGTAGGTATGTTTAGGTGGGCTGCAGGTGGGTTGTGTAGGAGGCCTTGGGGCTGAGAGGAGAGGAGAGAAAGGGGCCTGGCACATAGTTTTAGAGACCGAAACCGACGTTTAAACCGGCTACTAGTGCCGCTATAGTTTAACGGTTGGGCTATCAAACGAGCTCCGAACGCGATGAAAATTGGCAGGCGGTCTGTCTACACTATGATAAGACGACACGCCAAGTTTCATCCCATTCCGAGAACATTTTTCGGCCACTCATAAAATAAATATTCGGAGGTGCCGCGGGCGCGTGCGAGAGTGTCTGGGCTCAGAACGAATAACGAAAAGGACGAGGGCACTCAGACGGATGCAAGTTTTGAAAACATGCTGATGCAATGCACATGATGACAAGGAAAGATGCAACACGCAAGCAGATGAAATGGCAACGGCGATGAACAACTGGCTGACACCTGGCGCACCGGTCTTGGGGTGTCACAGTGAGCTCAGGGGGAAACTCAAATCCGGGCTCACGTCTCGGAGGCATCTGATGGGTTTAGAGGGAAGAGATTAGAATGGAAAGAGGTCTAGGGGAAAAATCACTACCCATATGCACATGAGACAAACACAATCATATCACATCAAACCAATTCAAGCAAGGGCATACAAACGGTCTAGAACTATCGTTACAAAAGTGCTCGGACTTCTACTATATGGGGGAAAACTTCTATTCATAGGGTGGTCATCTAGAAATTTTGATCGGTGGAAGACTCCATGATATCCGCTCCAGCTTCGTCTTCATAGTCATCATCACTATCATCAGGGTCGGAGTCGGTGTCATCGATGATGATGTAGTCTTCAGAATCTCCTTGGGTTCGTCATCTTCTCCTCCTGGCGCGGGGTCTCCCATAAATACTCCTAGTTTCCTTGTCATGTTGTCATTCTTCTCCACAAGTATTGCGATTTCCTCCTCATATCCATCACATGAAGACTTGAGTTCCTCTTCTAGCTCTGTGTTCCTGGTTAACGCCTTCTTCAAATCTATCATGCATGCGCACATCTGGTTCTCCTGTCGACGAATGTGCTGGTTTAACTCCTGGATGAAAGCTGCAATGGACCTGTCCCTCCTTGTACTGATCATCTCCCATTGCTCATCTCGGCGCCCACATATCTGGTAGATAGTGTCCTTTAGCTCTTGTTTGTAGACTTCTCCAATTCGTCCTATAGCAATGTGGGCTGCCATGCTCTTGCCTAGACTCCAGGTTGGTGCATCAAGGGAAAACTCTATGGGCTCAGTGACTGGCATGAACATCCTCCCGGGAACTAGAAATCGGATAATCCATCGCTCCTCTTATGGTAAAGTGGCGGTGTAGGTCCCGGTGAAGCTCGGTATTCTGATGTTCAGGTACCTAGTGACTTCCTTCAAGTTTCGTCCAAAAGGTGTGTCTTCATCAGGTTGGTTAAACTTGTTCCTTGAGTCCGCCATCCTAAAGAGTAGAAAAGGGAGAGGAGTCTGAAGTGAGTAGAGAAGAGTGGCCTATGGTTCATCTTAGTGGTCGTGTCCTACATTCAGCGTGTGCTCTGATACCATCTTGTAGCGACCCGACCCGAATGGATCAACTCTCTGTGCTTCAGTGTCATCCCTGGAACGGTAATGCTGACACACACAGTACTCAAAGGATTTATAACAGAGTAGAAATCACACACTTAGTACATCGAATGTCTCAAAAGAGAACTTATTACATAAGATATGTCGTAAGGCCATCTAACACAATAACATCGGAAGGCTTGGAAGACAAAGTGAGTCTATCAACTCCAACGGCATAGCTGAGTGCATAACAAACGACCTAGCGCACCTTACTCTTCTTCTGAAAAGTCTGCAACATGATATGTTGCAGCCCGAAATGGGTCAGCACATGGAATATGCTGGCAAGATAACACAGTAGAGCAAGGAACAAATAAATGCTATCACTACGTGCATATATGGTTGGTGGAGGCTCTAAGGTTATACTATTTTGCATAAAGCCAATTTTTTCCTACAACAAAGGAATAAATTTTATTTTAACTATTATGGTAGTTGAAACATCATTGAGAAAGTTCCTCCAACTGAATCCCATTTGAAGTAATCCTTAAAAACCCATCAAAATTTAATTTAGAGTGATGAGATCAAATCAACAATTCAAGTACCAGATACTCAAGATGTCCATAACCGGGGGCATGGCTAATCATGATTAGTTTGTACACTCTTCTGAGGTTTGGGCACTTTTCCCCATAAGACTCGATCTCCTCAGTTTAATTTCTCGCACTGCATGGTGTTTGAGAACCTGATGACCGAGGCACAGTCTTTCAGAAGCATTTACTCTTTACCCTGGGTGGACCCGTACACCTACTTTCCACTACATCTGCTAGTCCACCACGGAAAGAGCTCACACAACATACTCAACTATGCCAGAGCCCATAATGGCATTGTGTCTGCACACGAAAGTTTCTAGGATGAATAATCTTATGATCCCTTTGAGCCCGGGTGGCATTCCATAAGATAATCACGCGGGTCCTCGAGGATTTCCTAGGACAACACTAGATTCTCCAGGTGCCCTGCAACCAATCCACCCAGATGTGTATTAAAGTTGCCACCTTAAGTTGAACCATTAATTAGCAATCTCATTAAAGTTGCCACCTTAAGTTGAACCATTAATTAGCAATCTCACATATTTCATGGATACTCTCAAACCCAAACCACGTCTACGAGCATAGCATGGCAATATAAGCATAACATAGAAGTAACTCCCAAGGGTTTGGTAATAAAACAGGTAATAGGTTCTACCTCATCATCTACTTCCCAGGCCCACATGTTAATGGATCCTACTCATGCAATGTGTGAGGGTTGAAACTAATGCATAAAACTTGGTAATAAAGAGGGTAGGATCAATGTGTTAATTGCCTTGTTGACGATTCGCAAAACCTAGTGACTCGTAGTAGCACGCTTCGCACTTCAGAAATCCTATCGCAAACAAACAATAGTATACATAAGCAATCAAGCAATAATGCACGAGTAAATATCAAATAAGAAGATCTAACCAGAAAGTTCAATTGAAGAACTCCGGTTTGCAAAAAGGATCAAATCAAACGGAGCAACGAAACTCAAACCACGAAAGAAACAAGATCCGTTTACTAAACTGGACTAAAGTCAAGTTTTAAAGTACCAAAAACTTGTTCAAGTTGGTTAAATATAAAGAGGGCTTCAAGACGAAGATCTTGGCGCTTGTTTCACCTGATTCGGATAAACGAGCGAAAAGATAAACTAAAATGAAGATCAGGGCAGAAATCGCGATAAAAATAATCACGGAAAAAACCCTGAAAAAGAAAACGAGACAAACAGGCTAACAAACGAACGTTCGCAGTCTGCGGCTAACTGACGAAAAACATTCGTTAAAACGAACGGACGGACGAATGTCCGCTAAATAACTAAACCGAGAAAACCGAACCGATCTAACTAAAAAACCGATATATGGTTTTATTTAGAAAACCGAGAGCTTTACCTAAAACCAAATAAACCGGTGGCTCCGATCCGGCAAACGACGGCGGCTCCGATGGGCCGGCGGGGCAGGCGGCGGTACGGGGCGGCGGTGTGGAGGAGCCGCGAAGACGGCAGCGACGCGACGCGGCGGCGAGGAGTGGCACGGCGGCGGCGGCAAAAGGTGGCGGCGGCGTGGCGGCTTCGGCTGCGGGGCGGGACAGCGATGTGGGGCAATGGGGGGCGGCGGTATTTAAGAGGGGAGGGGGGCTCGGCGGCTTAGGGAAGGGGGCACGGCGGCAGCGCGGCGTCAGACACCTGATGGAGTCTGTCTCGGGGACGACGGGCAGGCGGCGGCGGGTGGGCTAGCTGGGCTTCGGCCCAGTTCGGCCCGGCGGAAGATTTTTTTAAACTTATTTCGCCGAAAAAATCCTAGAAAAATAAATAAAAATCTAAAAATGCCCAAACAAATTTTCACCGTCTAAATAAAATATTTAGAACATGATGAATATTTTCTTGGCCCTAAAATGCAGGTTTTTAAAATATGCACATTTTTCTAATTCAAATAAAATTGCGGAAAAACCAAATAAACCTATTTATTTAATTTTTAATATTTTTCTTCCAATATTCCATTTAGTTTGAAGAAGTCATATTACCTCCTCTCATATATTTTAACAGGGAATATTTTCGGAGAGAAAATAATTAAACCAAATGATCCTCGTTCCAATATTTGAGAAAATTCAAATATGAAAACGGTGAAATCCCCAACTCTCTCCGTGGGTCCTTGAGTTGCTTAGAATTTTGAGGATCGAAAACAAAAAGCAAATAAAATATGATATGCATATGATGACCTATGTATAACATTCCAAATTGAAAATTTGGGATGTTACACCAAATAAAATTGAGTAACCCCCAATGGCCGGCTTAAACTATCAAGTTAAACCGGGACTTCAATTTGCATTCTTCAACTTCGCATGTGTAGCCCCGAAGGGTCGGCTTAAACTGTCAAGTTAAACCGGGACTTCAATTTGCATGACCATGAATAAAATCCGAACATGTAGTTGTCTGTAGTTGAAACAACTTTAGGCGGGTTATATAAAAATTGTCTTGAAAAGAGCAATGTACATTAGCCCCCAAGTGCCAAATAAAATACTTGTATTGTGCTTGGGACTTCAAATATGACGATTATCATAACCACATGTTGCTGCTTAATCTCTTTTATCTCCCAGGTTGAATTAAATATGAAAGAATCTCAAGTGGTGGATGTGCAGCAGAACCTCCAAACTCAGCCATCTGAGACTTTCAAGGCCAAATCACAGTTGAAAATCTATTTGGAAAATATTGAGAAGCTAAAGAAGGACTTCAGCGCTGAGAGAAAATATTGGGACACCGAGAAAGCAGCTCTATTGAAAAGAGCAGAAGAAGCCGAATTTGCCCTTAAGCCGGTAACCGACAAGTTGTCCGGCTTAAAATATCAAATCAACAACATGACAACGGCCATCTTTGGTAAGTAATAACATACTTCAACCTTTCTTCATCAATATTTGAGCAACCATTGAACCGGTTCATGAATATACTTGCTAATGTAGGTCCCCGAAGCTCCAAGTTTGGTGATGATATGCGCATAAAGCTGAAGGCTGTATATACCCTTGTGGAGCAACAGTACACTGGCGTTCAATGGGCCATTTCTGCGGCCTTGCATAAGAAGTCACTACCTTCCCTCGTCGATGAAGTGTTAGAGAAGTTGTCTTCTCTACCACAAAGGGTGGAGGAATTAAAGCGATCAGCCGCACGAGCCAGTGCTATCACCGCCTTGAGCTGGGCAAAGGCGTGGCAAGCCAAACCTGACGCGGAAGAGATATCAACCGGCTGCCCCAGCTCAAAAGAAGATGTGTCTCCCTTCAACGCGGATGACTTCACCAGAATAGTAAGGGAGATGCATCCTTGGGCAAGAAAATTGGCTGAAGAAACTGATCTCCCAAAATATCATCCGGTTTATGATGCTGACAACGCTAACGTGAAGGCACCGGTTCATGAGGTCGTGGACCTTATCCCCCCAACAGTAAGCACACCTTCGCTCCTGCTATTGACCCGTCAACACTTATAGACAATGAAGTTGTTTTCAAAGCTTTGACTGGGATCAATTGGGCCACGTCTGACTTCCAGCCAACGGGTGAAGAAGAGGTAGAAGAACCGGTGCAAGAAAACCTGGAATCTTCAGCATGCCAAGGCCAAGACAACTGATCAAAGGGCCTATTTATCCTCCGCAGCATTGGATGTTGTGTGTTTATCAAAATCACTTATTCTTTAGGGCCATATGACGCCTTGTAATAGGCTAGTTGATATAATGATCTATCATGCCATCGTGCATGTTTATTTGCACTTTGAACCTCCGATATGACGTTGAAGATCTGCTGTTCACGCTTATAATTCAGTTACGCAGACCATATGTATCATAATCCCTGCACACAAGCAGATAATATTTTCCCTAGTGGTTTACCCCAGGGCGGGTCATAATACCCCATAAACAATTGTTGGTGACTGTATAGTCCACAACCAGGGCAGATTATCAAAAGAACTCGCATATTCATAGGTAAATAGCGTACCTGCGCACTTTATTCATACTGCTGGCTTACAATGCCATATGCAACAAGGGTAACATCCCAAAAAAGCCTTAGAGCGCAAAACTCCAAGTGCACAATCACATCATACTGGCGACTTATCGTCCAAAGCCAGGCCGGGTTATCAACACTCTGGATACGTTCAGATATGAGCCATAAAGATGAAGGCTACATGGCCTGAATCTTTTTAAACCATATGTCAATATGGGACAAACATATAAACCCAAATAATATTTCAACTAAAATGAGAAAAAACAAGGCTTTCATAGGATGCCAAACCTCAATATCAAGTGATTTTCAAAGGGCCGCACAACCACTGAGTTAACCCTTTATTCAAACTTGTAAGTCGGGCCTCACATGACCAGTCACCATTTTAACTTTGACAAGTTCAAGGTCTTTTATAAGATTAACTGTCAAGAGTATGGCGGGTCGCTCTAGGATTACCTGGTTCGAGTGACAAACATACAAAGGCAGGATAACCTGGATTTTTGGTGAATACGCCTGGCATCCAAGCCGATCACAAGGGTAAATATGGCTATGTTCATTGAATAGGAAGCCCCCAAGTGACTTTAACCAAGCCATCAAGGCAAGTTACCTATGTTTGAACTGCACATTATAGCAAGTTCTCTTTGGTAATCATTCAACTTGGGCAAAAAAATAGTTGTTTTATAGCCCAGCATATAGGCTGGATCAAAGGGTAATCATAGCTATGCTCACTGAGAAGGAAACCCCCATGTATTTTGTAACAAGACGTGTAAGCCGGATCAAGAGGGTAATCATAGCTATGCTCAGTGAGCACGAATTCCCCAAGTGATCTTATGACGTAACAATAAAGGCTCAGATACTCAGAAATGAAACGACAGAGGCCCATAATTATTAGGGATGCTGGCTTTATTGTATTAATCATAATATATACATTGGTAGAAATATATACAACACAAGAGCCGGTGGCTCAGGTGTAATAAGGCCGAAGATGAGCAATATTCCACAACCGACGGGTCTCATCCTTCGACGTGCGTGAGTCCTCGTGGTCTCGAACATCGATAAGGTAGTATGATTCATTGTTCAGATTCTTGCTGACCACAAAAGGTCCTTCCCAAGGTGGGGATAACTTGTGCATGTCAGTTTGATCCTGGATGAGTCGGAGCACCAAATCGCCTTCTTGAAAGGTGCGAGTTTTAACCCGGCGGCTATGATAGCGACGCAGATCTTGCTCATAAATCGCCGAACAAGCCGCTACATGGTCACGCTCTTCGTCCAAGAGGTCAAGGTCACCCTGACGTGCTTGCTTGTTATCATCTTCAACATAAGCCGCCACATAGGGCGAGTCGTGACGTATGTCACTGGGAAGAACCACCTGTGCTCCGTAAACCATGAAGAAAGGCATGTAACCCGTGGATCTGTTGGGAGTAGTATTGATACTCCAAAGCATGGAGGGTAACTCCTCAACCAAACAACCCGGCGTCCTCTGCAAAGGGACCATAAGCCGGGGCTTGATGCCTTTTAAGATTTCTTGATTAGCCCTTTCGGCTTGTCCATTGGACTGGGGGTGAGCCACAGATGAAACGTCGAGACGAATACGCTATTGTTGACAAAATTATTTCATAGCACCCTTAGATAGATTAGTACCATTATCAGTGATGATACTATGAGGATATCCAAAACGAAAGATCACCTTTAATGAATTGAACCGTCGTCGCTGCATCACACTTTCTGACCGGCTCAACCTTAATCCACTTTGTAAATTTGTCAACTGCCACCAAGAGGTGAGCCTTTTTATCAGTAGATATTTTAAAAGGCCCAACCATATCCAGCCCCTAGAGTGCGAACGACCAAGTATTTGGAATCATCCTCAATTCTTGAGCCGGCACGTGAGCTCGTGTGGAAAACTTCTGCCAGGCGTCACACTTGTGATACGTCTCCAACGTATCTATAATTTATGAAGTATTCTTGCCATGTTTATAAAAATATTATATGGTTTTGGTATGATTTGCTTGGAACTAACCCGGACTAACGCTGTTTTCAGCAGAACTACCGTGGTGTCGTTTTTTGTGCAGAAATGAAAGTTCTCCAAATGAGCTGAAACCTTTTGACGATTTTTTTTGGGAAAAAATAGGCCCCCGAAGCTTCGTGGAAGGACCAGAAGGTGAAGAAGTAGGGCACAAGACAGCGGGGCCCGGTGGGTTGTGCTCACCTCGAGGCCCATCTAGACGTGAGACCGACGCCAAAAATTCCTATAAATAGAGAAACCATCAGAAATAAACCTAGAACAGAAGTTCCGCTGCTGCAAGGCTCTACACTCCACGAGATCCAGTCTAGAGCTCTATCCGGCACTCCGCCGGAGGGGGAAATCATCACCGATGGCCATCTTCATCATCCCGGTGGCCACCATGATGAGGAGGGAGTAGTCCATCCTCGGGGCTGAGGGTATGTACCAGTAGCTATGTGTTGTATCTCTCTCTCTCTCTCTCTCTCTCTCTCTCTCTCTCTCTCTCTCTCTCTCTCTCTCTCTCTTTGGCATGATCTTGATGTATCGGGGGCTTTGTTAATATAGTTGGATCATATGGTGTTTTCCCCTCTCTATCCTCTTCTGATGAATTGGGTTTTCCCTTTGAGATTTCTTTGGATTGAATACTATTATGGATTTGAGAACACTTGATATATGTCTTGCAATTGAATACCCATGGTGACAATGGGGTATCACATTGATCCACTTGATATATGTTCTGGCAATCAACTTGCGCATTCCCGCAGTGATATTGGGGTAATCTCTGCATAGGGGTTGATGCACATTCTTGTCTTTGTTTCTCCGGTATAAATCTTGGGGCACTCTTCGGGGTTCTTTGTGTTGGATTGAGTATTACAAATCTCAATATGTTTTGGTGTTATCTTAGTACGAACTCTTGATAGATCGATCGGGAAAGATAAGTTTGTGTTATCTTAGTATGAACTCTTGAAAGATCGACCGGAAAAGATAACCTTGTGTTATTCTAGTAGGAACTCTTGGATAGATCGATCGGAAAGGATAACTTTATGTTGTTTTAGTACGAACTCTTGATAGATTGAACGGAAAGAATAACTTTGAGGTGGTTTCGTACCCCACCAACAATTTCTTCTTATGTTCTCCGCTAGATAGGAACTTTGGAGTGATTCTTCATCGCACATTGAGGGGTGGATATATGATCCAATTATATTAGCACTATTGAGAGATTGCACTAGCGAAAGTACGGCCCCTAGGCCTTGTTTCTAAGCATTGCAATATTGTTTGTGCTCACTTTTATTACTTGATACCTTGCTATTTTTTATTGTTCGCACTACAAAAATCAATATCTACTATCAATATTACACTTGTATCACCATCTCTTCGCCGAACTAGTGCACCTATACAATTTTCCATTGTATTTGGTGTGTTGGGGACACAAGTGATTTTTTATTATTTGGTTGCAGGGTTGCTTGAGAGAGACCATCTTCATCCTACGCCTCCTATGGATTGATAAACCTTAGGTCATCCGCTTGAGGGAAAATTGCTACTATCCTACAAAACTCTGCGCTTGGAGGCCCAACACGTGTCTACAAGAATAAAGTTGCATGGTAGACATCAAGCTCTTTTCTGGCACCGTTGCCGGGGAGGTGAGTGCTTGAAGGTATATCTTTAGATCTCGCAATCGAATCTTTTAGCTTCTTGTTTTATCACTAGTTTGGTTTTGTAAAAGGAAATTTAAAAAATGGAATTGAGGTCATATTATTGGTCATCTTTACAATATCTTTTTTGAAAATGATGGATCGGCAAACTATGCTCAATTGTTAGAAGAAGAAGTCAATAAAATGTTTGGCACAAAATATTTGAATGATGAGCATGATTGCAATGTTGTTAATATGAATTCTTTGAATATACATGATGCTAATGATATGCAAAGCCATAAGCTTGGTAATTCTATATTTGATGAATGTGATATTTTTAGTCCCCCAAGTTTTGATGAGAATTTTATTATGATGATAGCATGCCTCCTATTTATGATGTTATATTGATGAAAGTGGATTTGGAGAGTTCATGACTTTAATTAGTTATGAATCCACTACTTTGGAGGAGGTTGCAATTGATTATGACAAAAAAGTTCCTATATATGATGATTATGGTGATGACATGTATGCTATATTAAATAGTGATAACCATGAAACTTGTCATCATAACTTTAATTTTCAATCTCATGATAGTTATTTTGTTGAGTTTGCTCCCACCACTATTCATGAGAATAAATTTACTTATGTGGAGAGTAGCAAAATTTCTATGCTATTCCATCATGAAAAGAATGATTTATGTGATGGCTATATTGTTGAATTCATTCATGATGCTACTGAAAATTACTATGAGAGAGGAACATATGCTTGTAGGTATTGAAATAACATCAAGTTTCCTCTCTATATGTTGAAAATCTTGAAGTTTTGCTGGTTTTGCCTTCCTATGCTAGTTGATTCTTGCTCCCAAAAGTTGTTTTCTCACAATATCCCTATGCATAGGAAGTGGGTTAGACTTAAATGTGCTTGCCATGTGATTCACGATCCTCTCTTTGTGTTCCAATCTTTATCTTTTATGCGAGCATCACTGAAATCATCATGCCTATCTAGAAGGCATTAAAGAAAAGCGCTTGTTGGGAGACAACCCAACACTTATACATACTGTTTTTGTGTGTTCACATGATATGCTACTGTAGTAATCATGTTTTATAGTTTTTGTTTCAATAAAGTGCCAAGCAAAGCCTTAGGATCATATTGGGTAATAGTAGATTTGATCTTGCTGAAAAACAGAAACTTTTGCGCTCAGGAGAAAAATTCTCATTTTTAACATAAGATGCTTTTAAGTTGATTCTTTTTGTAGAAGTTTAATATACATATTTCTCACGTGGTCATATTTGTTTCAAGATTTTTAGAGTTGCAGAAGTATGGTGAATGTTCAGATCATTACAGACTGTTCCGTTTTTGACAGGTTTTGTTTTCAATACATAGTTTGCTCTTTTTCTAGTTTCTATGGCTTATATTGATCAATATAAATTGTAGAAATGATATGATACAGCAAGCATTGTGTGAGAACAATTATTAATCTTGTCTTTGACAGTACCCAAAGTGAATGATTTGTTTTATCATACTAACACATCTCATGAAGTTTTGTTAAGTTTTGTGTGATTGAAGTTTTCAAGTTATGGGTGAGACATCGATATGAGGACAATAAGGAGTGACAAGACACTAAGCTTCGGGATTCCCAAGGTACCCCAAGGTAATATTCAAGGAAGATCCAAGCAACTAAGCTTGGGGATGCCCCGGAAGGCATCCCCTCTTTCGTCTCCAACATTATCGGTAACCTCACTAGGAGCTATGTTTTCATTCGTCACATCATATGAGTTTTGCTTGGAGTGTCAATTTATTTTGTTAGAATTTGCTTTTTGGTATTTAGAATAATGTTTTGCATCTTTTATTTCAATAAAAGTGTCAAGGGTAGCCTTTACCATGCTTATTTTGCAAGTCTATATGTTGCTGTTTGAAAACAGAAAGTTTTCTATCATAGTTTGAATTCTTATGGATAGTCAGAACGTGATAAATTCTCGAAATTTTTACAAAGTTAGCATGGATAAGTTATCTGTAACGTGGTAATTTTTCAGAATTTTTAAAGCTAGGGAAGTATGAGAACAATTCCACTCTTTACAGACTGTACTGTTTTCACAGATTGATGTTATGTTTGCATTGTTTGCATATGTTTGCGTGTTTAATGATTCTATTTGAGGATATGAGTATTAAATATGCAGATGCATTTAGTATCCAATGTTTAATAATAATTTTAGTGATTTTCTACAGTAGAGGACGATAAGGTTTTGCATTGATTTATACTAACTTATCTCATGAGTTCTTGTTGAGTTTTGTGTGGATGAAGCTTTTGAGATTTAGGGAAACCATAATATGAGAAGAATTAAGGAGACACAAAAGCGCAAGCTTGGGGATGCCCAAGGCACCCCCAAGATAATATTTATAGAAGTCTCAAGCATCTAAGCTTGGGGATGCCCCGATAGGCATCCCACCTTTCATCATCAACGATTATCGGTTAGTATCGGTTTACTCTAAGTTTTTGCTTCTTCACATGAGATGTGCTATTCTTGAAATGTCATTTTATTTTGTTTGATTGCTGTTTTAATAAAATACTTAGATCTAAAAGCTTTTAAATAAAATAGAGCCCCCAAATAGTTGCCGAAAAAGCTAGATAAGCGGCATTCACATCCCGTCAAAGAAGCTCTTTTCTAACACCATTGCTCTAGTGCTTCACTTATATGTTTTTTAGCATAGTGTGCTTTAGTATTTTTTGAAGAAAATATCTCATGCTTCACTTAGATTAATTTGAGAGAAAGAAATATTATGCTCATGATCTTCATTTATATCTTTTTGGAGTAGCTTGTCATTTACTCTTGTGCTTCACTTATATCCTATGAGTAAATTCTTGAATAAATTGAATGTCATGAAGTTGAAATCATATCCTGCCTAGTGGTAGCTTCACATTGGGTTTAGATAGTGAAATATTTTGAGGCTTGACAATCACGATATTGGTCATACAAGCAATTCACGAATAATTAGTATAAGGAAGAGAACTTTCACATGCAAATACACTATCCTGGAAATCTTTTGTGACTGTGAGCCCCCATCAAAATATTATATGCCAAAATTGTTGAGGTTGG
Organism: Secale cereale; assembly: GCA_902687465.1. Classification (NCBI taxonomy): domain Eukaryota; kingdom Viridiplantae; phylum Streptophyta; class Magnoliopsida; order Poales; family Poaceae; genus Secale; species Secale cereale. The sequence goes on from LR738709.1 coordinate 147,907,606, forward strand.
ACAAGGAAGACAACGTAATGGTTTATGTTTGTTCATATTCACATAGAAGTTATATTTTCATAGATCCTTCAACATGTGGTGCTTGCCTCCTATCTTTGCTAGCCAAAAATTCTGCACCAAGTAGAGATACTACTTGTGCATCCAAAAACTCTTAAACCCAAATCTTATCTTCAAGAGTCCACCATACCTACCTAAGGATTGAGCAAGATCCTTCAAGTAAGTTTTCATCGGTGCACAAATGCAATAAAAATTGCTTCTAAAAGTGTTAGATCATTTAGTGTAAGGGAAAATTGGGCGTTGTACAAACTTGTGATGGCAAAGTAATAAAACCGACAGACTGCATAATAAAGGTTGCTATCATAAGGGGCAATATAACGTGACGTTCCTTTGCATTAAAGGATTGAGCATACAAACAAATAAGTGCATGGCAACCTCTGCTTCCCTCTGCGAAGGGCCTATATTTTACTTTTCAGTATTTACTTTTATGCAAAGAGTCAAAGTTTTTCTCTCTATTCCTTTTTTTTATTTTTTTCACCTTTGGCAAGCATCATGTGGTGAGGAAAGATCTAGGCACATATGTCCAGCTGGATATGGGTAGCATGAGTTATTATTGTTGACATCACCCAAAGGTAAATACGTTGGGAGGCGAAATTACAAGACCCTATCTTTCTATGTGTCTGGTTGGAACATTTTGTTCATGTGTATGCGGTGAGTGTTAGCAATCATAGAAGACTATATGATGGCTGAGTATGTGGAGCTATTACTTAAACTCTATTGAATAAGTTGGATTATGATTGCTTGGTGACTGAGAACATAGGTTGTTGAGTTTCAAGATAATTCATTGTTTGAACCTGAACATGTGAATTGGTTGCTACTTTAAACATGAGAAGTTTTATAAGAAAGATTTGTTGTTATGAAGCTAGGAAAAGTGATTGAAATTGTCATTGATCAAACTTGTGCACTTTGCTAGCATTCACACTTCATAAATTATTTCTTTTATCATTTACCTACTCGTCAGCTTGGGGATGTTGATACGTCTCCAACGTATCTATATGAAGTATTCATGCCATGTTTATAAAAATTTCTTATGGTTTTGGTATGATTTGCATGGAACTAACCCGGAATGACGCTGTTTTCAGCAGAACTACCGTGGTGTTGTTTTTTGTGCAGAAATGAAAGTTCTTCAAATGAGCAGAAACTTTTTGATGATTTTCTTGGAACAAAACAGGCCCCCGAAGCTTCGTGGAAGGAACAAAAGGTGAAAGAGTAGGGAAAAAGACACCGGGGCACGCCTGGGCCCTTCCCTGTGCCCCGGTGGGTTGTGCTCACCTCGAGGCCCATCCGGACGTGAGATCGACGCCAAAAATTCCTATAAATAGAGAAACCATCAGAAATAGACCTAGATAAGAAGTTCCACTGCCGCAAGGCTCTGTACTCCACGAGATCAAATCTAGATCCCTTTCCAGCACTCCGCCGAAGGGGGAAATCATCACCGGAGGCCATCTTTATCATCCCGGCGGCCACCATGATGAGGAGGGAGTAGTCCACCCTCGTGGCTGAGGGTATATACTAGTAGCTATGTGTTGTATCTCTCTCTCTCTCTCTCTCTCTCTCTCTCTCTCTCTCTCTCTCTCTCTCTCTCTCTCTCGTGTTCTTGATGGCACGATCTTGATGTATCGGGGGCTTTGTTAATATAGTTGGATCATATTGTGTTTTCCCCTCTCTATCCTTTTGTGATGAATTGAGTTTTCCCTTTGAGATTTCTTTGGATTGAATACTTTTATGGATTTGAGAACACTTGATATATGTCGTGCAATTGAATACTCCTGGTGACAATGGGGTATCATATTGATCCACTTGATATATGTTTTGGCACTCAACTTGCGTATTCCCGCGGTGATATTGGGGTAATCTATGCATGGGGGTTCATGCATGTTCTTGTCTTTGTTTCTCCGGTAGAAATCTTGGTGCACTCTTCGAGGTTCTTTGTGTTGGATTGAGTATTACAAATCGGAATATGTTTTGGTGTTATCTTAGTACGAACTCTTGATAGATCGATCAGGAAGGATAAATTTGTGTTATCTTAGTACGAACTCTTGAAAGATCGATCGGAAAAGATAAACTTGTGTTATTCTAGTATGAAATCTTGGATAGATCGATTCGAAAGGATAAATTTATGGTGTTTTAGTACGAACTCTTGATAGATTGAACGGAAAGAATAACTTTGAGGTGGTTTCGTACCCCACCAACAATTTCTTCTTATGTTCTCCGCTAGATAGGAACTTTGGAGTGATTCTTCATCGCACGTTGAGGGGTGGTTATATGATCCAATTATATTAGCACTATTGAGAGATTGCACTTGCGAAAGTACGGACCCTAGGCCTTGTTTCTAAGTATTGCCATACTATTTGTGCTCACTTTTGTTACTTGCTACCTTGCTGTTTTTTATTATTCGCACTACAAAAAATAATATCTACTATCAATATTACACTTGTATCACCATCTCTTCGCCGAACTAGTGCACCTATACAATTTCCCATTGTATTTGGTGTGTTGGGGACACAAGAGACTTTTTATTATTCGGTTACAGGGTTGCTTGAGAGAGACCATCTTCATCCTATACCTCCTACGGATTGATAAACCTTAGGTCATCCACTTGAGGGAAAATTGCTACTGTCCTACAAAACTCTGCGCTTGGAGGCCCAACACGTGTCTACAAGAATAAAGTTGCGTAGTAGACATTAACTTGCTAACGAGATCTTCTACATCAGCATGAGCCGTCAGCCAATAGAACCCATGACGAAAGGCCTTGGCCACGAGAGACATAGAGCCGGCGTGCTGACCACAATCTCTCGTAGAATCTCACGGCCCTCCTCAGGAGAAATGCAACGTTGAAACACCCCTGTGACACTGCATCGGTGCAACTCGCCATTGACAATAGTCATTGACTTAGATCGTCGGGTTATCTGCCTGGCCAGAGTTTTGTCCTCTGGTAACTCGCCCCGGGTCATATAAGTCAAATATGGAACCGTCCAATCAGGAATAATGTGAAGATCCTCCACCAATTGTGCCTCCGGGTCAGGGATAGCAAGATCCTCCTCTATAGGCACTTTAACTGAAGGGTTATTCAAAATATCAAGGAAAACATTGGGTGGCACCGGCTTACGCTGGGAGCCGAGCCGGCTTAACGCATCAGCCCCTTCATTTCTCCTTCGATCAACGTGCTTCATCTGATAACCCTTGAAATGACCAGCAATTGCATCAACCGCTCGACAATAAGCCACCATGAGTGGGTCTTTCACCACTGGAATCAGGATCTTTGTCGTCAGCCGGCTCTTTGTCGTCCGCTAGCTGACGGCAAAGAAGGTCTTTGCCATCAGCTTAAAGAAAGCTGACGACAAAGAAAAAGCCGACGATAATGACCATGTTTGCCGTCAGCTACCTCGTTGCCGTCCGCTAGCTAACCGCATATAATCTCTGCCGTCAGCTAGCAGACGACAAAGAGGGAGGGTGGCGTGTTAGCGAGGGCCACCTAACAGCCACTTTCTTTGCCGTCCACTAGCGGACGACAAAGAAAGTGGCCAGCTAACGTCCGCTAGCTAGGCTCTTTGCCCTCCGCTAGCAGACGGCAAAGAGTGGTGACCTAAACTAAAAAGCGGCCATCCCCACGTCCCTCTCTCTCTCCCCTCTCTCTCCCTCACTCATCACACCCGCGTCGCCGCCCCTTGCCAGAGCCGCCCCGGCGCCTCAGCCCGGCCGCCCCGCCGCCCCGCCCCTCCGCCCCGCCACCCCGCCGTCGTGCCCCGCCACCCCAGCCGCCCCAGCGCCCCGCCCCGCAGTCCTGAGGCGCCCCAGCCGCCCCAAAGCCCCGCCTCACCACCCTGCCCCGCTCCTGTGGTGCCCCCTCCTCCATCCCAGGCACCCCTTGCCACGCTTGATGGTGACACATCCCTCCTTTTCTTTTTCTTTTTCTTTTTTAGATTTAGTTTAATTTGGTTTATTTTAATTTAGGCTTGGTTTAGTTTAGGTTTTGTTTAGATTTTGTTTCTGTTTTTTAGGTTTAGATTTAGTTTAGTTTAGGTTAAGTTTATTAGGTTTAGTTTAGGTTAAGAAGAAAGAAGAAATATGAAAAAAAAAGAATAAGAAGAGGAAGAAGAAGAGGAGGAGGAGGAAGAAGATTAAGGGTGCATCACCGACGAAACCGGGTCGAGCGGGTTAGGGGGTTCCTCGGTGTCCATGGAACCCTAAATAGCAAGTATCGTCGGTGCGAGATACATGTGGCCGTCGGTGTCGAAAACTACATCCACGTCCCACAAGTGATGCCGGCATCCCACAACAACACTTCTCGGCATCGATGGCGGTCGAACACCATTGCAAATTTTTCTTGCAGCCTCTGCGATGACGATTGAAAGCCACGTGTTGAAACTTGAAATACCCAAACTGACTCTAGTCGGTTTGGTTGTTTGAACTTTCAAAACTTGGCTTTAATCCTCATTGCAAAGGTTGCCAGACAAATTCGTCAAGGTGTTCGACCGCCATCGGCCATCAGAACTATTTTTGTGCGACGCCGGGCGCCGGCTTCACGTGTGGGATGTGGATCTAGTATTCAAAGCCGAGTGCCACATGTATCTCGCATCGATGATACTTTCTATTTAGGGTTCCATCGACATAGAGGAACCCCCTAACCCACTCCTCCTATTGTAAATATTTAGTTAGGTTGACGGAAAAAACAAAATTGCTATGTTGCTCAACTTTTGATTTAAATGTGCAGTTTTTTCGTCGCTGCGGGGGGTCTAGTGTTCGACAAGCTCCGCCCCTGCGTTCGTGGGTGAGCACAAATGATATCTCCTCCACCCCCTTCATTTGCTCTGTTCCGGTCTTCGTGCCGATGAAACTTGCTATCTATAGGTGTCTTCAGTCATCAGTATGTGTGAGCACTATGTGTCTCCCATTCAAAAGGGTTACATCTATAAATATGCATGCATTTGCATATTTATAACCATGATTCTTTCGAATTGTCCAACGCTATCTGTGGACATCCCGAGTATGCGTAGATTGGATTCATTTTCCCATATGCTCTCCTCCGGATCCGATGTAGAATTTCGTCAGTGCCTCCCTGTTGTTCTCCGGGTACACATCCTCTCTGCTTATTGCCGAGACGTGTATCAGGAGAACAGCGGGGAGGTACTACGAGCTATCGTACCTATGGCAAAGAGCTATCAATTGCCGACCAAAAGTCTAGAAATTGTTGTGTCTCTTCTATCGCCGAAGGAGATACCGAGTATTATGGAAGATTTGAAGCAATTTATGAACTTAAATTTTATGGTGCAAACCCACCAAATGTCGTAGTCTTCAAATGTTATTGGTTCCGGCTGAAGGAGACTAGAAGGACTCATGAACACTTAGGGCTAGTGGAAATCAAACAAAGCACCCATTTGGATGTTCCTGATGTCTATATAATGGCTCAACAGGCAACACAAGTTTTCTATATACTGTGGGCATGCCAAAGTGATCCAAATCTCAATGGTTGGGATGTCATTTATGAAGTGCCGTCACGTGTTTGACCACCTCCCCCCAATGAAGAGGATTATGAACCTCACATTAACACAGACACATATGAAGGAGAACTCTTCCAAGAAACGCGTCTTTCCAAAAAACGTTTCAAGAAACGCTCTACTTCACCCCAGAACATTGAAGTAGACAGCGATAGTGAACCCGACTTCACCCGTGAGCCGGAACAAGAAGAGGTGAACTAGAAGAGGTTACTACCGCAGATGACTTGTCAATGCTTGACCGATTACGTAAAGGTGTCCTTCCACATGATGATGCATTTTTTGATGATGATGATGAGCACGTCATTACTGATAGTGATGATGATGATGCATTTATTGATCCCAGAGCATTTATTGAACCCGACGATGCAAATTATTATTAGGTATTCAATTTGTTATGATGTACTTGATTTATATAGTTACTTCTATGATTCTATGATTTTTATAGTTACTTGTATAATTTTCTTACTTTGTATGATTGTTTTTTATAGATAGTGCCATGGTCTTGATATCCGTCCTCGTCGGCCCTCGCCCCGCTTTATGATTCGGGTATGGTAAATTCTCTTTTATAACTATTTGTTGCATTTCACATTTATGACAATTATGGCCAACAAGTTGACATAGAGATATTTTTATCTAAGAGGTATGGGAACCGGAAATTGCAACCGACTCTCTTGTCGAGAAGTTAAATTTAGCTGAAAAAGAAAATGAGTATTTGAAATAAAAAATTAAAAGAATTAAAGAGAAGATGATATTGGAGTTGTTTGTTGCCGATGTCGTCAATGATCGTAAGATAAAGACTAATGCAATACGCTTGAAGATGGATGCAATGCGCTTGACGATTAAGAAGATTAGAAAATATGCCATCGATAATGAGGCTTGGTATCATTATGCCGTTGGATCAATTGTTACCTTTGTTGCGATCTTCATCGCATTTGTTGTGCTGAGGGTAAGTTTTCTCTAGTGTTTTGCTTAACAAATGCATACTTAGCTTATTTACCTAGCTAGTCTTCTCTTCTTCTTCTAGCTAGTCTTTGTCTTCTTCTTCTAACTTTCTTCTTTCCCAATTTGCAGATTTGCTTTAGATGAGGAAGGCTTGTGTTGATGGAGTCTACTCTTCTCCTTGTGCTTCCTTTTTCTTTTTCTTTTGTAGGATGAATAATGTTAAACTTGCTACCTATATATGTATGGATGGATGAAACCATTATATGCTTGTTGTTGGGTATGTTGGCTAGCTATATATGTTCCATATGGACTTTTGATTTGGTATGTATATGTGTTGGATGATCATATCCATATGGCAGGGATATGATTTGATATGTATATGTGTATATATATATGTATATCTGCGAAATTGATTGAATTTAAGAAAATAAAAAAAAATAGGGGCTATACACGCACTTTGCCGTCTGTTGGCAGACAACAAAGAGCTTTGCCATCAACCAGCGGACGGCAAAGCTGCCACGTGGCAGCTACCTGTGCAACCTGGGGTGCATTGGGCTGGCCTATATGGCAAGGTTTGCCCTTTCTAATGGACGGTAAAGAGCTTTGCATCTTTGTCGTTCGCCAGCGGACGACAAAGCATGCCACGTGTGAGCTGCCGGGGGGCACCTCGGATAACCACGTTGATGTCTACTGGCAGATGGCAAAGACCTTTGCATCTTTGCCATCAGCCAGCAGACGGCAAAACACGCAGTTAACCCCTAACGGACCTAACCTGACAGGCCTGCCGTCCATGCTATTTGCTGTCTGCTGGCTGACGATAAAGGCCTTTGCATCTTTGTCGTCCGCCTGTAGATGGCAAAGTACCCTTTGTCGGAGCTCGTTCAGCCGAACGGTTTGCCGTCTGCCAGGCGTGCCTTTGTCGTACGCCATAGCAGACAACAAAGATCCTGATTCCTGTAGTGTTTGGAATCCCAAGTTCCTAAAACTTGCCGAGCCACCAAATCTGAATCGCCAAAATACCTCACCCGGCTTAGATTCATCTATTTAACCATCCGAAGACCATGGAGCAAGGCCTCATACTCAGCTGCATTGTTAGTACAAGGGAACATCAATCTTAAAACATAGCAAAACTTATCACCTCGTGGGGAAGTCAAAATAACTGCAGCCCCCGAGCCTACCAACTGTCTGGATCCACGAAAATGAATAGTCCAATAGGTGTTATCAGGCTTCTCCTTAGGTATCTGCAGCTCTGTCCAGTCATTGATGAAATCCACAAGTGTTTGAGACTTGATAGCTATTTGAGGCATATATTTCAAACCATGGGGTCCAAGCTCAATGGCCCACTTGGCCACCCGACCTGTGGCTTCTCTGTTTTGAATGATATCTCCTAATGGAGTAGAACTGGCCACAGTGATGGGATGCCCAAGGAAGTATTGCTACAACTTGCGGCTAGCCATGAACACTCCATAAACCAGCTTCTACCAATGAGGGTATCTCTGTTTAGATTCGATGAGTACCTCACTAACATAGTAAACTGGCCTCTGAACCGGATATTCCTTGCCTGACTGTTTTCTCTCCATAACAACCGCTACGCCGATGGTTCTGCTGTTGGCAGACACATATAAAAGTAAAGGCTACTTATCAATAGGAGCTGCAAGGACCGGCGGGTCAGCCGATTGTTTTTCAGTGCCTCCAACGCCTGATTAGCAACATCACTCCAGACAAAGTGGTCGGTTTTGTTCATCATCTGGTACAAAGGGATAGCCTTCTCTCCCAGGTGGCTGATAAATTGGCTTAAGGCTGCAATACAGAGTGCTGATAAGTCGCCTGGGCACTCTTGAGCCCAAAAGGCATAGATACATAGCAGAAGGCTCCAAAAGGATGATAAAAGTTGTCTTCCCCTGGTCCTTAACTGCCATCTTGATATGATGATAACCTGAGTAAGCATCCAGAAAACTCAAACGCTCACAACCCGTCGTAGCATTAATGATTTGATAAATACGAGGGAGAGCAAAAGGATCAGCCGGACAAGCCTTATTAAGATCTGTGTAATCCACACACATACGCCAAGTGTCATTTTTCTTAAGCACCAGCACCGGGTTAGCCAACAACTCAGGATGAAGGACTTAACCAATGAACCTAGCCGCCAAGAGCCGGGCCACTTCTTCTCCAATGGCCTTGCGCCTCTCTTCATTAAAACGACCAAGGAATCATCTGACCGGTTTAAACTTTGGATCAATATTGGGAGTGTGCTCAGCGAGTTCCCTTGGTACACCTGGCATGTCTGAAGGCTACCATGCAAAGATGTCCCGGTTCTCATGGATGAACTCAATGAGCACGCTTTCCTATTTCGGATCCAGGTTAGCACTGATAGTGAACTATTGGGATGAATTGCCCAGAATAAAATCGACTTGCTTAGTGTCATCTGCCAATTCAAACTTCAGTAAAGGGTCATGCTCCGTGGTTGGCTTCTTCAAGGGGGTCATATCCGTCGGGTCAACATTATCTTTGTAGAATTTCAATTCTTCCGTTGCGCAAACAGATACAGCGTAAGCAACATCACCCTCTTCACACTCTAGAGCTATCTTCCTATCACCGTGCACTGTGATGGTGCCCTTGTGACCCGGCATTTTAAGCTGCAAATAAACATAACAAGGCCGGGCCATAAACTTAGCATAAGCCGACCGTCCAAACAAAGCGTGATAAGGACTCTTGATCTTGACCACCTCAAAGGTCAATTCTTTAGCACTGTAGTCCTGGTCATCACCAAAGGCCACTTCCAATGTTATCTTACCCACTGAATAAGCCAACTTACCAGGAACCACCCCATGAAAAACAATAGTGGATGATTGAAGATCCTTGTCAGTCAAATTCATGCGGCCAAAAGTACCATAGTAAAGGATATTGATGCTACTGTCTCCGTCAATAAGCACCTTTGTGACCTTGTATCCTGCAACCTGAGGGGCCACCACTAACGCCAATTGACCCGGATTGTCAACTCGGGGCAGGTGATCCTCACGGCTCCATATGATAGGTTGCTCCGACCACCGCAAATATCGAGGGACCGCCGGCTCAACCGAGTTCATTGCTCGCTTATGAACCTTTTGATCTCGTTTACACAAAATCGTGGTAAACACATGATATTGGCCACTATTTAGCTGCTTCGAATTGCTCTCATAGCCGGATTGCTACTGTTGATTCCCTTGGTTGGATTGTTGATTGAAACCGCCTTGATTGCCTGGGCCCTGGAAACCGGAGCTTGAGCCGCGCCTCCAAAGCCAGGCCAGTGAGAGACGGGTCCTGACCTGCCATGCGGGCCATGATTGTCCTGATTAAAGCCGGAATTTATATACTCCCTCATGATAAAATAATCTTTCCATAGATGACTGGCCGGCTTCTCTTGAGTGCCGTGCTTTGGGCAGGGTTGGTTCATCACCGCATCAAGATTAAACTTTGGCCCTCCAAACCGAGCATTTGAGACTTTCCCCTTACAACGTTGATTATTACTCTATGTATTGGTATTAGCCACAAAATCTAAACTGTCGTCGGCTTGCTTGCGCTTACCATTGTTACCTTGACCCGGCATATTATGCTGTTGTCCCTTGACATTGCCATTCTTCTTTCCCTTGCCAGATTTGTCCTCATTAGACTCTGGATCCTTAGTACCATCAGGGTCGGCATACTTGACGAGAGCCGCCATGAGCTCTCCCATATCATTGCGGTGGCGCTTGAGCTGTCCCAGCTTCTGGGGAAGGAACCAGCAATTCGTTTACAACATCAGAACGGCTAAACCGGCATTGATACTATCCGATGAGTGGATAACGGCCGAGATCCAGCGCACCCAATGGGTTATTGACTCGCCCTCGCTCTGGATGCAAGAGTCTAAATCAAGAATCGACATAGGCTGCTTGCATGTGTCTTTGAAATTCTGGACAAAACGCATTTTCAACTCAGCCCATGACCTAATGGAGTTAGGGGGCAATCCTTTCAGCCAAGTGCGTACCGGCCCATCCAACATCATGGTGAAATATTTAGCACACACAGCGTCACTAACATCCAACGTCTCCATGGCCATCTCATAGCTCTCAATCCAAGCCTCTGGGGGTTGATCCGCCCTGTAATTAGGCACCTTGCGGGGTCCCTTGAAATCCTTGGGCAAGTGCTTGTTACATAGAGCAAGCACTAAGCATGGCACACCAAGGGTTCTAGAGGCCACTCCTGCCTCCACAGACACTGTCAGGTAAACCGAAGATTGCGGACGAGCCGCCCTGAGCCGCCAGCTCAGCCTCGCGCCGCGCCCTGCCCTGGTCCACTAAGGCCTGAGCATTATTACATGCGTGCGGTAGGTCATGCCTATGAGGCTGGTTATGGTGCTGCTCACTGCTTGAAACTGTTGGTGACTCAATATGCCTGCTATAACTTCGGCTTGGACGAGGGGTTGAATGAATTCATTCATGGCTGTACGAATAAGCCGCCTATTGAGCCACTGCTGTCTGAAGAAGCTCACCGGCCCTCCGTATCTCCATTGCAGCTGGAGACTCTCCTTTAACCGAAATAGCCGCCAATCGCGTTGTTGCAGCAACCATATTGTCCAGAGGATTAGAATAATGACCCGGCAGCGTCGGGACATGCTGAGGCGGAGTCAAATTCAAACGAGGCGGGTCTGCAGCCTGTGGCTGAACCAGTACCCCAGTCGTGGGCGTCTCAACCGCCCGGTTTACCACGGGCGGGTCACTGGTTCCTGCCCAAAGCATGGTAAAAAGGTTCCTAGACTCAAATTCTGTGGGTAAATGGGTCTGATGCCTCCTCCTCATGACGGCATTTGAAGCATTCTGATCCAAGGTAAGCCGGAACAATTCTGCTTGAATCTGCTGCGCCTGAGCGTCCAAAACGGCTCGTTCTGTCACCATCCTAGCATTCTCATCATTGAATTCCTCCTTGGCCTGAGCTATCTCATCTCGCAATTTCGCAATGTCCACTTTATGTTGTGCTTGGTTCTCTGGTGTCACCTCTGTGGCCAATAAGGTCACTAAAGCCTCCAAAAGCTCGGACAATACTTGAGCCGACGGGCCTGCAGAGCCGCTAGCACCAACCGTCGCCGTAGCCATTGAACTGGAGGTCATAGCTGCAGCAGTCGTCGGACCGAGCACCGATTATGTGCCAGCCATGAAGATCACAACCCTGTTCGGCGACTCATAGGGGTCCAGAATACTGTCACCATCAGAATAACCCCCAAGCCTGCCGTCCTGTAGTTGATACATTGAATCAGTCTCACAAGTTGAAGAATCACCATCAGAGCATATTACCGTTTCTCCCTTGGACATGGACCCTTCATCGTGATCCGCTCCATGGATGACACCAACAAAAGCATGCTTCACGGCGGCTCAAACCTTGGCGGGTCGCACATGCTGAGCCGTCTTGATGATGTCGGTGCAAATGTCCGGCTCAGGCTCTGACTCACCGATCGTGCCGATGAAGACATGAATTCCACCAAAGGGAACCCAATACCCATACTCAATTGAGCTGGCCTCGGGGCCCCAGCCCGAGTCATCAATGTAGAGCTTGCTGCGGCGACTCCTAGTCATCCTGCCTACGGCATATCCCTTGATCCCTGCGAAGCTGCCCTTTAAGAACTCGAAACCACCGTGCGCCAGCCCCATAGTGGGTGCCAACTGTCGTGGATTTGTGACGACAGATGCCCTAGGTTTACGACTTAGATGTGGAGCCATCGCAACTAGGTTAGCTTGAAAGGGTTAAACGGGACAAGAGGCATGCAGAGTTTTTTTATCCTGGTTCAGCCCCTCAATGAGGTAAAAGCTTAATCTAGCTGGGGTTGTATTGCTCGAGTCTCAATATCCAGGGAGGATACACTTGACCTAGCTCTTGAGCGATTGTTTCTTGAGTTAACCCGCCGCCAGGTCACCCCTTTATATACAGGCTGACGCCCGGCGGCTTACAGAGTCCCGTCTGGCTCGTACGCAGCGTGTCCGGCTCGGTCACCAACTAAACTTGCCTTACAATATAATTTAAACGTATGGTGGTTCACACCCGTGGGCCTCAAATCGTCCCCGGGTCTTGGGCCTTCAATAAGCTTGCTCTACAAACTGCCATCTTCACGCCTTCTTGGGCCTTCTCATCGTAAGCCGCCAGTGGCATGACCCGGCCCCTCCTGGGCGGGTCGTACCCAATAGTTATATTCCCAACAGTGAGGATCAGAGTTTTTTGGTTGAGCCATAGCAACAAGGCAAGCAATCCAACACACAAGCACACAAAAAGCAAGCGAGGAAGACGAACGGAAAAAGGGAGAAGAAAAGGCAAATCTTTTCAAAAATAGTTTTAGAAGTGGGGGAGAGGAAAACGAGAGGCAAATGGAAATAATGTGAATGCAAGAGATGAGAGTTTTATGAAGGGTACTTTGTATGTCTTGACTTGACGAAGATCTCAACGGCACTAGAGATTGGCGAGTTGACAGAAGACAAATCTTGACTCTTGACTTGGCGTAGATCTCCCCGGCAACAGCGCCAGAAATTCTTCCTGCTACCTCTTGAGCTTGCGTTGGTTTTTCCCTTGAAGAGGAAAGGTTGATAAAGCAAAGTAGAGTAAAATTTCCCTCAGTTTGAGAACCAAAGTATCAATCCAGTAGGAGACAATGCGCAAGTTACCAAAATACCTGCACAAACAATAAACAAGTTGCACTCAACGTGATAAAGGGGTTGTCAATCCATTCACGGTTACTTGCCAAAGTGAGATCTGATAGAGATTGATAAACAATAAAGTAACTATTTTTGGTATTTTTGGTTTATAGATTGGAAATTAAAAGATTACAAAATAGTAGATCGGAAACTTATATGATGGAAAATAGACCCGGGGGGGCATAGGTTTCACTAGAGGCGTCTCTCAAGATAGAAAATATTACGGTGGGTGAACAAATTACTGTCAAGCAATTGATAGACGAGCGCATAATTATGACGATAGCTAAGGCAATGATCATGAATATAGGCATCACGTCCGTGATAATAAGTAGACCGACTCCTGCCTCCATCTACTACTATTCTCCACACATCGACTGGAATGATTCTGCATCTAGAATATTAAGTTCATAAAGAATAGAGTAACCCATTATGTAAGATGACATGATGTAGAGGAATTAACTCAAGCAATATGATGAAAACCCCATCTTGTTATCCTCGATGGAAACAATACAATACGTGTCTCGTCCCCTTCTGTCACTGGGTGAAAGCACCGCAAGATTGAACCCAAAGGAAAGCACTTCTCCCATTGCAAGAAAAGCCTATCTAGTTGGCCAAACCAAACCGATAGTTCGAAGAGAATTACTAAGATATCAAATCATGCATATAAGAATTCAAAGAAGATTCAAATAAAATTCATAGATAAGATGATCATAAATCCACAATTCATCGAATCTTGGCAAACACACCGAAAAGAAGATCACACTGGATAGATCTCCAAGAAAATCAAGGAGAACATGGTGTTGAGAGTCAAAGAGAGAGAAGAAGCCATCTAGCTACAAGCTATGGACCCGTAGGTCTGTGGTAAACAACTCACACTTCATTGGAAGGGCAATAGGGTTGATGTAGATGCCCTCCGTGGTCGAATCCCCCTCCGACAAAGTACTAGAAAAGGCCTCCAGATGGGATCTCTTGAATACAGAAAGTTACAGCGGTGGAAAAGTGGTTTCGATGCCTCCTCTAGGGTTTTTGGAATATATGTGAATATATAGGCGGAAGAAGTAGGTCGGCGGAGTCACTAGGGGGGAGGGGGCACAAGGGTGGGGGGCGCGCCCTCCGTCCTTGTGGCCGCCTCGTGGCTTCCCTGACGTGCACTCTAAGTCCTTTGGATGTCTTTTGGTCCAAGAAAAATCATCGTAAAGTTTCATTCCATTTGGAATCCGTTTGATATTCTTTTTCTGCGAAACTCAAAAACAAGGAAAAAAGAGAAACTGGCACTGGGCTCTAGGTTAATAGGTTAGTCCCAAAATTAATATAAAATAGCATAATAATGCATATAAATCATCCAAAACAGATAATATAATAGCATGGAACAATAAAAAATTATAGTCTTTTTGACAGTTTTTTGACATCATCGTTTGTGATTAATGCATCACACACAGCTTCGTTGAAGGGTCTCTAATTGTACTGTCGCATTTGGACCATCCTGCAGTAGTGAACCATTCTTTTTCTCATTGAACTAGGGTTTGTTTATTAGTCAAGTTTTATTACTATTGACCTAGTGTGACCTACTACGAACTGGGCCCATAACCGAGGGCACGCTATCAATAGATTATACACCTTGCAGAGCTTAGTACACAGTACCCACACCATGGAATTCATGGCATCATGCTCCCATTCGGGTGGACCAATGATATTTTGACAAAACCAATCTATTGCATGACACACTCCATGCCAATCGACAAAGTCCCCTTTGGGATAAGTCATCGGTGGCCCCGATGTCACCTCGTGACATCTACCACCTTCGTGGACAAACAAAACAAATGGTCCCAAACTAGGACAAAAGCGCGCAAACAACTCGGGCACACAAGGCTTATGGCCACCTACCTGATCAAGGTAGCGCGTGCACATAACCTTCCCTGGTTGGAGGCACCAGCGAGAGGCATGACAATAAACCGAATTAAGACCCCCCATAAGGGAAGCTGCAATAGTCAACTCGATTCGATGTCACTATGACTCAGCCAACAGATCTGTTCAAGTTCAATTAATGTCTGGTTAAACTTGAATGGAGGTGAGCTGAGTCATAACCAAAATATAATGACATGAGGGAATGACAATGCATATGAACATGAAATCAACATGAGCATGGATGGAAAGCATAACCATATGACATATGGATCATAGCATCATCAACCATAAATCATTTAATCTTCTAGATGAAAATGAGCATAGCATAGTGATGATCATGAATAGCACAAGTATTTAAATACAAATGATAAATATTCACGTGAGCATATTATTAATAGCATTGGAAATAATTACGGGAAAGGAAACAGGATGATAATAACATTATCAAATAATCATATAACTAACAGATGCAAAATTGACATGGCATAAGAAATGAGCATGAATATACAAGCATAACATTCAAAAAGTAATGAGCACACAATTATTTATGCAAAGATGTCCTAGTTCTTACGGGGAAACGGATGAGCTCACCTTCCTATTTGCTGTCAACCATGGTGGAGATGTTGGTCAGGGCACCATTCATATCCTTGAGGTGTATGTGCACTGGCTTCGTCTCTCCTGCCGACTGGAAAGCTGGTTTCACAGTCGGCTTCTTGGACTTCAGTAGATCACTCGAATCCACTGCCTTCTTGTATTCATCCAGCTCGGCCAACACGATCTGCTCATTTGCGATTTGGGAGCCCTTCTAGAGGCACTGCTCAGCTAGCTTCCGGTTGCCTGGGGTGGTGATCACACCCTTCGTTCCTGCCATCTTAAGTTTAAGATAGACATAACATGGTCTCGCCATGAAACATGCGTAGGCAGGCCTGCCCAGGATGGCGTGATAAGCACTCCGAAAGTCCACCACCTCAAAGGTCAATCGCTCCTTCCTGAAGTTCTTCTCTCTACCGAATACGACGATGAGGGTGATACACAATGTTGATTTGTAATCTAGTTCTGTGCTGGACTTGCCCACACAATGTTACAATTTTATGTTTGTTCGATCTCATTTGTTTTGTGATACGAATGATGGCATACTATGCTCATCGTATTATAAACTCTTTCTTTTTATCCTTAGTTGTCAATACAATGTGAAGAAATAGACAATACATTAGCCATCGTCATGGTCATATGTTTGGAACCTGGTTTTTATTATGTAATTTGCCGTAAAATACAACTAGTATTTTATGGAGGTTCACTAAAATAAGTTCTGTATATAGACCAAAGTTATTTTGTTCAAGTTTGTTGTCTCGTTAATAACTCCTGTTCTGGTACTACTAATGTACAAACTCAACTTTTTAGCAAGCAATGTAACAAATGGTGGAACCGCCACAAACCTCCTGAAGGTGATGAAGGAACCATAACCATAATGTCACCTCTTGCTGTAGTGGGTCAGTATCTCTCCGCTAGCAGTGCCAAAAACACCTTTGTGCATAGTATTGGGTTGGTTCTTAAGGCAACCTCGTCCAAACTACCTCATGAAAAACATCTGCAAGCTCAACGGAATAATATATTTGTGCTCCAGACATAAGTCCAATCCCTAACAGAGACCTTTTGTGAAACAAGAACAACCATTGTTAGATGTCATCAAGATATGCATGGTTATGAAACCAAACTATCAAACGTTTCCTATGTTGTTCAAGAGACTAGGTGAAATGAAGGTGAAGGCTATGGTGCTCCATCCGACACTACATCATGAAAAGGTACCGATCAGGTCAAAGATCAGAGCTTCTGAACTTATGATGGTGCATTTATCTGCTGGAATGTAACTTTTATGCCAACCTCCCTTTTGTTATATGGTTGTAATTTATTTTGTTGCGATACATCATTTTTTTATTAGCAGACAGCAACCGACTAAAGAAAACCACAAGCCATTTTTATTTAGTGTAGGGCGTTCCCTATATTAGCATTGGTGGTGAACTTTGATGCCAAGTGGATGTAATCTGTAATAGTCTAGTGTTAGTTGCTTGCTTATTTATATCCTTGTAGTATTGTTTATGTGTTTGCTTGTAGTCACTTCACTTCTTTTTCCTCGGCTTGCTAGTGGCCGCAATAACCATGGGTCACATACGAACCGTGGTAACCATGGGCCTGCTACCTGTTGTAGTGACCATGGGTCTCCTACGGGACATAGGATTATTGGGCCTCCTACAGGTCGCGGGATCCATGGGCCAACATGGGCCCAACTATCCGTGGCCCAAAACCAAACCATGATATGGGCCAGAAACATGCGAAAATGTGAACTATCTATTTACGGGCCCACACCATAATGGGTTGTTAACAGGCCGGAACACAAGACATGATTAATTGTATCAATAGGCAAAATAGCCCAATGGGTTAACGGGCATATTGCAACCACGGGCTGAATTTTGCCCATTAGAAGATTAGGACAGTAACCGATCGTAAGTAATTGAGAGCTGAAATGAGCCCAAGCATTTATGGTCCCTTAGAAGGTCAAAAGATAACACGGGCCAGAAATGGCCCAATTGAATCATGGGACATTAATGGGTCCAAAGGAATGTACTCTTCATTATGGTCCATAATTAGCACGGGCCGTTAAAGGACGCAAAGATACAGAAGGCCTCATATGGGCTGAATGACTTCACAATCCATACATGGGCTAAAAGAGACAATGGTCTGGAATCATATTGGATGGCCCACATGACGCTACTGAGCCAAATTCGGAAAGGCCATAATGGTTCGTGAGTTCCCGAGTCGTAAATGGGCTATATGCGAATAAGCCGTTAACAGGCTTTCCATGGGCCGACCCGCTAACTTTAGACAAAGTCAAAGGGGCCGGCCTTTTTAATCTAAATGGGCCACTATTGGTTCGTGCCATGCATCAACGTATCATAGGAGCCTCTCATCCATCGAACGGGTGACATCTATTGCAACGCCGAACTGACACGTGGATCTGTTGGCGAATGAGAATTTTACACATGGGAAGTCGCCAGTGGTTGGGGCTGTTAACGGGTTATCGAATCCAAAACTGGACCTAATATCTTAATGGTGACCGTTACGGTGGATGCAACAGGTCGGTTACCCTTGACGAAAATACTTCCATGATGCGCCATTTATCGTCATGGAAGTGGACACTTCCATGATGATAACTTGAGTATTCTCATGGAACACTTCTACAACAGCACATGTATGACTATCTTGATTTTGTCATAAAATTGTCACGGATGTACATGCATGACAGAAAATGTGACCTACTATGACAAACGTGTATCATCACAGAAGTGTTTTTTGGTAGGGAGTGTAGGTGGTTTTCTCTCTTGCATGGATATGGGAAGTGTAGTTCGTTCTGATGGTCCTCCCTATCGGTGTCAAAACCGGCAGATCTTGGGTAGGGGGGCTAAGCTATGCGCTTAGAGGATTGATGGTAATAGGAGGCTAGGGACACGATGTTTACCCAGGTTCAGGCCCTCTCGATCGAGGTAAAACCCTACTTCCTGTTGTATTAATATGGATGATATGAATACAAGAGTTGATCTACCTCGAGATCATAATGGCTAAACCCTAAAGTCTAGCCTATGAGATTATTGTGATAATGATGATCCCCTCTACAGACTAAACCCCTCGGCTTATATACACGCCAGAGGGGACCTAGGGTTACAAGGTTGACTTGGGGAGGAAGTAATTGATACATCCGGACTCTACACTTGCCTTTCTATGTACATAAAAGTCTTGACCGGATACGGGGGAGGGTCTTATGCTTCTTCCTTACCCGGCCTATCAATACGGCCTAGCTTCAATGACCCGCATGCCTGAGGACCCCTGAATACAGGGCTCCCTCACTAGCCCCCGGACTTGCCTTCAAGGACGAGATTGTGACCGGCTTCATGTCTTCGGTCTTGCAAGGTGAGTCCTCCTGGATGATAGTTCAACTTCTTTAAATATTGTACTCCATCGATTCCTCGCCGCCTTCACCTTGGCTCCCACGTGTCCCACGAATGTGAACCGTCTGGGCAGTTTTACAAATTCCCCCTTAACTGTCCAAAGTAGGCGCCTATATAAGACAATAGATCCCAGTCGCCTCTCCATCCCATTCCACGCGGAAGAAACCCTAGTGCCTGCAAAAAATCTTCAAACATGGCTAGCGCCCCAAGCTCTTCCTCGCACCCTCATGGCCCTCTTGCTGGAGATTGGAAAAGCTGCTCTGTGTCCCACGTGTATCTGCGGACACTGCAAGCGCAGGGATATTTAACGTCTATCGACAACCAAGCCCTGGCAGAGAGTTTTCCCAACCCCTCCGATGGAGAGCGGGTATGTTTCGTCCCCTTCCTTTTAAGAGGCGTGGGGTTCCCCGTCCACCCCTTTCTTAGGGGACTCCTGGAGTTTTATGGCCTCCAACTGCACGATCTTATGCTGGGGTTTATCCTGCATATTGAGGGTTTTGTCGCTTTATGCGAACTGTTTTTGGGCTGCGAGCCTCACTTTGAGCTGTGGAGAAAGTACTTCCGCCTAGTCCCTCGATCGGAAGAAGGATCCATATTTGAAGTTGAAGGCGCCGAAGTATGGCGCATAGCCGGGACAGGCTATCTGCCCGGCACTCCGAAGAAAGCATCTGAAGAGTGGCCTTCAGAGTGGTTTTATATTGAGGATGTCGCTCTGCCGAATCTAGTTCGGCGCAGACTCCCCAACTATTCCAGCACTCCACCAAAGAAACTTTTCAACTAGTGTCCCCGGAGTCCTTAAGAAGAAGAGAGGTCGGAGGTTAGTAGACTGGCTAGCAAGATCAAATTGCCCGCTAGTTCGGGGTTATCTATAGTCGAAGTGATGGCTATCTCAATAAAGCGGTGCGTGCAGCCACTTCAAGCCAGTGGATTTCCAATGTGGCACCGTAATGGCCAAGATGATGCCTCACGCTGCTTATGCCTAGGTCTAAAGGACCCAGCCGCTCTAGCCACCATTCTGGAGTGTCTTTATAAGGGAGAGAAGCAAGATTTCATTCATTTAATGTGCCGGGAGGGTTTTTCTATGTACAATCCTCCTGACTGGGTAAGTTTCTCTCGTGACCACCCATTTTTTCTTCGTTATGATACATTATCCGAATTGAATTCGGTTTCTCCTAAATAGTAGTGGAGGAAGGTGGTCGTGGAGATTAACAGGCCCGCCCCACAGGCTGAGGACCGATTTCAGAATGCGGGCCCCGGATACAATGAAGATCTGGACATAGGTACAGAGCTAGAAGAGGGAGTCTTCTACCAAGCGTGCCGTGAGGGTCCCCTAGTGGCTATAGTAGCCGATTATCCAGGCCTCATTCCTTCTTCCTGGGTAAGTATCAGGACACATATCATCAAAGAGAAGATTCCCAGTGCACCCTACCCACCGTATTCTATCATACTTGAATAGCGATGGTGCTCCTCACGCCGAACTATGCGTGGACCGTCAACCCAAAGGGTGGCGCCCGCGTCAGGTGAGGCTTCGAAGCAAAAGAGGATCGCGAACACCAGTGGACCTTCAAAGAGGTATGCTTGTTTTGACAAGTGCTGGGTGGTGAAATCGGTATTACAACTTTCTGCTTTGTTTTTTTCCTTTTAGGAGGAATACACATCGGAATGTCTCCGGAGATAATGCAGACCAAACTCCAGCCAATCCGGCCTCAGGCCCGTCAGGGGTTAATGTTGATTCAGTGCCGGATTGTCCTCTCCAGGAGGATTCGAACGGAATGTCAGTTACCAATTCCGAAGTTGAGGTCACGATGGTTTACAGGCGGCGGAAAGAAGCCATGCGTGACCTCGCTTTTACTGAGGAGGCGTTTAACGCCCTTAGTTCTGCAGATGCATATATTCGAGCCGCTCAAGACAGACTCGCTGGAGCCACTCACCGGCTTTCAAAAGATATGCGGGTGAGTGTTTAATTTGAGTGTTCCCATGCAGTAGCTTCCGAGACCTAAAGCAGTTGGTACAACTGATTTGAGGATCGTTGTGTTTTTGTAGGTGCTTCAAGAAAAGAATAACTCTTTATCCAAGGAACTTGAAGAGTACCGGACCCAGCTCGCCAATTGAAAAATTCGGAGGAATCCGGAAACGATGCTGGTGGTAAGAACAATTGTGTCCGATACTATTATAGTTTTGCCGATCACGATGGTGTCATGTATATACTAATCTGTAATACAGCGACAGGGTCGACCAACAAACTGGAGAGGGAGCTAAGAGCTGCTGTGGTGGACAAAAAATTTGCTGAAGGGGAAACAGCCGCTGGCGAGCGTGCGCTAACACAAGCTATAGAGAAAAGTAACCAAGCGCAGGATAGAAATATTAGGCTCGAACAGGAGCTAAAGGGCGTAAAGGCCCAACTCTCAAGTGCCTTGGAAGCGAGCCGGAGGCTGAAAAGCGGCATGTTTAGTTTGTCTCTTATACCGAGCTCTCCTTATAGTCTCTTATTGTGAAAGTTTCTTACAAAACTTTTCCTGTGGGTTTATTGACTGGGCAGCTTGAAGGCGGAGCGTCCGCTTTTGAGGGTGACGTGCTGCAAGAGCTTTCCAGGGTCCATGAATGGGCTCGGAAGGCCGTGAAGAGTATGTCCAGAGCTCTATGGCCTGGCAACTCACCTCCAGAAACTATGGAGGATTTGGCGGACATGATCAAAGGGGCTCGACGTCGCTTCGAACTATGGAAAGCATCAGCATGTCTCATGGGTGCTCGAGAATCCTGGGCCATGGTGAAGACGCGCTACACTCGTCTTGATCCAAATCATATGGCCCGTGTGGGACCACGAGGGTCCGATGGACAAGAAATTCCTCCTCATTTGGTATATCACCAAGTAGAGATAGCTGCCAAACTTTCCCAACAGGACTGTAAGCTAGACAGCCTTATAGAGGGAATAGAAAATGAGTAGTCGTTTGATTTTATGTATCAATGTACCTTTACCATCAAACTTATCTCCAGCCGAATTTATATAAAGTTTGTCATGGCCGACCATCTACTTTGACCTCCATAAACCCAAAGGCCGGAGTGCTTCCGAATACTATATATGTGGTAAAAACACGTTATATGTTCGGAAACCAGGCAATCCGGTCATAATTGCTTGAACAGACAGACTGTGTTTGGGGAGTTATGTTATATTACTATTTAATGTAAGAAACATCTTCCAGAGAGAATAGTTCCATTAGGGGTTCCTTTCCCTGGGTCGGCGTGCATAAAGATGCGGGCCTAGGCTTTTGATCCTATGAAAAGAATTGTAGGATGCCATATCCTGTGGTAGTTTAGAATACGCTTTAGAATGCGACATGTCATGTATCCGCCGATCAATTATTCCCTTAAGAGTGCTAGCTTTGGGCTTCACCCAGTCTGAGGTACATATTCGGATTACCCGGTTGTGACAATCGCAGAGGTGCCCCCTTTACATCCTAGCCGAACAATCGGGAATGTAGGGGTAAGCATAGGAGCCAGGCAACCCAGCTTGGCCAGAACTTAAGTCATATCAGTGCATATAATGGCAAGGAAGAACTATAAAAACAGACGACATTTTAAGCAATAAGCTTTATTTATAACGAGCTTCGTTAGAGAAGCCCCCAGGTATATTTGAGGTAGATACATTCGAAGATGTATTTATCCTGTGGCAGTTCGGGCGAGCTGAATACTTGCCAATGAAAAAAACTGAAAAAAAGGAAAGGAGGAAAAATGAAAAGTAAAAGACAAGACTTAACTGATAAGAAGGAAAAAATTGCTATCGGACTATCCACAGCGTTCCACGAGTTCGGCTCAAGGCGGTTTTCCTGTGCATTGTGAAGGCGATAGGCTCCACCGATGAGTACTTCGTCGATAATGAAGGGGGCCTCCCATGTTGGTTTGAGCTTGTCCTTTTTCTTCTCCGGGAGGCGTAAAACGAGTTCGCCGGCGTTGTATGTCTTTGCCCGCACTTCTCTGCTCTGGTATCGCCTGTCCTGTTGTTGATAAAATGCGGAACGGCCTTGCGCTGTATCGCGCTCCTCTTCAAGTCCATCTAGGCCGTCCTGCCGATCTAGCTCAGCTTCTCTCTCCTCGTACATGCACACTCGAGGTGAGTCATGAATAATGTCACAGGGCAGAACAACCTCTACGCCATACACCATGAAAAAAGGTGTATATCCAGTCGTATGATTGGGTGTGGTCCGTAGCCCCGAGAGTACGGAGTCCAGCTCTTTGACCTAGTGTTTATCTGACTCCCGTAGGGAGCACACTAGTCGGGGTTTAATGCCGCTCATTATCAGACCATTGGCCCTTTCGACTTGACCGTTTGTTTGAATATCGTATACAGAAGCATAGTCAAGTTTAATACCTAACTTTGCGCACCAATTTTTTACCTCGTCAGCTGTGAAGTTGGAGCCGTTATCTATGATAATACTATGTGGGACACCATAATGGTGTACCACACCGGATATAAAATCTATCACAGGCCCTGCCTCCGCTGTTTTTACATGCTTGGCTTCTATCCATTTAGTGAATTTATTACCATTACCAGTAAGTATTTCTTTGTATGGCTTCCCCCTTTAAGAGGTCCGACCATATCAAGCCCCCAGACCGGAAAAGGCCAAGTACTGGAGGCATGTGACTTTGATTTGCAAAGAGCTGGCAGCCAACGCAGTGTTGGACTAAGGTCTGGGCATCTTCTTGGGCAGTGGGCCAGTAAAAGCCAGCTCGAAAAGCTTTGCCTACGAGTGCTCGGGTTGTGGAATGGTGGCCGCCCATTCCAGCGTGTATGTCGGTGAGAATTTGCCTTCCCTCCTCTTCCGAGATGCACCTTTGTAGAATACTGGTTGTGCTTTTCTTATATACCTCACCTTCGTGAACTTTGTAGGCTTTAGAACGCCGGACTATGCGGTGGGCCTCATTTTGGTCATCAGGGAGTTCCTGCCTTTCAAGATAGGCTAGGAAGGGCTCTGTCCAGGAGGCTATGATAGCCATGATTTCGTGAGCCGAAGGAGTTATCTCCATGTCCGGGTCTCCGATGACGTCTTGGTTAAGTTCGGTCGGGGGTGTGTTCGGATCTGAATTTGTATCACTGCTCGCGTCCTGCCATGTTACTGATGGCTTAAATAGACTTTCCACAAATGTGTTAGGTGCGACGGGGTCACGTTTAGCGCCCATACGAACGAGTACGTCTGCGGCCTGGTTACTATCCCGGGCTACGTGATGGATTTCCAACCCCTCAAATCGAGCCGATATTTTCAATATGGTGTTGCGATAAGATGCCATTTTTGAATCCTTCGCATCAAAATCTCCATTAATTTGAGAAATAGTGAGGTTTGAGTCTCCGCATACCTCGATGCGTTATATACCCATGGATACAGCTAGGCGGAGACCATGTAATAGGGCCTCATACTCAGCCGCATTGTTCGAGTCCGTATACATAATTTGCAGGACGTACCAGACTTTATCCCTAGTTGGAGATATCAATATTACACTGGCCCCAATCCGGCTAGCATTTTGGAACCATCGAAGTACATTATCCAGTGGGAATATGAGCCGTACTCTTTAGGGAGTTCGGCTTCCGTCCATTCTGCGACAAAATCGGCCAACACCTGGGATTTAATAGTTCGACGTGGTTTATAAGATACTTCGAATGGTAAGAGCTCAATGGCCCATTTGGCTATGTGTCCATTGGCGTCTTTATTGTTAATAATATCATTCAGTGGTACCTTGGATGCCACTGTGATCGAACACTCTTGAAAGTAGTGCCGGAGTTTCCGAGATGACATGAAGACCGCATAGGCAATTTTCTGATAATGGGGATACCGTGATTTACATGGTGTTAAAACCTCGGATACATAGTATACGGGTTTTTGAACAGGGAATTTATGTCCCTATTCGGCTCGTTCGACAACGAGCATGGCACTCACTACCTGGTGAGTGGCTGATATATATACAGCAGCATGGGTTCGCCAACATCAGGGGCGGCTAGGATTGGGTTGCTCAGTAGTAAAGCTTTTATTTCTTCCAATCCAGCTGTAGCCGCATTAGTCCATTCAAATTTTTCAGTGCGCCGTAGCAATCTGTAAAGTGGCAATGCTTTTTCTCCTAGTCTAGAGATGAAGCGGCTTATGGCCGCTATGCAGCGTGCTAGTTTATGCACTTGTTTGAGATCGGTTCGTATTTTGAGCTCTGACAAGGCCCGGATTTAGGCTGGGTTAGCTTCAATTCCTCTATGGGATACGGTGAACCCTAATAGTTTTCCGGCTGGAACGCCGAAAACACATTTTTCCAGATTGAGCCTTATGTCATACTCTCGAAGGTTGGCGAACGTAAGGCGGAGATCTTCCACCAAAGTCTCGACGTGTTTGGTCTTTACGACTACATCCTCAACATATGCCTCCACTGTTTTGCCAATTTGCTTTTCTAAGCATGTTTGAATCATGCGTTGATATGTGGCGCCAATGTTTTTAAGTCCAAAGGGCATAGTGTTGAAACAAAAGGGGACGTACGGGGTAATAAATGTCGTTGCGGCCTGATCGGATTCCTTCATCTTTATCTGATGGTATCCAGAATAAGCATCAAGGAAGCACAACGAGTCATGTTTGGTCGTTGTATCGATAATTTGATCAATGTGGGGCAAAGGAAAGGGATCCTTTTGACATGCCTTATTCAGGTCTGTGAAGTCGACGCAGAGGCACCATGATTTATCCTTCTTCGATACCATGACCAGGTTGGCTAGACAATGCGGGTGTTTAATTTCTCTGATGAATCCGGCTTCTGATAGTTTGGCTAGCTCTTCTCCCATTGCTTGTCTTTTGGGTTCAGAAAACCGCCGCAGTGACTGCTTGACCGGTTTGAACCCTTTGATAATATTGAGGTTGTGTTCGGCCAGCCTGCGCGGGATCCCCGGCATATCTGAAGGGTGCCAGGCGAATATATCCCAATTTTCCCGAAGGAAGGCGCATCACACGTTGTCCACCGCCGGATCCAACTGTGCCCCGATGGATGCTGTCTTGTTAGGGTATATTGGGTGCACTTGGAAGTTGATGATTTCATCTGCTCGCTTGAAGGAGGTAGACTTCAATCTTTTGGCGAGGATTACATCGTCCGCATCCACCTTTGTTCGTAAGGTGGTTAATTCTTCGTCCGCGGGGGCTTCAGATAATGCCTCTAAGGCTAAGGATGCCGTCTTGTTTTTGGTGCGGAGTGCTCTATCCGTATCACTTGTTAATGTGATCACTCCATTGGGCCCTGACATTTTAAGCATCATGTACCCGTAATGGGGTATAGCTTGAAAGCGTGAGAAAGCGTCCCGTCCTAGAAGGGCGTGGTATCCGCTATGAAAGGGCACAATGTGGAAGAGTAGTTCCTCCAATCTGTAGTTTTCGGATGTGCCGAACACTACATCGAACTTAATGCTTCCCGAACACCGGGCTTCGCGGCTTGGTATAATTCCTCTGAAGGTTGTGTTGGTGTGCTCAATGCGGGATTTCTTGACCTGCATTTTTGCAAGCATTTCCTCATATATGAGGTTTAGTCCGCTTCCTCCGTCCATAAGTACTTTCATGAGGCGGAAGCCATCCACTATTGGGTCTTGTACAAGAGATGCTGATGCTCGGATCGGCCAAACTCGAGGTGCGTCTTTGGCAGAAAAGCTAATTGTCGTGTCGCTCCATGGGCTTGCAAAACTAAATTGGTAAACCTCAGGAAGTTCGCGATTCGCTCTCTTGCGGCGGTTATTTGAGGAGAACATCTCGAAGACAGTGAAGACATTAACGTCCTTCTCCCTTGATACAGTGGTGGCAAGAATTGCCGCACCGCTTTTTGCTACCTGCCAAAGTACCCAACATGCTCTAAGGCTATGGTTTGGTACATTATCCGGGGTTGCGTGTATTTGGCAAGGTGTATCAAGCAGTTCGTCCAGTACAGACTTGTGCCTTGAAAAAGGTTCGTTCTTCTTGCCAATTGGCATGTTATCGGATGACCTACTAGGGTATGTCCGTTTAGCCTTGATAGTGTATTGTCCGGGTATGGACAGTTCGAGAGGTGTATTCTGGGCTTTCCAAGTGTTTTCCATTGCCCACTACTTTTGTACTATATGCGACAGTTCTGTGAAGCTTCAAACACGACGTCGGTTGAGGGTGTTCAAGACTCCCTTGTCCGTGCAGTTGCAATGAAATAGAGGGACCGCCTCATTGTCGCAATAGTCCTTGATCTTGTTTTTTAACAAACAGGAATCTGGCCCAAAAGTGGTTGACCGTTTCCTCGGGCTGCTATAGTATGTTCGCGAGATCATCTATGTCCGGGAATCCGGATTTACTTGGAGAATTTTTCCCAGGGTGGGTTGGTGTTGGAAATTTTGAATCCCAACCCAAAGTGATATTCGGAGTTTTGACAACTTCCGATGTGGACGATCCGGGCTTGTTGGGGTCTAATCGTCCCATGGGCCCGACGCTAATCCCAGAGCTCAAAAAACATAAGGTGCCTCCCGACAGGGGCATGTTCGGCTCGATGGGTTCGGAGATACGAACTGTGTCGGTCTTCGTCTTGAGAGGGGGAGTCTCTTCGGCTCCGTCCTCAACTGCTGCCACTAGGTGAGTGATCGGGAAGGGATCGATCTCATCGTGGCCGGATTTAGATCCGATATGGTCTGCTGGCGATGAAAGCCCCAGGGCGGCGTTGCGATCCAGCAGATCGTTCAAGGGCGAGAGTTCTGCCGAGGTCGCGTCATCGGAGTGTCCGAAATCGGCATAAAGGTGATGCTCGATGGCCGCAGGGGCCATGCAGACGCATACAGCTTATCCGTCGAGCTGGAGAATCTGGCCGATAGCCAAGTTGTTTCCGAGGGTGATCCCATCATTGACAACGAGGCAAGCCATCGATCGCTCATCGCGAGCGAGCGGAGCTCTCAATGAAAGCACCATTGTCGGTGTCAAAACCGGCAGATCTCGGGTACGGGGGCCCAAGCTATGCGCTCAGAGGATCGATGGTAACATGAGGCTGGGGACAAGATGTTTACCCAGGTTCGGGCCCTCTCGATCAAGGTAAAACCCTACTTCCTGCTATATTAATATGGATGATATGAATACAAGAGTTGATCTACCTCGAGATCGTAATGCCTAAACCCTAAAGTCTAGCCTATGAGGTTATTGTGATAATGATGATCCCCTCTACAGACTAAACCCCTCATCTTATATACACGCCAGAGGGGACCTAGGGTTACAAGGGTGACTTGGGGAGGAAGTAATTGATACATCTAGACTCTACACTTGCCTTTCTATGTACATAAAAGTCCTGACCGAATATGGGGGAGGGTCTTCTGCTTCTTATTTACCCGGCCTATCAATACAGTCCAGCTTCAACGACCCGGATGCCTGAGGACCCTTGAAGGGTATAAATTGACATCGCCAAAAATCCAACAGTTACAAACTTTGTGCACAACTCGGTGACACCGAAAATATTTCTCGCCGAGACTGAACAGTGCGAAATATTTAAATGTTTGGCTTTTCGGCGAGACCGACTTGTGATGACCTAAGGGGATACTTCTTTTCGATAGTTTTGATCGGTTCAACTCGGTAACTCCGACGCAAACACAAAGGGGTACAGAAACTTGGCCACTTCACTACGGTGTGACCGGATGTCATCTCGGCTGTACAGACTTTCTAGGGTTTG
Source organism: Secale cereale (assembly GCA_902687465.1). Lineage (NCBI taxonomy): Eukaryota > Viridiplantae > Streptophyta > Magnoliopsida > Poales > Poaceae > Secale > Secale cereale. The sequence continues at coordinate 147,936,373 of LR738709.1, forward strand.
GCTTGAGGATCAGTCTTGCTTGACTTGGTGGGTACGGGTGTGAGTATTTCTGTGGGACCGAGTTTGACTTTAGGGTTTGATAGATGGAGAGTGAGAATGTGGTTGAGGGTTTCGGGAGCAATATCTTCGAGCAAGTTGAGCAATTGAGTCATGATCAAGATCTCATCCCCTTTTAATAGTATTGGCTTTCCTATGGACTCAACATGATCTTCGATCACTTAACCAAAAATGAAGAGTCTTGAAGCTTTTGTCGTTGTGTTTCCTTAGCATTTTGAGGGGTCCACATCCACATGTCCTAACCATGCCAACATTAAATTTTCCTGAAATTTATCATTGAATAGGCATTAGTTCAATGACATATATGTTGTTATGAATTACTCAAACCACCCAAAGATTAGTTGCACTTTCACCTTTGGATCCTATTATGATAGTTTCCCCTCTTTAGTGGCCAAACATCAGGCACCTACTATGATCCCTCCTCCTACAAATGAGGAGCTGCATGTTGACTATTTGCCTGATGCTCCTATCAGAATGAAGTTAGCCCTCTTGGGTTGGGCCCTTCTTTTGTTTTGCCTTGCAACAATGCTACTCTACATGAGACTTGAGATGTATCCACATGGCATGAGGACCTCAAATGTTTTCTCCGATGCTCATCCTCGGATAGGGTGTTATCCCAGTCTGAGGAGCGCTTGTGCAAAGAGCCCGCCTCCACACGCTCCGATGATTGGCTCCCGTGGCGTTATCTTGCAATAGGTGTCCTGCTTGATGGTCGACGATCACAATGACATCCTCACCATCTATGTTCACGTGAGAGATGACACTGCCACGACTAGAGGATTTGATGATGGAGTACTCTGCCCTGTTGAGCTCCAACGACTCTGCATTTGTCGCATATGGTTGAGGAGTCAGAAAGTGAAGTTTGGTGGACCATAACCTCAATCCCTATTGGACAAGAGAAAACAACTGCCACGCATCAGGAAGTTAGCAGCATGTCATAAAAACACAATAAAGTAGCATGAACTTACTACTTTGATGGGCTTGAAGGAGGAGAATCCATCAACATGTGGCTCCTTAGATAAGTCGGATGCCTCACCCCAAAACATTAGTGCGAGCATATCCGTGAGGGACTTGTCTTCGTAGAAACTTCCTTGGATGCCCTGAGTAGAATGTTCTGAGCCGTTATATTCCCACATCAGATGAGTCTGCTATTGGAGTGGCTGGATTCCTTGGCTGAGTGCTGATACGTATCCAATGTATCTATATTTTATGAAGTTTCCATGCTATATTAACATCAATTATATATGGTTTTGGTGCACTTTTACATTATTTCTCTAGACTAACCTATTACTCTAGTGCCCAACGCCAGTTGTTGTTTTCTGTTTTCCAGAAGATCAATATCCAGGAAGGTCAAAATACTCTGAAGATTTAATAAGAATTTTTCTAAAATATATTTGTTTTTTGGGAAAAGGAATCAACGCAAGGTGGTTCCCAAGGGCCACACACGGACAAGTGGCGTGCCCACGCCCCAGGGCATGCAATGGGCTCGTGTGGATGCTCCTTAAGTCGGTTCAAGCTCTTCTTTCACTACAAGAAAACTAATTTCTATGAGGAAAATATAATTAAAATTTCAACCCAATCAAAGCTATGGTTCTTCGACTACTTAAGAAATGGTGCTTGACTAGAAAATAGAAGCGAAAACAAAGAAGAAAATAGAGATATCCAATCTATGGGAGGGATCCATCTCTAGCTGGATGGCCAAGGAAGAATAAGAAGGAGGGGTCCCTTCCCCCTCTCCTTCGGTGGCACCGGAGCACCATCGTGGACATCTCAACCATCACCAAGATCTCTCTCTCTCTCTCTCTCTCTCTCTCTCTCTCCCTCTCTCCCTCTCTCTCTCTCTCTCTCTCTCTCTCTCTCTCTGTTCTCGTGGTGATGTGTGAGTAGTTCATCCTCGGGGATGGGGGTATGTACTAGTAGCTATGTGTTGATCTCTCTCTCATGTTCCCGAAGTATTTGATCTTTCTTGTATCATGAGATTTACTAATATAGTTGGATTTTATCATGTTCCTCTCCCTCTATTATTTTTGTGGTGAATTGAGTCTTGCTCTTTGAAGTTTCTTTATGTTTGATTGAATTATTTGGATTTGAGATTACAAGATGCGTGTCTAGTAATTAACTTGCGGATACCCGAGGTGATATTGGTGTACTGTTCGCATAAAGGTTGAACAATAAGTATCACATGGTGTTGTCATAGTATGATTACTGGGACTATCCGTGGCACTTTGTGGGTGATTCAATAGATGAAGATTAGAAAGACGACTTTGAGGTGGCTTGCTGTTAAGCGCACCTACGTGATTCCATCCTATTTTTTCCGATACAATAGAAACTTTGGAGTGATCCTTTTCTTCAATTTGAGGTATTACCATATGTTTTAATTATGTTAATGATATTGAGAGTTGGCACTAGCGAAAGTATGAACCCTAGGCCTTGTTTCCTAGCACTGAGGCACCATTTTATTCACTTTTGTTACATGCTACCTTGTTGTGTTTATTTGTTCAGATTACAAAAGCTATTTCTGCCATCCATATATATTACACATATACACCATCACTTCGCCGAACTAGAGCACCTATACAACTGAAAATTGTATTAGGTGTGTTAGGACACAAGAGATTACTTGCAGGGTTGTTTGAGAGAGAACCACTTTCATCCTACACCTATCGCTGATTGACAAATCTTAGGTCATCCACTTGTGGGAAAAAATTGTTGTCCTACCAAACTCTATGCTTGGAGGTCCAACAAAGTTTACAAGAATAAAGTTGCTTAGTAGACAATAAGGGCCACCGCCATCACGCTGGCCAGATAACACCATTTTGGCGAAGATGTGCCACCTGTCCCACTAACTTGGCCACCGCTTCAGAGTTTTCTTAAAGATGGCTCTTCGGATGCGATGTGTACATTTTCTTTGGCACAGTCATGGTGAAAGCGGTTGATAATCCTGCCCGAGGAGGATCCTCAAGTGGCAAATCAGCATAGTAAAACTATTCCTCTTCTCAGTCCTTGGTGGTCTCCTCGTGGAATCCGTCAAGGTACCCGGAATCGGCCAAGGTACAAATAATGGCACTCTCGCAGTCCAACTGCACGTCACCCCTTGAGCGTGGTCGGACGCAGAAGTACCTATGTCACAAGCCAAAGTGCGGCACATATGTGAGGAAGACCTCACATAACGTGAGAAAGCACGCCATGTGAATGATCGAGTTTGGGGAAAGATGATGTAGCAAAAGTGCAAAAGGCCTCGCAGAAAAGGGTGTATTGGTAATCCCTTACCCCTAAGGAGGAAAGTACAAAGAACGCCCACCGTTCTCCTATGGGGTGGGGTGGGGTGGATTCTTGGAAGTTGTCCTCGCCAATGGAGACCGGCCCAGTGCGTTGCTACTTGTGAGATGCGTTGGGATTTCACCGAAGAGGAGGGTATGATGTGGTATAGTAGAGATAAGTATATCCCTCAGTTATGAAACCAAGGTTATCAATCCAGTAGGAGAACCAACCAACACTACATAAACAGCACATGCACACAAACAACAAATACTTGCAACCCAACACGTGGAGGCGTTGTCAATCCCTCAATGGTTATGAGCAAGATTAAATTGTATGGGTTTTGATAAATAGATCTAACAAAAATACAATATACAATAAATAAAATAAAATTGCAGCAAGATATTTTTGGTTTTAATATATGATAGAAAATAGACCCTGGGGCTGTATATTTCACTAGGGGCTTCTCTCAAGAAAATAGCATATGATGGGTAAACAAATTACTGTTGGGTAATTGATAGAAAAGCAAATAATTGTGATGATATCCAAGGCCATGATCATGTATATAGGCATCACGTCCAAGATTAGTAGATTGACCCCTGCCTGCATCTACTACTATTACTCCACACATTGACCGCTATCCAGCATGCATCTAGTGTATTAAGTTTCATGAAGAAACGGAGTAATGCCTTAACAACGATGACATGATGTAGACAAGATAATCTCACGTATGAATAAACCCATCCTTTTATCCTTAACAGGAACGATACATGCATGTAATGTCTCTTTCTATCACTGAGATTAAGCACCGCAAGATCGAACCCATCACAAAGCATCTCTTCCCGTGGCAAGAAAAATCAATTTAGTCGGCCAAACCAAACCAATAAATCGGAGAAGAAATACGAGGCTATACAAATCATGTATAAAAGAGTTCGACGGAAACTCAAATAATATTCATGGATAGATCTGATCATAAACTCACAATTCATCGGATCCCAATAAACACACCACAAAAAGTCATTACATCAAATAGATCTCCAAGAACATCAAGGAGAACATTATATTGAAGATCAAAAAGAGAGAAGAAGACATCTAGCTACTAACTATGGACCTATAGGTCTCTGGTAAACTACTCATGCATCATCGTAGGGGCAGCAAGGATGATGAAGAACCCCTCCATGAACGTTACCCCCTCCGGCAGAGTAACAGAAAAGGCCTCTAGATTGGATCTCGTGGTTCTGGAAATTGCGACCGCGAAAAAAGTATTTAGTAGACTACCCTAGGGTTTTGGGGATTATATAGTATTTATAGAGCTGGGGGTAGGTCAAGGCAGTGCCCCTGGGCCTCACTACACACCAGGGAATGCCGACGGCCTTTGACGCTCCCTAGTTCCTAGTGGGCCCCATGAGCCTCCTCTAGTGGGCCCCAGGACTTCGTTTCATATTGATTTTCTTCAAAGCAAGAAACAAGCAAAAAACAGCAACCGGCACTAGGCACTAAGTTAATAGGTTAGTTCCAAAAATGCAATAAAGTTGCTTGTAAATGTATATAAAACATCCAAGATTGATAATATAATATCATGGAACAATAAAAATTTATAGATCCACTGAAGACGTATCAAGCATCCCCAAGCTTAATTCGTGCTCGTCCTCGAGTAGGTAAATGATAAAAACATAATTTTTGATGTGGAATGCTACCTAACATATTCATCGTATATTCTTTTCTTTGCATCATGGACATTTGGACTTGAATGAAGCAATAGTCTATAAATTTACGTGAAGAGATCAATACTCAAGCATATCAACAAGCAACTATGTCTTTCAAAATATCAATGCAAAAGAAAGTTATCCCTAGCCCATTATGCTCAATCACTGATCCATTCATGAAACACGTCCAAATATTAACTACATCCAATACACAAGTATGGCAATATTGTTACCTAGTTGGTGCTTTATAAGAGAAGATAGAGACTCAATAAAAATAAAAATTACATAAAAGTAAATAGATAGGCCCTTCGTAGAGGGAGGCAGAGATTTGTTGAGGTGCTAGAGCTCATAGCTTAAATTGAGAGATAAAATTGTTTTGGGAGGCATGCTTTTCCTGTCAACGAAAATGATCGAGAATTCCCAATATCTTCCATGCTAGACAAATTATAGGCGGTTCCCAAATAGAAAATAGAGTTTATTTCCTTTCCACCATTCTTTCACAATCCATGGCTATCCGTATCCACAAGTGCCTTGCATACCAACACTTACCAAGGAATTTATTATCATAGTATTTTTTTCATTTCGGGACTAGGCATCCCTATTACCTACCACACTCCCGTGCAATGACAAGTGAATAAACACTCATCGTGAGAATAAAATACCTAGCATGGAAAATATTGGCCACCCCTTGCCGCTTCATGAGCGGTACAGGCAGACAAAAAGGAAATTCATTTTGAAAATTAGAGTAGGCACACACAAATTTACTTGGAACGACATGGACATATCACATATTGGTAGGTATGGTGGACTCATGAAAGGATTGATATGGTTGACTAGAGGGGGGGTGAATAGGCAACTAACAATTTTTAGCTTTTTCTTAACCAATTTAAATTAAGCAACAAAGTAAGTTGTGTAGATAAGCTAGTATGATGACAACTTATAGGAAGCAAAGATAACAACCTCACAAGCAAGCTATATAAGATAAACAAGGAAATCTTGCACAAGTAAAGGAAAGAATTAACCACAAGTGGAGCCAGTGAAGACGAGGATGTGTTACCGAAGTTCCTTCCCTTTGAGGGGAAGTACATCTCCGTTGGAGCGGTGTGGAGGCATAATGCTCCCCAAGAAGCCACTAGGGCCACCGTATTCTCCTCACGCCCTCACACAATGCAAGGTGCCGTGATTCCACTAGTGGTGCCCTTGAAGGCGGCAACCGAACCTTTACAAACAAGGTTGGGGCTATCTCCACAACCGAATTGGAGGCTCCCAATGACACCACGAAGCTTCACCACAATGGAATATGGCTCCGAGGTGACCTCAACCGTCTAGGGTGCTCAAACACCCAAGAGTAACAAGATCCACAAGGGATTAGTGGGGGGAATCAAATATCTCTTGGTGGAAGTGTAGATCGGTGCCTTCTCAAGCTATCCCGAGGAAATCAACAAGTTTGATTGGCTAGGGAGAGAGATCGGGCGGAAATGAAGCTTTGAGCAATGGAGCTTTGGGGAGGAAGAGGTGAGTCTTCTTGGAGAAGAAGACTCCCTATATATAGTGGGAGAACAAATCCAACCGTTATCCCACATTTCTGCCCGCAGAGCGTGGTACTACCGCACGTAAGTTACGGTACTACCGCTCATCCCAGCGGTACTACCGCTCTGGTTGCGGTACTACTGCTGGTGCAGTACTAGCCAAGACTAACTCTGTTGCGTTGAAGCAACGGGCGGTAGTACTGCCTGAGCGGTACTACTGTACGTCCCTGCGGTACTACCGCAAGGCAGAGATAGACATGCCGAGGACTAGTGCGGACGAAATAAAATACATCCGCAACTACATCCGCAGAAATACGGTAGTAGCAAAAACACGACACGGTACTACCACTTGACCCAAGCGGTACTACCGTGTAGGATGCGGAAGTAAAAAATTACTTCCGCACCTACTAACGTACTAATTACGATGCTGGGCCAGCCACACGGTACTACCGTGATCATGATACGGTACTACCGCTCTGCACGGTACTACCGCGGTCCTGAGGCGGTACTATCGTGTGGCTGTGCGGTACTACCGCTCACTCTGAGCGGTACTACCGCATGCCAGGAAGTTGTAGTAGTAGGAAGCCATGGTTTTGTACTAACGAGGAAAACAGCCGGAGCCCCAGAGAAGCAAAGGAAAGGTGGTGCGAGTGAGTAGACGTGTACGTGTTGATTCCACCCAAACCTTTCCGAAGCAGACCCCCTCTTAATAGTACGGCTTTCCTATTACTCAAATCCACCGAAAAAGAAGTAAAAGGAAAGACTGTCTTCCATAGGTTCCGAGGGGCACATAATCGTGTTGTGCCTAGGTGAGATATATCTGAAAGAGCTTAGGGCACACGATTAGTCCGCAAATGCATTGTCATCAATCACCAAAACTACTTAGGGAGAATTATGCCCTTACAATCTCCCCCTTTTTGGTGGATTGATGACAATACGGGATTTGCACAAGGATATATACGAAAGTAGGCAAACCTAGTAAAGCAATAGAATATAGGTGAGCTCCCCCTAGATGTGTGCATACAAGGGAGAGTGCTTTGGACTGCACAACACACATACTAGGATCATTGCTCCCCCTTTATTCTACAAACAATATACTCCTTGCATACAAAGAATAAGAATCTACGCACAGTGTAAGGAGGAAAGGGTGAGCACATATAAAGGGTAAGTAAATCAACTGCTCACACCCTAATATAGCATAGACATAATAACGAGTTTAACCAGAAGGGAGCATATGTCTCACACCATATGAAAGTCTCACGCACACAACACAAACACAAGCAAGCAAACATAGTTCCACCAACGAAAAGCAAATAGACACGGCACAAGACGCAAATCCCACTCTCTCCCCCTTTGGCATCGAGACACCACAAAGGGAAAGAGGACAACTAAGAGAGGTGGTAGCTCTGGCAGAAGATCTCAGTCGTCATGCTCTCCATCAGACTCCTGCTGCTCCTCGTCAGACTCAGACCACTTGTAACCCTGTTGGCCCATCCACTGTGCCTCTGGAGTGATGTTCTCCTCGGATCCATTAGACACATGCTCACCAAAGATCCTCATGATCTTCTTGTCACGCTGACGAGATTGCTTGTGAGTCACATAAGCCTTGTACTGTCCCTGTGCTTGCATACATAATAGTGCCTTCATCTTCCTCTTCAGCTTCTTAGCCCAAGAGGGCTCAGACGAGGGAGGAGCATATCCTCCAGAACTGTCCTCAGCTGGCTCCTCCTCCACAGGCTCCTCATCTGTACCCATCTGTGCTGCAGCAGCCTCTGCACGGGTAGTGGTATTAGCCCAAAGACTCTTGATGCAAAGTCGGATAGGCTCATGACGAATCCACTAAGGGGCCTCGAACTCCTCATCTGGGTAAAGCTTCTCCCAAGTCTTGGAGATAAGGAGAAACAGAAACGGACCGTAGATGGGCACTTTGCGAGTGTATATCGCAAACCGAAGCTCACACCACATGATATGGGAAATATCAAGTGGCTGAGTCTGAGCATTGCGAGCCTCCTCACACATCAGCAACATGTCAACAAGGTAAGCATGTACCTTGTCCTTGTCCCCAACTCGAGGAAACAAGGTGTTGCGGAAGATCCTATGCATGATATCCAGAAAGGGGTTCATCACCCATGTCTTCTTGCCACTAGCAAGTGTCTTCTCCACATAAAAAGGCAACAGACGGTCTTTGTTGGCAGATTCTTCGTTGGCATGAGGCCGAGCTCCAATAGGGGTGTGGAGCCCCTCGTCAGCTACCTGAAGCAGATTCATGAAGTCCTTCCAAGAAGCAGTCATCTTGTGACCATTTGTCATCCAAGTCATGGTGCGATCTTCCTTGGTATGGAAGTGCACCGAAGCATAGAACTCTGCCACGATTTCTGGTTCAAAATCCATTTGAAAAGACATGATGTGCTCAATCCCAAACTGCTCCACCAGATCAAGAGGCTCGGCAAAGTAGGCCCGGTGATCATCCCTCCGCATGTGGGCCATGTCAATCCAATGAGCATCCACATACAGGTTGTGCTTTCTCTTGATTACCTCTGTGTATATATGATACTGCTGCTTGGTCCATAACAGTTCATCTCCATGGAATTGAGCCCGGGGTTCTCCATAAGGATTGATCTTCCTTCTTGCCATGAACTCATTAGCTGGCATCTCCTCCATAGTCATAGTTGATTCCTTGTGCTTGTTGGCGGTGGTCTTGAATTTGCGTTGAGGGGCATTGGAGCTCTCATGCATGTCAGTTTGGGTGCACAGACGCTTGGATCCGGTGTCACGGCTGGGATTGGTGCGACGAACATTTGAACCGGAGCCACCACCTAAGACACAAACACAAGAACACGATGGAAACACAAAGAGAATCAATGCAAAAGCCACAAAAAGGCATGCGAAACATGTAGAAAGGATAATATGTATGCGCTACGAAGAAGATATGAACCAAGTGGTAGTACTGCTTGACCAAAGCGGATGTAAAATTTTAGTGCCGCTGAGGGATCGGTAGTACCGCTTGGAAGAGTTGCGGTAGTACCGTGCAGAATGCGGTACTAAAAATTTACATCCGTGTTCATCACGGTAGTACCGCTCAGTAGAGCGGTAGTACCGTTACACGACAAAGCGGTAGTACCGCGGTTAGCCAGCGGTAGTACCGCTCGGGTCAGATCTGAAAAACGGATCTAGACAAGAACGCGTAGAACGACGAACGGTACTACGGCTGATCATAGCAACTTAGTAGCAGCATACTTACTAGCATTTCTATTGCATAACAACTCTCCTACATCCTAATCTTCCATGGATAAGAATAAGAAGAACACTAGAACAACAAGCATCTCCCCAAAACCTAAAAACAACAACCGGGCAAAAAGAAGAGGGGATTTGGGGAGAAACCTTCATCCATGGCAAGAGGTCGAGGTGGGGAACGATCCCGCCGGTCGGAATGCGAGGAGAGTGGCCAGGGGAGGAGATCCGGTGAGGTCCTCCGGTGGCGTTCTTGAGAGGGAGAGAGAGAGGCGACGTGGGGGATATCAGATGAATGGGTATGGGGGAGTTAGAACTCCCCCTGCCTGCTTATAACCCCCAGCCGTTCGGATAAGTGCGGTAGTACTGCGGTCATCGTGGTAGTACCGACCGGGCGGAAGTACCGCACACGGAGCGGTAGTACCGCTCGAGCAGCGGCAGTAAACAATTACTGCCATGCTGGTTGCGGTAGTACTGTGACTACTCACGGTAGTACCATCCCTCCAAGAAAATGCAAGTTTCGACAAGAGGCTTGAGAAAAGTAAAAACGCACACGCAAGGCACACGGAAAGAGAAACAACACACACCCGAAACAACACACAAGAGACTCCTCCAAGGAGGAGGTCGATGGCCGAAGCCACCTATGTTTGAGTTATTTGGTATGGCACCGCAAAGAACTATCCTTGGGTCCATGACCAACACTCATCTTGAAGCACTTATACCATCTAACATGGCAAATGACAAAGACTTGATCGATTTATGCATAATGGGGGAGGAATAGTTCATTGAGAGAACAATACTCCCCCTATGTCCATGCCTACATCTAGAAAAGATAACTATATTGAGTGGGAGGTGTGTGTGCAAGGTCTCAAGCCACATTGCTCAAATCGATGATATTTAGCGCATGCCTTAACTCGCGAAATCTTGCTTCATCCAACGGCTTCGTGAAGATATCTGCAAGGTTATCATGAGTGTTGACATAGTGAAGCTCGATCTCTCCTTGCCGTATATGATCCCGGATGAAGTGATAACGAATCTCTATATGCTTCGTCTTGAAGTGTTGCACTGGGTTGAGAGAAATCTTAATGGCACTTTCATTGTCACACCAAAGAGGCACTTTGTCACAAGTGACACCGTAATCCTTTAAAGTTTGCCTCATCCATAGGAGGTGAGCACAACAACTGCCAGCTGCCACATACTCAGCTTCGGTGGACGAGAGAGACACACAACTTTGCTTTTTTGGAAGACCAACTTACCAGAGAGCAACCAAGGAATTGGCACCCTCCGGAAGTGGACTTCCTATCCACTTTGTCTCCCACCTAGTCCGAATCAGAGAAACCTACAAGGTTGAAGTTTGCTCCTCTTGGGTACCATAAGCCAAAGTTTGGGGTATGAGCCAAATATCGAAAGATTCGCTTGACTGCCACAAAGTGACTTTCCCTTAGGTGAGGCTTGAAACCGTGCACAGATTCCCACACTCAACATAATATCCGGTCTAGATGCACAAAGGTAAAGCAAGGATCCAATCATAGAACGATATACCTTTTGATCCACCGCTTTACCATTGGGATCAATATCAAGTTGGCACTTGGTTGGCATTGGAGTAGTAGCCGGCTTGACATCACTTAGATTAAACCTCTTGAGCATGTCTTGAGTGTACTTGGCTTGTTTGATAAAGATTCCTTCTCTTCTTTTCTTAATCTCAAACCCAAGGAAGTACTTCAACTCTCCCATCATGGACATCTCAAAATGTGTGGGCATGAGTGCAGCGAACTCATCATTGAAAGCTTTTTTAGGTGAACCAAAGATAATATCATCAACATATAGTTGGCAGACAAACAACTCCCCTTTGACCTTCTTAGTAAAAAGAGTGGGGTCGATTTTCCCAATTTCAAACCCACGATCTTGTAACAACTCGGTAAGATGCTCATACCACGCACGTGGGGCTTGTTTAAGGCCATAGAGTGCCTTATCGAGTTGATACACGTGATTGGGGAACTTAGGATCCTCAAACCCCGGGGGTTGTTTGACATACACCAACTCATTAATAGGACCATTAAGAAATGCACTTTTCACATCCATTTGTTGTAACTTAAAATTATGATGAGAAGCATAGGCAAGCAACAAATGAATAGATTCAAGGCGAGCAACGGGGGCAAAGGTTTCACCATAGTCGATACCCTCGACTTGGGAGTAGCCTTGAGCCACCAGACGCGCCTTGTTGCGGATGAAAATGCCATGAGCATCTTGCTTGTTCTTAAAGATCCACTTGGTTCCAATGACATTATGGTTCTCCTTTGGCCTCGACACCATACGCCACACTTTGTTGCGCTCGAAGTTGTGGAGTTCTTCATGCATGGCATTAAGCCAATCAGGGTCTTCGAGCGCCTCATAGACCTTTTGAGGTTCAACAGAGGAGACAAAAGCTTGATGAGCACAATAGTTTGCTAATTGTCTACGAGTGCTTACCCCCCTTTTGATGCTTCCAAGAATATTCTCCATGTGATGTTCTCTGGAAGCAAGCCTGGAGGCAATTTTTGCAGCACGACGCTCCAATTGCTCTTCAAGAGATAATTGAGGAGCACTGAGTTGATCATCTTGAGCGACGTCAAGAGCTTAATCTTGATCTTGAGCTTCCTCTTGATCTTGATCTTGCTCAGAGGAGAGAACTTGGCCTTATGCATCATTTGGTGGCTTCCCACCATCTTGTGATTGATCTTGCACTTGGCCTTGTTCATCCGGTTGAGGGCCTTCACTTTGTTCTTCGGAAGGGTGTGGGTCTTGGGTTGATGATGGTTCCACTTGTGTGGAACATTGTCCTTCTCCTTCGGCCACAAGGGGTTCCTCAATGGGTAGGATATATCCAACACCCATTCTTCTTATGGCTTGAGGAGGAATTTCATCACCTACATCACAAGTACCACTTTGCTCCACTTGGGAGCCGTTATTCTCATCAAACTCTACGTTACACGTCTCCTCAATGAGTCCATTGGACTTGTTGAGGACAAGGTAAGCATGAGAGTTTGTAGCATAACCAACAAATATGCCCTCATGAGCTCTAGACTCAAATTTAGTCAAATGAGCACCTTTCTTGAGGATGAAACACTTACACCCGAACACCCGGAAGTACTTGAGATTGGGCTTGTTACCGGTGAGAATCTCATAAGGAGTCTTGTTCAAACCTTTGCGGAGATAGAGCCGATTGGATGCATGACATGCGGTGTTGATGGCTTCAGCCCAAAAGTTGTATGGAGATTTTAATTCCGCCATCATGGTCCTTGCCGCGTCCATCAATGTCCGGTTCTTTCTCTCCGCTACACCATTTTTTTGAGGGGTATAAGGTGCGGAATATTGATGTTTGATCTCCTCATCACTAAGAAACTCATCCAAGGTGTAGTTCTTGAACTCAGTGCCGTTGTCACTTCGAATCATCAAAATATTTGCTTCATGTTGTCGTTGAGCTTCATTTGCAAAGTTGATGGCGGTTTGTTGGGTCTCACTCTTCTTCTTGAAGAAGTATACCCAGGTGTATCTTGAATAATCATCCACAATCACCAAGCAATACTTGTTACCTCCAAGACTATCAAAGGATGGAGGCCCAAAGAGATCCATGTGAAGGAGCTCTAATGGTCTTTTTGAGTAGATGATAGTCGTTGGAGGGTGAGCCATCTCATGTAGCTTTCCTTCAATACAAGCACTGCAAGCATGATCTTTGGCAAAGCTAACATTTGTTAGTCCACGGACATGGCCCTTGAGAATACTTTGCAAAGATCTCATATTGACATGGGCTAACTGGCGATGCCAAAGCCATCCCACATCAACTTTAGCCATTAGGCATGTCGCGGTCTTAGTGGGTTGCTCCGAGAAGTTAACCACATAGAGACCGTTCTCGACATGCCCAACATAGGCTACTTTAAGAGTCTTGCTCCACAAGAGGGCCACGGTATCAATATCAAAGAATGTAGCAAAGCCCATGAGTGCAAGTTGGCGAACAGAAAGTAAGTTATATGCAAGGGACTCAACAAGCATGACTTTCTCGACCATGAGATCATGAGAAACAACAACCTTGCCAAGCCCCAATACCTTAGAAGATGAAGCATCACCCAATTCGACGTTGGTGGCCATGAATGAACCTAGATGCACGTCCACCACCAAGTCTTTGCTTCCGGTCATATGATTTGTGGCTCCGCTATCGAGCAACCATGATCCCCCACCGGAAGCAAACTCCTACAAAAGATCAATGCTTGGATTTAGGTACCCATTTGATAATGGGTCCTTTGAGGTTAGTAACAAGGGTCTTAGGAACCCAAATAGACCATTCAATGTACTCATAAGAAGAACCAACAAATTTAGCAAAGATATGACCATCACTAGCACGACATAAAACATAAGAAGGATTAAAGTCGCCGGCCATGTTTGATGGTGTGGTGGGGTATTTCTTGACACCACCACCCTTAACATTGTTCTTCTTCTTAGACGCAACCTCTCCCTCTTTCACAAAGGTTTGTTGGAGAGGGGGAGGTAGCTTGGTCTTGTCATTCTTCTTCTTCTTGGACTTGGGAGCAAACCCAATTCCTTCCTTTGCCACAACCTCCTTTTGATGACTCAAAAGATTGTTGAGGTTCTTCTCACCTTGTATACATGTTACAAGGCCTTTCTCAAGTTGCTTCTTCAACTTGGCATTTTCTTCAACAAGATGCACATGCTCGCAACATGGGTTAGTGGCATTTGCATTATCATTCAACACCATGCGAGGAAAGATAGCCTTTTCTTTGGTTAGCGAAACTTGGAGTTGATCATGAGACTCCCTGAGAGAAGCATGCATACCTTTCAAGGCCTTGTGAGCCTTGTCAAGTGTAACAAACTCCTCCTTGAGTCTAGCATGGTCAACCCCAAGTTTTGCCTTCTTGGAATTAATCATACGAGAGACAAATAAAGCATGATCGAGATCTTTCTTTAATTTAGCATGATCATCGTTGTGTGACTCCTCAAGAGCCAAACGAAGACCACGCTCTTCCTCTAGAGCATTAGAGAGATCCGATATTTCATCGGCATAGTCTCGACTATGACCTTCCATTTTAGCAATGGTCTCCTCGTGAGCCTCGATCATGTCATTGGCCTCACCGAGTTGTTCCAAGAGAGCAACAAAATGCTTCTTTGGTTTGCCCTTGAGTTTGCTCATAAACAACTCAAACTCATTCTCTTCCTCCTTTATTCCCTCACTCTCATCAATACAATCCGTCAATGAAGGATTAGAGATGATGGTAGTGTTGATGTTTGGAGTTACCTTGTTGGTGGCCTTGGCCATGAGACACTTGGCGGTGATGTTCTCATTTGGTGAGTCGAAGAGAGATGAGCGTGGAGTAGTAGCAATAGCAATTGTGGCCATGGTGACCATCTCATCATCTTCATCATTATCATCATCCTCAACATATTCTTCTTGGGCCACCAACCCTTTAGGAGGGGTCTTCTTGTTGAAGTTGTTCTTGTTGGGATAAGACTTGGCCTTGTCCTTCCGGATAATCTTGCTTCCAAAGTCTTCTCTTTTCTCATATGGGCAATCTACAACAAAGTGGCTTACATTTCCACAGTTGAAGCATGTCCTCACTCGTTGCTTGCCCTTGTTGCCACTTGAGTTTTTCTTGTTGAAGTTGGGCCTTGAGTTATTCTTGTTGCCCCAGAATTGCCGCGAAGCAAGAGCCATGTGCTCATGATAGGCATATTTGGTGTCCTCGGGGAACACTCATCGTCATCCTCCTCCTCCTCTTCTTCCACACAAGCCTTGGCCTTCAAGGCAAGGTTAGGCTTCTTTGATCGTTGAGCTCTTAAAACCGCATTGTCGGCGGTCTTGTCCAAGATCCTCATGGCAACGAACTCATCCAACACTTCAGTTGATGACAAAGTGTGGAAGTCCGGTCCTTGGCGAATGACGGAGGACATGGCCTTGTGGTAAGGTATCATGGCCTTGAGAAACTTGCGCTTGATCCAATTGTCATCCATGTCCTTGCTCCCATGATCTCGAAGAGAAACCGCAAGAGTGGTTAATCTCCGATAAAGTTCACGAGGATCTTCATCTCCGATCATAGCAAACTCGTCGGCTTCATCTTGCACAACTTCATAGTTAGAGCGTTGAATGCTTGCGCTCCCCTTGTACATGGAGCCAACATGCTCCCAAGCTTCCCTGGCCACGGTGAAGGGTCGAAGATGTGCAATGTCTTCGGGAGGGATAACATCTTGAAGTATGCAAAGAATGGACTCGTTGAATTGATAATCCGCAGCTTCTCTTGGAGTTAAGTTGTCGGGATCACGTGGATAAAAACCTTGCTCAATGATTCTCCAAAGATTAGTAGAGCAATGATTTAAATGACGTTTAAAGCGAAACATCCAAGTAGCAAAATCAGAATTTTTTATAAACTTAGGAGGAGGACCAATGGAATTTAAATGCGGAGTCAGAACGGGTCCTCCATAGTGGATAGGACGAGCGGAGTGGGAAAAAATCCCACTCCCATTCTTAGTAACCGGGACTTGCTCACTACTAGCTTCTCCCTTGTCGGGAATAGCCTCCGACACGTTGGTAGTGGGACGACCCACTTCCAACGGTGAGGTGGATAATTTGAGTCCCTCTAGCAATTCTTTAAACATGCTTTGACCTCGGTCGATAGTTATTCTTTCAATGTGGTCATGGCCACATTGAACTCCTCACGAGAGACCGAGGCTCCCTCATCGGACGTAGGCAAGGACGGAGTTCCATCGGAATGTTCCTCCGTCTCGACTACGGTGTCACCCATACTCTTTGGACAGTAAAGACCTTAAAAAGAGACGAGGCTCTGATACCAATTGAAAGGATTGATATGGTTGACTAGAGGGGGGTGAATAGGCAACTAACAATTTTTAGCTTTTCTTGACCACTTTAAATTAAGCGTCAAAGTAAGTTGTCTAGATATGCTACTAAGATGACAACTAATAGGAAGTAAAGATAACAACCTCACAAGCAAGCTACATAAGATAAACAAGGAAAGCTTGCACAAGTAAAGGAAAGAATTAACCACAAGTGGAGCCAGTGAAAACGAGGATGTGTTACCGAAGTTCCTTCCCTTTAAGGGGAAGTACGTCTCCGTTGGAGCGGTGTGGAGGCACAATGCTCCCCAAGAAGCCACTAGGGCCACCGTATTCTCCTCACGCCCTCACACAATGCAAGGTGTCGTGATTCCACTAGTGGTGCCCTTGAAGGCGGCAACCGAACCTTTACAAACAAGGTTGGGGCTATCTCCACAACCGAATTGGAGGCTCCCAACGACACCACGAAGCTTCACCAAAATGGAATATGACTCCGAGGTGACCTCAACCGTCTAGGGTGCTCAAAAACCCAAAAGTAACAAGATCCGCAAGGGATTAGTGGGGGGAATCAAATATCTCTTGGTGGAAGTGTAGATCGATGCCTTCTCAAGCTATCCTGAGGAAATCAACAAGTTTGATTGGCTAGGGAGAGAGATCGGGCGGAAATGGAGCTTTGAGCAACAATGGAGCTTTGGGGAGGAAGAGGTGAGTCTTCTTGGAGAAGAAGACTCCCTATATATAGTGGGAGAACAAATCCAACCATTATCCCACATTTCTGCCCGCAGAGCGTGGTACTACCGCACATAAGTTACGGTACTACCGCTCGTCCTAGCGGTACTACCGCTATGGTTGCGGTACTACCGCTGGTGCAGTACTAGCCAAGACTAACTTTGTTGCGTTGAAGCAACGGGCGGTAGTACTGCCTGAGCGGTACTACCATACGTCCATGCGGTACTACCGCAAGGCAAAGATAGACAGGCCGAGGACTAGTGCAGACGAAATAAAATACATCCGCAACTACATCCGCATAAATACGGTAGTAGCAAAAACACGACACAGTACTACCGCTTGACCCAAGCGGTACTACCGCATATGATGCGGAAGTAAAAAATTACTTCCGCACCTACTACCGTACTAGTTACGACGCTGGGCCAGCCACACGGTACTACCGTGCTCATGATACGGTACTACCGCTCTGCGCGGTACTACCGCGGTTCTGAGGCGGTACTACCATGTGGCTGTGCGGTACTACCGCTCACTCTGAGCGGTACTACCGCGTGCCAGGCAGTTGTAGTAGTAGGAAGCCATGGTTTTGTACTGACGAGGAAAACAGCCGGAGCCCCAGAGAAGCAAAGGAAAGGTGGTGCGAGTGAGTAGACGTGTACGTGTTGATTCCATCCAAACCTTTCTGAAGCGGACCCCTCTTAATAGTACGGCTTTCCTATTACTCAAATCCACCGAAAAAGAAGTAAAAGGAAACATCATCTTCCATAGGTTCCGAGGGGTACATAATCGTCTTGTGCCTAGGTGAGATATATCTGAAAGAGCTTAGGGCACACGATTAGTCCGCAAATGCATTGTCATCAATCATCAAAACTACTTAGGGAGAAATATGCCCTTACAACTCATTTGGCACAACTTTGGGTTTAAGGAGTTGGATGCATAAGCAATATTCCCGCTTAGTACAAGGGAAGGCTAGCAAATAGATTAAGAAGCAACCAACCAAAAAATGAAAACGAGCATAAACGAGCGTTGAACATAATTAACACCGAATAATGCACCACAAGTAGGATATAATTTCGTTGCAAAACAATTGAATTTATGTGCATGCATAGGGAGTCACAAACCTTTACACCAACATTCTTACTAAAGCATAATTACTCATCAACATCACTCACATATCACTATCCCCATGTCGCAAAACTTTTACAATGGAAGTTTTTATTATATCCTCCTTGGAAATCTATCACTTTGGGACTAATTTCATATCTCATGCTAGCTCCTGTTACTATTCTTTAACTCTCAAAAATATATAAGTGAAGCACGAGAGCATAAATATTTCTTCAAAATTTTCATCTCTCAAAATAATATAAGTGAAGCACGAGAGGATATTAATTTAAAATTTACTAACCCTCAAAATAATATAAGTGAAGCATGAGAGTTTATTTCTTAAAATATACCAATCATCGTGCTCAAAAAGATATAAGTGAGGTACTAGAGCAACTGCCCAGCTCAAAAGATTTAAATGAAGCACATAAAGTATTCCAATAAATCATGATATGCGTGTGGCTCTCTCGAAAAGTGTGTACATCAAGGATGATTGTGACAAACTAAAAAGCAAAACAAGAAAAGACTCATATAATATAAGACGCTTCAAGCAAAACTCATGATATGTGACGAATAAGAATCTAGCTCCAAGTAAAATTATCGATGGTCGTTAGAAGAAAGAGGGGATGCCTTCCGGGGCATCCCTTGGTAGTCCTTGAATATTACCTTGGGGTGCCTCGGGCATCCCCAATCTTAGGCTCATATGATGGGCACCAAAGGACGGCAACATAACCACAAGCAAATTAAACCAATCGAAGGAATTCACCAATTATCGATAGGACAACGAAAATCTACTTAGACATGATAGGATGGCAACACATCATTGGATAATAATATGAAGCATAAAGCACCATGTTCAAGTAGAGGGTACAGCGGGTTGTGGGATAGTGGACCGCTGTAGATAGATGGGGGAAGGAGATGAAGATGTTGGTGAAGATGTCGGAGGTGTTGGTGTAGATCGCCGTCACATGATGATGGTCCCGGCGCCACCGGGAGAGAGAGGGAGAGAGCCCCCCTCCTTCTTCTTCTTCCTTGACCTTCTCCCTAGATGGGAGAAGGTTTTCGCCTCTGTTCCATGGCCTCCATGGAGGCGGAGGGGCGAGAGCCCCTTCGAGATTGGATCGGTCTCTCTGTCTCTCTCTGTTTTTGCGTTCCCAGATACTGGCCTTTCACTGTTTCTTATATTCCCAAAGATCTGCAACTCCGATTGGGCTGAATTTTTTAAACGATTTGTATCCGGATATTAGCTTTCCTCCGGCGAAAGAAGGGCACCAACCGCCTTACGGGGTGGCCACGAGGGCCCAGGGCGCGCCTGACCCCTGGGGCGCGCCCCCTGCCACGTGGCCCCCTCGGGCGTCGTCTCACGTTAATTCTTCTTCCCAAAATTAACAAATATTCCAAAAAAAATCTTCGTCCGTTTTTATCCCGTTTGGACTCCATTTGATATGGATATTCTGCGAAACAAAAAATATGCAACAGACATATTCTGGCACTGGGCACTGGATCAATATGTTAGTCCCAAAAATAGTATAAAAAGTTGCCAAAAGTATGTAGAAGTTGTAAAATATTGGCATGGAACAATCAAAAATTACAGATACAACAGAGACGTATCAACATCCACAAGTTTAATTCCCGCTCGTCCTTGAGTAGGTAAATGATAAAAAAGTTATTTTTTTATGTGGAATGCTACCTAGCATAATCTTGATCATGTAATCTAATCATGGCATGAATATTAAGACATGAGTGATTCAAAGCAATAGTCTATCATTTGACATAAAAGAATTTAATACTCGGGCATCCCAACAAACAATCAAATCTTTCAAAATATCAATGCTAAAGAATGTTATCCCTACAAAATCATATACTCTTGTATGCTCCCTTTTCCTAACACAAGGTACCCCTCATGCCCATCCCGGTGTCAGTCAAGCAATTGTTTTCATACTTTACTTTTTTGAACCTTTTCAACTCTTCATGCAATACATGAGCGTGAGCCATGGACATAGCACTATGGGTGGAATAAAATGGTGGTGATAGACAAAAGTAGGGAGAAAGTCTCACATCGACTAGGCAAATTAACGGACTATGGAGAGGTCCATCAATTGATATCAATGTGAGAGAGTAGGGATTGCCATGTAACTGATGCACTAGAGCTATAAGTGTATGAAACCTCAAAAGAAAACTAGTGGGTGTGTATCAACTTGCTTGCTCATGAAGACCTAGGGCATTTGAGGAAGCCCGTCGTTGGAATATACAAGACAAGTTCTATAATGAAAATTCCCACTAGTATATGGAAGTGACAACATAGGAGACTCTCTATCATGAAGAACATGGTGCTATGATGAAGCACAAGTGTGGAAAAAAGATAGTAACACTGTCCCTTCTCTCTATTTCTCTCATTTTTTTTTATTTTCCTTCTTTTATTTCCCTTTTTATTTTGGGCTCTTTGGCCTCTCTTTTTTGTGGGGTTCTTTGGCCTCTTTTTTGGGCTTCATTGGCCTCTTTTATTTTTTATAACCTCACATGGGACAATGTTCTAATAATGATGATCATCACACTTTTATTTACTTACAACTCGATATTACAACTCGATACTAGAACCAAAATATGACTCCATATGAATGCCTCCGGCGGTGTACCGGGATGTGCAATGATCTAGCATAGCAATGACATCAAAAAACGGACAAGCCATGAAAACATCATGCTAGCTATCTTACGATCATGCAAGGCAATATGACAATGATGGTGCGTGTCATAATAAACGGAACGGTGGAGTTACATGGCAATATATCTCGGAATGGCTATGGAAATGCCATGATATGTAGGTATGGTGGCTGTTTTGAGGAAGGGTATAAGGTGGTTTGATGGACCGATGAAATTTGCGCGGTACTAGAGTGCCTAGCAAGGTGGAAGGGTGAGAGTGCGTATAATCCATGGACTCGACATTAGTCATAAAGCTCACATACTTATTGCGAAAAATCTATTAGCCCTCGAAGCAAAAATACTACGATGCATGCTCCTAGGGGGAGGTTGGTAGGAGTTAACCATCGCGCGCCCCCGACCTTCACGCAAAGATAAACAATCAAAATACAATGCGCGCCAATTTGGTTACATAGTTAGGAGACCATACGTGCATGCTTCGGGAATCACAAACCTTAACACCAATATTGTTACTAAACCACAATCATTCACTAGTACCTCCCACATATTAGCATCTCTATATCGCAAAACTATTGCAAGGAATCAAACATATCATATTCAGCGATCTACAAATTTATGTAGGATTTTATGACTAACCATGTGAATGACCAATTCCTGTCAACTCTCTAAATAGATATAAGTGAAGCAAGAAAGTTTTAATTCTTTCTACTAAAGATATGCCCATGCTCTAACAAATATAAGTGAAGCAAAAGAGCATTCTACAAATGGCGGTTTTCTATGTGAGGAGAAACAGGCAATCCAAACTTCAAATGATATAAGTGAAGCACATGAAGCATTCTCTAAAGCCGTACTCAAAAGATATAAGTGAAGTGGAAAGAGAATTATATAAATCAACCAAGGACTATCTCGTACCGGCATGGTGCATTTATTAAAATAAAAATAAAAAGCACACGACGCTCCAAGAGTTTGCGCATATCATGTGAATGAAACGAATCTGAAAACATATAGATACTTGTTGAAGAAAGATGGGATGCCTTCCAGGGCATCCCCAAGCTTAGACGCTTGAGTCTCCTTGAATATTTACTTGGGTTGCCTTGGGCATCCCCAAGATTTAGCTCTTGCCTCTCCTCGTTCTTCTCACATCGAGACCTCCTCGATCTTCGAACACTTCATCCACACAAAACTTAACCGAACTTTTAGTGGTGGGGTTAGTGCATATGATCAATGAAATCACATCATGTACTGCTCTAACATTATTTTATAATTATGAACAAACTTTACCCACTGTATGTTATCACAATTATATGGCCCCAAGTCAAGAAGGCTTCAACAAGAATTCAAACATATGCAAATAATGAAGCTATAACAGCAATCTGTGAAAACAGGACATTTTGTAGTAATCTAAACATTAACCATACTTTTGTAACTCTAAAAATTCTGGAAAAATTACGAAAAATCAAAAAAAAATATCAAGACTTTTCAAAAAGTTTCAGATCCTTTTGATGTCCCAGTAAAAAATTTAAAATCGCACACTACAGCCAAAGTTTATGTTTGTGCACCACACAAACCAACAAGCAGTTTAATCATCCTAAAGAAAACTCTTGGCACATTATTTTTATAATACAATGGAATTGTACAAGGGGATAATTATTTTTGTTGAAAAGTTTATGTAATCAAGGTTCACAAAGTTTCCATGGGCATGAACAAAGTTCAAGGCTAGCTCCCACTTTAACAATGCTCGTCTTTCTCACTTTCGCTTTTCTTTTTGAAAATGTTTTAGGTCCCCCTCTATATTTTTTTGTTTTTAAACTTTATAAAATCACACAACAGAAATAAATGACTCTCTAAAACTTCTGGGTTGTCTCCCTTGTAGCGCTTTCTTTAAAGCCATTAAGCTAGGCAAATAGTGCTCAAGTAATGGATCCACCCGGATCCGAAGGTATATCAAAGCCAATTTTAATTAACAATGATTTTTTATTTAGTAGTGAGCACAAAGTAACATATATCATGCAACAACGAAGCCTAACTCTCTTCCTATGCATCGGCATGTCATAAAAGAACAATTCATGCACACATAGTAAAGGCCAATGCATAGTATAAACAGTTTCTTGGAATTTTATCATATTGGAAACATAGAGATGCGGAGATGTAGTTCCTCTCTCATAATAATTGCAAGTAGGACTAGCAAGCACATGCATATTATATCTATCAAAATCATCATGTGTAGTAGTAGAACACAACCCATCAATATAATCCTTAATAAGAGAAAACTTCTCCGAAATAGTGTAGTTGGGAGAATTCAAAAAGATAATAGGACTATCATGCGTGAGTGCAATAGCAACAATTTCATGTTTAACATAAGGAACTATAGCAAGTTCATCTCCATAAGCATAATTCATATTGGCATCATGGCCACAAGCATAGCAAGCATCAGTTTCATCAAAAAGGGATATTTCAAACGAATCCAATGGATCATAGAAATCATCATAGCATTCATCCTTCGGTAAGCACGAAGGGAAATTAAACAATGTATGAGCTGAAGAGCTACTCTCATTAGAAGGTGGGCATGGGTAGCTAATCTGCTCTTAATCGTTTTGTTCTTCGCTCTCCTCCTCATCTTTTTCCTCTAATGAGCTCACAGTGTTATCAATTCCTTCTTCCATAGTTTCCTGCAAAATATTAGTCTCTTCTTGGACAGCGGAGACCTTGTCAATAAATGCATCAATATTGGCATTGTATTCATATTCAAATAGCAATATTTCAATATAGGAAGATTTCTAGGCCTATAAACATCATCATCAAAAGCATCATACTTTTTAAACAGAGATTCAATTTCATAAGCACCCTTAAAAGCAACAAATTCTTCTATTTGTTCCACATCATAATAATCATATATACCATTAGCATAAGAATCTAAGGTTTCATTATCATTAAATTTGCATGAAAAGGGAAGGTGTGGAACCTTCATCCTAGAGCAACAAGTATAATCATATCTCAAGCATAAATCCTGAGCATACCAACGCAACATATAAATTTGATCCCATAACAATTTCCCTTTATGAGTCAAGCGATAATCCCTAAAGTATTCACATTGATCCAACGTGTCTCCCATTATATAATTGAATGGGGTTTTCTTAGGATTATCAAAGTAGTACATAATATCTTTCACATAATGAGCATCGAGGGTTTTAGGAGGTTCCCCATCTCCAAGAGTAGCAAGTAGACCTTTTATCCCGTTTTTATCCACTGTCTCGCAAAATTTTTATCCACAAGACCTTTTTGGAATAATCATCTTCCCAAAATTCATAAATATTCCAAAAAAATCTCCATCCATTTTTATCCCGTTTGGACTCCGTTTGATATGGATATTCTGTGAAACAAAAAACATGCAACAAACAAGAAGTGGCACTGGCACTGGATCAATATGTTAGTGGCAAAAATAGTATAAAAAGTTGCCAAAAGTATGTAAAAGTTGTAGAATATTGGCATGAAACAATCAAAAATTATAGATACGACGAAGACATGTCAAGCTGCTGCTTTGATCCCAAATCGCTGGCTGGAAAGCTTGGCACAGCTGCCAGGTAGCCAAGTTGGTCCAAATGCTCTTTGTGAAATTGCACTCCCTGAACAGATGCTCTGCACTTTCCAAATTTCATCGGCATAGCTCGCAGAAATAATTGTTATTCCATCCTCTGCGCTGAAGATGATTGTTGCACCATAGGTGATCTTGATGTCGAAGCCATGCAAAAAAATTCAGCTTTGCCGGAGCCCAAGTATCCCAGATCAGACTACGAAACCGGCTAGTCGGTGATCCAAGAAATTACAGCGCGTAGGCCGAGCTGGAGGTATATTTCCCAGAGCCTTCGAAATTCCATCGAATCTGGTTGTGTACATCTGCCTGGAGGGTGATATGCTCTTGCTGAATTTGTCGATACAAGGAAACTGCATCCTGCAGTAGGGCGCTGATGTCGCCATGTGCCAGTACGGAGGTCCATTGATCAGCTGCAATGGCTTGGGCCACCGTTCTATTCTTTCTTCAAGAGTGCACAAACAAGTTTGGAAAGCTGAGTTTCAGTGGAGCTGACCCCAACCAGTCGGCGTGCCAAAAGCTTGTTGTATGTCTGTTGCCAATGGTCACCGTCGTGGACACGTTGAAGAGGGCATGGTCTGAATCATCACAAGGCGTGTCTGTTCCCACCCATGGCCGGGCTGGTTGCTTCCAGGATAGCCACAGCCACCGCAAACAGAGGTCTCTACTGAATCTTTGCAGGTCCAGCACTCCGAGCCCCCTGCTCGATTAGGGAGCAAACACAACGCCAATTCACCTTGCAGCTCCCGCCAGAGTGAAGGAAATATGCCCTAGAGGCAATAATAAAGTTTTTATTTGTATTTCCTTATATCATGATAAATGTTTATTATTCATGCTAGAATTATATTAACCGGAAACTTAGTACATGTGTGAATACATAGACGAAATAGAGTGTCCCGAGTATGCCTCTACTTGACTAGCTCATTGATCAAAGATGGTTATGTTTCCTAACCATAGTCATGAGTTGTCATTTGATCAACGGGATCACATCATTAGGAGAATGATGTGATGGACAAGACCCATCCGTTAGCTTAGCAACTTGATCGTATAGTTTTACTGCTATTGCTTTCTTCATGACTTATACATGTTCCTATGACTATGATATTATGTAACTCCCAAATACCAGAGGAACACCTTGTGTGCTATCAAATGTCACAACGTAACTGGGTGATTATAAAGATGCTCTACAGGTGTCTCCGAAGGTGTTTGTGGTGTTGGCATAGATCAAGAATAGGTTTTGTCACTCCGAGTGTCGGAGAGCTATCTCTGGGCCCTCTCAGTAATACACATCATAATAAGCCTTGCAAGCAAATGACTAATGAGTTAGTCACGAGATGATGTATTCAGGAACGAGTAAAGAGACTTGTCGGTAATGAGATTGAACTAGGTATGATGATACCGGTGATCGAATCTTGGGCAAGTAACATACCGATGACAAAGGGAACAACGTATGTTGTTATGCGGTTTGACTGATAAAGATCTTCGTAGAAAATGTAGGAACCAATATGAGCATCCAGGTTCCAGTATTGTTTATTGACCGGAGATGAGTCTCGGTCATGTTTACATAGTTCTCGAACCCATAGGGTCCACACGCTTAACGTTCGATGACGATTGGTATTATGAGTTTATGTGTTTTGATGTACCGAAGGTTGTTCAGAGTCCCGGATGAGATCATGGACATGACGAGGAGTATCAGAATGGTTGAGACATAAAGAATGATATATTGGATGATGTTATTCGGACACCAGATGAGTTCCAGGGGTCACCAGATAATTATCGGAGTGCCGGAAGGGTTATCGGAACCACTAGAGAAGTAATGGGCCTTATTGGCTTTAGGGGAGAGAGAGGGAGGCTGCCTAGGGCAGGTCGCGCACCTCTCATGGCCTAGTCCAAATTGGACTAGGGGAGGGGCGGCGTCCCCACCTTCCTTCTCTTCTCTCCCTCCCTTCCTTCTTCTCCTAGTTGGACTAGGAAAGGGGGGGTTCCTACTCCTAGTAGGAGTAGGATTGCCCCCCCTTGGGCGCACCTATAGTGGCCGGCCGGCCTCCCCCTTGCTCCTTTATATACAGGGGTAGGGGGCACCCTAGACACACAAGTTGACAACTGTTTTAGCCGTGTGCGGTGCCCCCCTCCATTGTTACACACCTCGGTCATATTGTCGAAGTGCTTAAGTGAAGCCGTGCGTCGGTAACTTCATCAACACCATCACCACGTCGTTGTGCTGACAAAACTCTTCCTTGGCCTCAACTAGATCAAGAGTTCGAGGGACGTCACCGAGCTGGACGTGTGCAGATCGCGGAGGTGCCATGCGTTCGGTGCTTGATCGGTTGGATCGCAGAGATGTTCGACTAGATCAACCGCATTACTAAACGCTTCCTCTTTCGGTCCACGAGGGTACGTAGACACACTCTCCCGCTCGTTGCTATGCTTCTCCTAGATAGATCTTGTGTGTTCGTAGGAATTTTATTGAAATACTACGTTACCAACAGTGGCATCATGAGCCAGGTCTATGCGTAGATGATATGCACGAGTAGAACACAATGAGTTGTGTGCAATAATAGTCATACTGCTTACCAGCATGTCATACTTTTATTTGGTGGTATTGTGAGATGAAGCGGCCCGGTCCAACATTACGCGTACGCTTACGCGAGACTCGTTTCACCGTTACGAGCACTCGTTGCTTAAAGGTGACCGGCGGGTGTCTGTCTCTCTCACTTTAGTTGAATCGAGTGTGGCTACGCCCGGTCCTTGTGAAGTTTAAAACATCACACTTAACGAAAAATCGTTGTGGTTTTGTATGCATAGGTAAGAACGGTTCTTGCTAAGCCTGTAGCAGCCACGTACAACTTGCAACAACAAAGTACAGGACGTCTAACTTGTTTTTGCAGGGCATGTTGTGATGTGATATGGTCAAGACATGATGAGTTATACGTTATTACATGAGATGATCATGTTTTGTAAAACTATCGGCAACCGACAGGAGCCTTATGGTTGTCTCTTTATTGTATGAATTGCGAAGGCCATGTAATTGCCTTACTTTATCACTATGAGTTAGCGATAGTAGTAGTAGAAATAGTTGGCGAGACGACCACGATTCTACGATGAAGATCATGGTGTCTATCTAGTGACGATGGAGATCATGATGATGCTTTGGAGATGGAAATCAAAAGCACAAGATGATGATGGCCATATCATGTCACATATTTTGATTGCATGTGATGTTTATCTTATTATGCTTCTTATTTTGCTTAGTACGGCGGTAGCATTATAAGATGATCCCTTACAAGATTTCAAGGTACAAGTGTTCTCCCTGAGTACGCACCGTTGCGAAAGTTCGTCGTGCCGAGACACCACATGATGATCGGGTGTGATAAGCTCTATGTTCAAATACAACGGGTGTAAGACAGCTTTGCACATGCAGAATACTCGGGTTAAACTTGACGAGCCTAGCATGTACAGACATGGCCTCGGAACACTGGAGACCGAAAGGTCGAGCCTGAATCATATAGTAGATATGATCAACATAAGATGTTCACCATTGAAAACTACTCCATCTCACGTGATGATCGGACATGGTTTAGTTGATTTGGATCGCGTGATCATTTAGATGAATAGAGGTATATATATCTAAGTGGGAGTTCTTTAGTAATATGATTAATTGAACTTTAATTTATCCTGAACTTAGTCCTGGTAGTTTTTTGCATATCTATGTTGTTGTAGATCAATGGCCCGTGCTATCGTTCCCTTGAATTTTAATGCGTTCCTAGAGAAAGCTAAGTTGAAAGATGATGGTAGCAACTACACAGACTGGGTCCGTAACTTGAGGATTATCCTCATTGCTGCACAGAAGAATTATGTCCTGGAAGCACCGCTAGGTGACATGCCTGCTGCAGGAGCAACTCCGGCCATTATGAACGTCTGGCAAGCTCGTTCTGATGACTACTCGATAGTTCAGTGTGCCATGCTTGACGGCTTAGAATCGAGACTTCAACGACGTTTTGAACGTCATGGAGGATATGAGATGTTCCAAGAGTTGAAGTTAATATTTCAAGCAAATGCCTGAATTGAGAGATATGAAGTCTCCAATAAGTTCTATAGCTGCAAGATGGAGGAGAACAGTTCTATCAGTGAACCCTTGCTCAGAATGTCTGGGTACTACAATCACATGACTCAACTTGGTTGCAAAGTTGACGAAGATAGTGTTATTGATAGAGTTATTCAATCACTGCCACCAAGCTATAAAGGCTTCGTGATGAACTATAATATGCAAGGGATGCAGAAGACAATTCCCGAGCTCTTCGCTATGCTCAAAGCTGTGGAGGTAGAAATCAAAAAGGAGCATCAAGTGTTGATGGTTAACAAGACCACTAGTTTCAAGAAAAATGGCAAGGGAAAGAAGGGGAACTTCAAGAAGAATAGCAAGACAATTGCTACTCCCGCGAAGAAACCCAAGTTTGCAGCCAAGCCTGAAACTGAGTGCTTCTACTGCAAAGGGCCTGGACACTGGAAACGGAACTACCCCAAGTATTTCGCAGATAAGAAGGATGTCAAGGTGAACAAAGGTATATTTGATATACATGTTATTGATGTGTACCTTACTAATGCTCGTAGTAGCACCTGGGTATTTGATACTGGTTCAGTTGCTAATATTTGTAACTCGAAAAAGGGGCTACGGACTAAACGAAGATTAGCTAAGGACGAGGTGACGATGCGCGTGGAAAATGGTTCCAAAGTCGATGTGATCGCCGTCGGCACACTACCTCTACATCTACCTTCAAGATTAGTTTTAGACCTAAATAATTGTTATTTGGTGCCAGCGTTGAGCATGAACATTATATATGGATCTTGTTTGTTGCGAGACGGTTATTCATTTAAATCAGAGAATAATGGTTGTTCTATTTTTATGAGTAATATCTTGTATGGTCATGCACCCTTAAAGAGTGGTCTATTCTTGTTAGATCTCGATCGTAGTGATACACATATTCATAATATTGAAACCAAAAGATGCAAAGTTGATAATGATAGTGCAACTTATTTGTGGCACTGCCGTTTAGGCCATATTGGTGTAAAGCGCATGAAGAAACTCCGTGCTGATGGACTTTTGGAATCACTTGATTACAAATCACTTGGTGCTTGCGAACCATGCCTTATGGGCAAGATGACTAAAACTTCGTTCTCCGAAACAATGGAGCGAGCAATAGATTTGTTGGAAATCATACATACTGATGTATGTGGACCGATGAGTGTTGAGGCTCGCGGCGGGTATCGTCATTTTCTAACCTTCACTAATGATTTGAGCAGATATGGGTATATCTACTTAATGAAGCACAAGTCTGAAACATTTGAAAAGTTCAAATAATTTCAGAGTGAAGTAGAGAATCATCGTAACAAGAAAATAAAGTTTCTACGATCTGATCGCGGAAGCGAATATTTGAGTTACAAGTTTGGTCTTCATTTAAAACAATGTTGAATAGTTTCACAGCTCACGCCACCCGGAACACCACAGCGTAATGGTGAGTCTGAATGTCGTAACCGTACTTTATTAGATATGGTGCGATCTATGATGTCTCTTACCTATTTACCACTATCGTTTTTGGGGTTATGCTTTAGAGACAGCTGCATTCACGTTAAATAGGGCACCATCTAAATCCGTTGAAACGATGCCTTATGAACCGTGGTTTGGCAAGAAACCCAAGTTGTCGTTTCTTAAAGTTTGGGGCTGTGATATGTCTCCAAGGTATCTATAATTTTTTATTGTTCCATGCTATTATTTATGAAGTCTTCGATGTTTAATGGGCTTTATCATTCACTTTTATATCATTTTTGGGTCTAACCTACAAACCCAAAGGCCCAGTCCAGATTGTTGTTTTTTGCCTGTTTCAGGGTTTTGCAGAAAAAGAATATCAAACGGAGTCCAAACGGAATGAAACCTTCGCGAGATATATTTTTGGAGAAAATCACGCACACGGAGCTTGAGAACCACGTCAGGGGAGCCTCAAGGCGCCCACGAGGGTGGGGGGCACGCCCCCCTGCCCAGGGCGCGCCCCCTACCTTGTGGGCCCCTCGAGCGTCCCCCGGTGTCCTCCTTCTTCCTATATAAGTCTACGTACCCCGAAACCTTCGACAATAGAGAGAAAACCCTAATTCCATCGCCGTAACCTTCTGTTCTTGTGAGATCCCATCTTGGAGCCTGTTCGGGAGCTCCACCGGAGGGGGATCCATCACGGAGTTCTTCATCATCATCATCATTGCCCTCACCATGAGTTGTGAGTAGTTTACTATATACCTACGAGTCCATAGCTAGTATCTAGATGGCTTCTTCTCTCTCTCTGGATCTCAATACAAAGTTCTCCTCGGTCTTCGAGGAGATCTATTCGATGTAATCTCTTTTTGCGGTGTGTTTGTCGAGATCCGATGAATTGTGAGTTTATGATCAAGATTATCTTTGAGAAATATTTGGTTCTTCCCTGAAATTTTTATGTGTGATCATAATATCCTTGCAAGTCTCTTCGAATTATTGGTTTGGTTTGGCCTACTAGATCTATAGTTCTTGCAATGGGAGAAGTGCTTGGCTTTGGGTGCAATCTTGCGGTGTCCTTTCCCAGTGACAGTAGGGGCAGCAAGGCACGTATTGTATTGTTGCCATCGAGAATAAAAAGATGGGGTTTATATCATATTGCTTGAGTTTATCCCTCTACATCATGTCATCTTTCTTAAGGCGTTACTCTGTTCTTATGAACTCAATACACTAGATGCATGTTGGATAGCGGTCGATGTGTGGAGTAATAGTAGTAGATGCAGGCAGGAGTCAGTCTACTCGTCTCGGACGTGATGCCTATATACAATGATCATGCCTAGATAGTCTCATAATTATTCTCTTTTGTATCAATTGCTTGACAGTAATTTGTTTACCCGCCGTAGAATATCGCTATCATGAGAGAAGCCACTAGAGAACACTATGGCCCCCGGGTCTATTCTCAACATATAAATCTACATCTACTTTACTTTTACCGCTTTTATGTTCTGTTCTTATAAACCAAAATACCAAAAATATAAACTACCATCTCTTTCAGATCTCACTTTCATAAGTGACCGTAAAGGGATTGACAATCCCTTATCGCGTTGGCTGCGAAGTTCTTATTTGTTTGTGCAGGTGTGAGTGACTTGCGCGTGGTCTCCTACTGGATTGATACCTTGGTTCTCAAAAACTTAGGGAAATATTTACGCTATTGTGCTGCATCTCCCTTTCCTCTTCGAGGGAATACAACGCAAGCTCAAGAAGTAGCAAGAAGAATTTCTGGCGCGGGCTGCCGGGGAAGCTTACGCAAAAGTCATATACCAAGTACATATCACAAACCCTTATCCTCTGCATTACATTTTTTGCCTCATGTTTTCTTCTCCCCCACTTCTCTCTTGCCGTTTTATTTGCCCTTCTTCCACCGTGTGTTTACCGTTCACTTGCTTCTTGTTTGCTTGTGTGCTGCTTGTTTGCTTGTCATCATGTCTAGCACACCTATCATTATCAACACTCCCGTGAGTGAAGTCCTTAACTTTAAATAAAGGGAGGAATAAAACTTAAAAGATGCCTGGTGTAGAATTTGCAATGCTCAAAATAGATCCAATAGGAAGCTTTCCACTTACGTGCTTCTTTGCAATTTTTATGTTGGCATAACTCCGTGGAATAGATTTATCTTAGATACCATTACCGGAGGGAATTTCTTGGGTAGCCACACCTTTGATTCTTATAATGCTATGACTGAATTATCTGGCTCACCACCTCTTATGGTTAATGGGACCGTGTTGACTTTGGAGCATGTTATGCAAAGGTTAGAAATCATTGAAAATAAATTTGCTACGGTAGAATTGGTAGAGAACTTGGATAGAAAAATCCATAATGAAATTACTCAATATGGATCTAAGGTAGGAGTTGTTCTGAAAAATCTTAAGGAAAAGGAGCCCATAGTTAAAGAAAAGCTAGATCAGGATTCTACTAGAATCAATAAGCTTGAGGATGTTATCACTAATGTGGGTTCTGCTCTTTCCGCTATAAAAATTACTCCAAATACCTCTACCACTAAATTATCTAAGTTCATTTATGTCCCTAAAGACAAGGGTGAAACATCTAGAATTGCGGATCTCAAATCCATAAGTGTTCACCCTAATTTTCTTACTTTTGCAAGAGACCCTTTTGACACTTTGGAATTCCTTGATTTCTTGCTGAAGAGTTTGATTATTAATAGGGACAAAGAAGTGCCTAAGAATCTAAGTGCTTAATCAAAGAATTGCCTTCCAAAGATGGCAATACCTAGATTTATCTTGTATCGTGCCTAGCTAGGGGCGTAAAACGATAGCGCTTGTTGGGAGGCAACTCAATTTTATACTTTTTGTTTTTGTTGCTGTTAGGGAATAAATATTGCATCTAGCCTCTGATTAGATGCGGTTTCATGTTTTTTTAGTGTTTGTGCCAAGTAGAACCTTTGGGAAGACTTGTGTGAAGTTTATGTGATCTTGCTGTGAAAAACAGAATCGTTAGCGCTTGCTAAAGTGGTCGTCAGATTTTACTGTAGCGTGTTATTTAGTTGATTCTTTTTGCAGATGATTAATAGACAAATTCCTCAAATTTACCAATTTAGTTCGAATTTTCTGGAGTTCCAGAACTAGGCGAAACCTGCAGATTACTACAAACTGTTCTTTTTTTGACAGATTCTGTTTTTCGTGTGTTGTTTGCTTATTTCAATGCATCTATGAGTAGTATTGGAAAGTATGAACCATAGAGAAGTTGGAATACAGTAGTTTTGACACCAATATAAACAAATAATGAATTAATTGCAGTACCTTTGAGTAGTGATTTGTTTTCTTATACTAACGAAGCTCACGAGAATTCTTGTCTAAGTTTTGTGTTGTGAAGTTTTCAAGTTTTGAGTATTGCTTTGATGGACTATGGAACAAGGAGTGGCAACGGCCTAAGCTTGGGGATGCCCATGGCACCCCAAGGAATTCAAGATAATCAAAAGCCTAAGCTTGGTGATGCCCCGGGAAGGCATCCCCTCTTTCGTCTTCATCCATCGGTAACTATACTTGGAGCTATATTTTTATTCGCCGCATGATATGTGTTTTGCTTGGAGCGTCTTGTATAATTTGAGTCTTTGCTTGTTAGTTTTCCACAATCATCCTTGCTGGACACACCTATTTTAGAGAGTTAAATATGGCCTAGAAATTGTTAGAACACTATATGTGCTTCACTTATATCTTTTGAGTTGAATAGTTTTTGCTCTAGTGCTTCACTTATATCTTTTAGAGCACGGTGGTGGTTATATTTTGTAGAAATTGTTGAACTCTCATGCTTCACTTATATCAATTTGAGATCCTATTAAAACAGCATGGTAATGTGTTTAGGCTAATAAAACTAATCTTCACATGATAGACATCCAATGTCAATGTAGTAAAAAAATCACACTAAGTGCATTGAATATGATGAGATGTTGGATGCTTGATAATTGTTTTGAGATATGAGGATAGTGATATTAGAGTCATGCTAGTGGAGTCATTATGAAATTGAGAAATACTTGTGTTAAGGTTAGTGATTCCCGTATCATGCATGTATGGTGAACCGCTATGTGACGAAGTTAGAGCATGAGGTATTTGTAGAGTGCCAACCTTTGTGTGCAGGTCGGGGGCGCGCGATGGTTAACTCCTACCAACCTCCCCCCTAGGAGCATGCGTTGATTGCTTTGTTTTGATGACTCGTAAGTTTTTGCAATAAGTATATGAGTTCTTATGACTAATGTTGAGTCCATGGATTATACGCACTCTCACCCTTCCACCATTCCTAGCCTCTCTTGTACCGCGCAACTTTCGCCAGTGCCATAAACCCACTATATATCCTTCCTCAAAACAGCCACCAAATTATTCCTCAAAACATCCACAATACCTACCTATCATGGCATTTCCATAGCCATTCCGAGATATATTGCCATGCAACTTTCCACTGTTCCGTTCATATGACACGCATCATATTGTCATATTGCCATGCATGATCATGTAGTTGACATCGTATTTGTGGCAAAGCCACCATGCATAATTTTTCATACATGTCACTCTTGATTCATTGCACATCCCGGTACATCGCCGGAGGCATTCATGTAGAGTCATACTTGTTGTAGTATCGAGTTGTAATTTCAAGTTGTAATAAAAGTGTGATGATCATCATTATTAGAGCATTGTCCCGTGTGAGGAAAGGCCAATAAAAAAAGGAGATGGCCTAAAAAAAGAGGGGCTAATAAAGAAAAGAGAAAGCCCCTCCAAGAAAATGAGAGAAAAGAGAGAAGGGACAATTGCTACTATCTTTTTCCACACTTGTGCTTCAAAGTAGCACCATGTTCTTCATGATAGAGAGTCTCATGTTTAGTCACTTTCATATACTAGTGGGAATTTACATTATAGAACTTGGCTTGTATATTCCAATGATGGGCTTCCTCAAATGCCCTAGGTCTCCGTGAGAAAGCAAGTTGGATGCACACCCACTAGTTTCTTTTGTTGAGCTTTCCTACATACTTAGCTCTAGTGCATCCGTTGCATGGCAATCCCTACTCACTCACATTGATATCTATTGATGGGCATCTCCATAGCCCATTGATACGCCTAGTCGATGTGAGACTATCTTCCTCTTTTTGTCTTCTCCACAACCACCTCTATTCCACCCATAGTGCTATGTCCATGGCTCACGCTCAAGTATTGTGTGAAAGTTGAAAGGTTTGAAAGGATAGAGTATGAAAACAAGTGCTTGGCTGAAATCGGGGTTGTGCATGATATGAATATTTTGTGTGATGAAGAGGGAGCATGGCCACACTATATGATTTTGTAGGGATAACTTTCTTTATCCATAGTATTTTGAGAAGACATGATTGCTTTGTTAGTATGCTTGAAGTATTATTATTTCTTATGTCAATATAGACTTTTATCTTGAATCTTTCAGATCTGAACATTCATGCCACAATTAAGAGAATTACATTGAAAAACTATATTGGTTAGCATTCCACATCAAAATTCTTTCTTTATCATTTACCTACTCGAGGACGAGCATGAATTAAGCTTGGGGATGCTTGATACGTCTCCAACGTATCTATAATTTTTGATTGTTCCATGCTATTATTTATGAAGTCTTGGATGTTTGATGGACTTTATCATTCACTTTTATATCATTTTTGGGACTAACCTACTAACCCAAAGGCCCTGTCCAGATTGCTGTTTTTTGCCTGTTTCAGGGTTTAGCAGAAAAAGAATATCAAATGGAGTCCAAAAGGAATGAAACCTTCGCGAGAGATATTTTTGGAGAAAATCACGCACACGGAGCTTGAGAACCACGTCAGGGGAGCATCGAGGCGCCCACAAGGGTGGGGGCGCGCCCCCTACCTCGTGGGCCCCTCGAGCGTCCCCCGGTGTCCTTCTTCTTTCTATATAAGTCTACGTACCCCGAAACCTTCGACAACGGAGAGAAAACCCTAATTCCACCGCCGTAACCTTCTGTTCCCGTGAGATCCCATCTTGGAGCCTGTTCCGGAGCTCCACTGGAGGGGGATCCATCATGGAGTTCTTCACCATCATCATCATCGCCCTCACCATGAGTTGTGAGTAGTTTACCACAGACCTACAGGTCCATAGCTAGTATCTAGATGGCTTCTTCTCTCTCTCTGGATCTCAATACAAAGTTCTCCTCGGCCTTCGAGGAGATCTATTCGATGTAATCTCTTTTTGCGGTGTGTTTGTCGAGATCCGATGAATTGTGAGTTTATGATCAAGATTATCTTTGAGAAATATTTGGTTCTTCTCTGAACTTTTTATGTGTGCTCATAATATCCTTGCAAGTCTCTTCGAATTATTGGTTTGGTTTGGCCTACTAGATCTATAGTTCTTGCAATGGGAGAAGTGCTTGGCTTTGGGTTCAATCTTGCGGTGTCCT
Source organism: Secale cereale (assembly GCA_902687465.1). Taxonomy (NCBI): domain Eukaryota; kingdom Viridiplantae; phylum Streptophyta; class Magnoliopsida; order Poales; family Poaceae; genus Secale; species Secale cereale. The sequence goes on from LR738709.1 coordinate 147,973,024, forward strand.
TTCCCAGTGACAGTAGGGGCAGCAAGGCACGTATTGTATTGTTGCCATCGAGGATAAAAAGATGGGGTTTATATCATATTGCTTGAGTTTATCCCTCTACATCATGTCATCTTACTTAAGGCGTTACTCTGTTCTTATGAACTCAATACACTAGATGCATGCTGGATAGCGGTCGATGTGTGCAGTAATAGTAGTAGATGCAGGCAGGAGTCGGTCTACTTGTCTCGGACGTGATGCCTATATACAATGATCATGCCTAGATAGTCTCATAATTATTTGCTTTTCTAGCAATTACTTGACAGTAATTTGTTTACCTGCCGTAGAATATCGCTATCATGAGAGAAGCCACTTGAGAACACTATGGCCCCTGAATCTATTCTCAACATATCAATCTACATCTACGTTACTTTTACCGCTTTTATTTTTTGTTCTTATAAACCAAAATACCAAAAATATAAACTATCATCTCTTTCAGATCTCACTTTCGTAAGTGACCGTAAAGGGATTGACAACCCCTTATCGCGTTGGTTGCGAAGTTCTTATTTATCTATGCAGGTGCGAGGGACTCGCGCATGGTCTCCTACTGGATTGATACCTTGGTTCTCAAAAACTAAGGGAAATACTTACGCTACTGTGATGCATCTCCCTTTCCTTTTCGAGGGAATACAACGCAAGCTTAAGAAGTAGCAGGCTGCGATGCTTATGTTAAAAAGCTTCAACCTGATAAGCTCGAACCCAAGTCGGAGAAATGTGTGTTCATAGGATACCCAAAGGAAACTGTTGGGTACACCTTCTATCACTGATCTGAAGGCAAGATATACGTTGCCAAGAATGGATCCTTTCTAGAGAAGGAGTTTTTCTCGAAAGAAGTGAGTGGGAGGAAAGTGGAACTTGATGAGGTAATTGTACCTTCTCTCGAATTGGAAAGTAGTACATCATAGAAACTAGTTCCAGTGATTCCAACACCAATCAGCGAGGAAGCTAATGATGATGATCATGAAACTTCAGATCAAGTTACTACTGATACGTCTCCAACGTATCTACTTTTCCAAACACTTTTGCCCTTGTTTTGGACTCTAACTTGCATGATTTGAATGGAACTAACCCGAACTGACGCTGTTCTCAGCAGAATTGCCATGGTGTTGTTTTTGTGCAGAAATAAAAAGTTCTCGGAATGACCTGAAAATTTACGGAGAATAATTTTGGAAAATATAAAAAACACCTGCAAGAAGATCCAGACCAGGGGGGCCACACCCTGTCCACGAGGGTGGGGGCGCGCCCCCTCCCCTAGGGTGCGCCCCCTACCTCGTGGGCCCCCTGGTGCTCCACCGACATACCCCCGGATCCCATATATTCTCTTTCGGGGAGAAAAAATCAGAGAGGAAGAATTATCGCGTTTTATGATACGGAGCCGCCGCCAAGCCCTAATCTCTCTCGGGAGGGCTGATCTGGAGTCCGTTCGGGGCTCCGGAGAGGGGAGATTGTCGCCATCGTCATCATCAACCTTCCTCCATCACCAATTCCATGATGCTCACCGCCGTGCGTGAGTAACTCCATCGTAGGCTTGCTGGACGGTGATGGGTTGGATGGGATCTATCATGTAATCGAGTTAGTTTTGTTAGGGTTTGATCCCTAGTATCCACTATGTTCTGAGATTGATGTTGCTATGACTTTGCTATGCTTAATGCTTGTCACTAGGGCCCGAGTGCCATGATTTCAGATCTGAACCTATTATATTTTCATGAATATATGTGTGTTCTTGATCCTATCTTGCAAGTCTATAGTCACCTACTATGTGTTATGATCCGGCAACCCCGAAGTGACAATAATCGGGACCACCCCCGGTGATGACCTTAGTTTGAGGAGTTCATGTATTCACTATGTGTTAATGCTTTGGTCCGGTACTCTATTAAAAGGAGGCCTTAATATGCCTTAGTTTCCAATAGGACCCCGCTGCCACGGGAGGGTAGGACAAAAGATGTCATGCAAGTTCTTTTCCATAAGCACGTATGACTATATTCGGAATACATGCCTACATTACATTGATGAACTAGTGCTAGTTCTGTGTCACCCTAGGTTATAACTTCTACATGATGAATTGCATCCGATATAATTCCCCATCACCGATCCAATGCCTACGAGCTTTTCATATATTGCTTGTTGCTTATTTACTTTTCCGTTGCTACTATTGCAAAAACTACAAAAATACTAGCGTTACTTTTATTGCCGCTACCGCCACTATCATATTACTTTGCTACTAAACTACCTTGCTGCAGATACTAAGTTCCCAGGTGTGGTTGAATTGACAACTCAGCTCCTAATACTAAAGAGTGGTTGAATTGACAACTCAGCTCCTAATACTAAAGAGTATTCTTTGGCTCCCCTTGTGTCGAATCAACAAATTTGGGTTGAATACTTTACCCTCGAAAACTGTTGCGATCCCCTATACTTGTGGGTTATCAACTACTGAACCTCGTAGGTCAACCAGAATACGTTCTGCACCAGAGTGGTACCGTAACCCAGTTCTGTAAGTCATGTTACTAGACCATGATGAACCTACGAACTATGAGGAAGCGATGATGAGCCTAGTTTCCGCAAAATGGCTTGAGGCCATGAAATCTGAGATGGGATCCATGTATGAGAACAAAGTGTGGACTTTGGTTGACTTGCCCGATGATAGGCAGGCCATTGAAAATAAAAGGATTTTTAAGAGGAAGACTGACGCCGACGGTAATGTTACTGCTTACAAAGCTCGACTTGTTGCGAAAGGTTTTCGACAAGTTCAAGGAGTTAACTACGATGAGACTTTCTCACCCATAGCGATGCTTAAGTCTATCCGAATCATGTTAGCAATTACCGCATCTTATGATTATGAAATCTGGCAAATGGATGTCAAAATTGCATTCCTTAATGGATACCTCAAAGAGGAGTTGTATATGATGCAACCAGAAGGTTTTGTCGATCCTAAAGGTGCTAATAAAGTGTGCAATCTCCAGCGATCCATCTATGGATTGGTGCAAGCATCTCGGAGTTGGAATATACACTTTGATGAGGTAATCAAAGCAAATGGTTTTATACAGACTTTTGAAGAAGCCTGTATTTACAAGAAAGTGAGTGAGAGCTCTTTAGCATTTCTGATATTATATGTGGATGACATATTGTTGATTGGAAATGATATAGAATTTCTGGATGGCATAAAAGGATACTTGAATAAGAATTTTTCAATGAAAGACCTCGGTGAAGCTACTTATATATTAGGCATCAAAATCTAAAGAGATGGATCAAGACGATTAATGGGACTTTCACAAAGCACATACCATGATAAAGTTTTGAAGAAGTTCAAAATGGATCAGACAAAGAAGGGGTTCTTACCTGTGTTACAAGGTGTGAAGTTGAGTAAGACTCAATGCCCGACCATTGCAAACGATAGAGAGAAAATGAAAGTCATTCCCTATGCCTCAACCATGGGATCTATCATGTATGCAATGTTGTTCACCAGACCTGATGTATGCCTTGCTATAATTTTAGGAGAGAGGTACCAAAGTAATCCATGAGTGGATCACTGGACAGCAGTCAAGATCCTCCTGAAGTACCTGAAAAGGACAAAGGATATGTTTCTCGTTTATGGAGGTGACAAAGAGCTCATCGTAAATGGTTACGTCGATTCAAGCTTTGACACCGATCCAGATGACTCTAAATCACAAACCGGATATGTATTTTTATTGAACAGTGGAGCTGTTAGTTGGTGCAGTTCCAAGCAGAGCGTCGTGGCGGGATCTACGTGTGAAGCGGAGTACATAGATGCTTCAGAAGCAGCAAGTGACGGAGTCTGGATGAAGGAGTTCATATCCGATCTAGGTGTAATACCTAGTGCATAGGGTCCAATGAAAATCTTTTGTGACAACACTGGAGCAATAGCCTTGGTGAAGGAATCCAGGTTTCACAAGAGAACCATGCACATCAAGGGACGCTTGAATTCCATCCGTGATCAATTCAAGGAGGGAGACATAGAAATTTGCAAGAAACATACATATCTGAATGTCGCAGACCCGTTGACTAAGCCTCTTCCATGAGCAAAACCTGATCAACACCAAGACTCCATGGGTGTTAGAATCATTACTATGTAATCTATATTATTGACTCTAGTTCAAGTGGGAGACTGAAGGAAATATGCCCTAGAGGCAATAATAAAGTTGTTATTTGTATTTCCTTATATCATGGTAAATTTTTATTATTCATGCTAGAATTGTATTAACCGAAAACTTAGTACATGTGTGAATACATAGATGAAACAGAGTGTCCCTAATATGCCTCTACTTGACTAGATAATTGATAAAATATGGTTATGTTTCCTAACCATAGATATGAGTTGGCATTTGATCAACGGGATCACATCATTAGGAGAATGATGCGATGGACAAGACCCATCTGTTAGCTTAGCAACTTGATCGTTTAGTTTTAGTGCTATTGCTTTCTTCCTGACTTATACATGTTCCTATGACTATGAGATTATGCAACTCCCAAATACCGTAGGAACACCTTGTGCGCTATCAAACGTCACAACGTAACTGGGTGATTATAAAGATGCTCTACAGGTGTCTCCGAAGGTGTTTGTGGTGTTGGCATAGATCGAGAATAGGATTTGTCACTCCGAGTGTCGGAGAGGTATCTCTGGGCCCTCTCAGTAATACACATCATAATAAGCCTTGCAAGAAAATGACTAATGAGTTAGTCATGAGATGATGTATTACGGAACGAGTAAAGAGACTTGCCGGTAACGAGATTGAACTAGGTATGATGATACCGACGATCGAATCTTGGGTAAGTAACATACCGATGACAAAGGGAACAACGTATGTTGTTATGCGGTTTGACCGATAAAGATCTTCGTAGAATATGTAGGAGCCAATATGAGCATCCAGGTTCCTCTATTGGTTATTGACCGGAGATGAGTCTAGGTCATGTCTACATAGTTCTCGAACCCGTAGAGTCCGCACGCTTAACGTTCGATGACGATTGGTATTATGAGTTTATGTGTTTTGATGTACCGAAGGTTGTTCGGAGTCCCGGATGAGATCACGGACATGACGAGGAGTCTCGGAATGGTCAAGACATAAAGAATGATATATTGGATGATGTTATTCGGACACCGAATGAGTTCCGGGGGTCACCGGATAATTATCGGAGTGCCGGAAGGGTTATCGGAACCACCGGAGAAGTAATGGGCCTTATTGGGCTTTAGGGGAAAGAGAGGGAGGCTGCCTAGGGTAGGCCCCCCCCCCCATGGCCTAGTCTGAATTGGACTAGGGGGGCGGTGCCCCCTCCTTCCTTCTCTTCTCTCCCTCCCTTCCTTCTTCTCCTAGTTGGACTAGGAAAGGGGGGTTCCTAATCCTAGTAGGAGTAGGATTGCCCCCCTTGGGCGCACCTATAGGGGCCGGCCGGCCTCCCCCTTGCTCTTTATATACAGGGGCAGGGGGCACCCTAGACACACAAGTTGACAACTGTCTTACCCGCGTGCGGTGCCCCCTCCATTGTTACACACCTCGGTCATATTGTCGTAGTGCTTAGGTGAAGCCGTGCGTCGGTAACTTCATCAGCACCGTCACCACACCGTCGTGCTGACGAAACTCTTCCTCGGCCTCAACTGGATCAAGAGTTCGAGGGACGTCACCGAGTTGAACATGTGCAGATCGCGGAGGTGCCGTGCGTTTGGTGCTTCATCGGTTGGATCGCAAAGACGTTCGACTACATCAACCCGTTACTAAACGCTTCCGCTTTTGGTCTACGAGGGTACGTGGACACACTCTTCCGCTCGTTGCTATGCTTCTCCTAGATGGATCTTGCGTGTTCGTAGGAATTTTTTGAAATACTACGTTCCCAACACAGAGAGCTCTTGATCTTTGCCCCAGAGGAAATGACGCCTGCTTTTATCAATTTATTTTAACAGCTTCTTTAGTATCTTCAGAGCAATCATGGCAATAGTGGGCATGGCAGTGAGCACACCGCGGACGAGGACACGGCATCCGGCTATGGTGAGCATCCGTCCTTTCCAACTAGCGAGTCTGGCTCAGATGCGATCCAGGATGAACTGAAGGTGGACGAGGCGGATTCGACCGACGATGAGGGGAAGCCCTAAATACCTGATCAGGTACTGAGCTACGGTCCACCGAAGGACTGGAGCACCGAGGCCAGGTCGATGTCGTCGCAGCAGATCGATGTGGCCGTTGATTTGTATGTGTTTATCCGCAGGCCAGTGGCATCCCCAAAACACATAAGAATGTTCATCAGGTGATCTATCTCCTCCTTGTTTGGGTTTGCAAAGATTACTGCATCATCCACGTACAGGCTGACCCGAAGCTTGATTTCTCTGCCCGGGGCCGGGGTGATGTCGAGCGCCTCTTCTGTAGCTTGGAGCAGGCGGTGTATAGGGTCGATGGCGATGATGAAGAGAAGCGGGGACAGAGGGTCGCCATGTCTAAGTCCCCTCCTGTGTTCAATCTTTTTCCCTGGAGTCCCATTTAGAAGAAAAGCCGAGGAGGAGGTGGAAAGCAGAAGCGTGATCCAGTCTCGCCACCGAGCACTGAATCCTAGTTTCGTCATGAGCTCGAGGAGGTATTCCCAGGAGACGTTGTCGAAAGCCCTAGAGATGTCTAATTTCAAAAGAACAGCCGGCGTTTTTCTACGGTGTAGAGCTCTGACGCAGTTCTTGACGTAGATGAAACTATCATGCAAGCATCTAGTCCTCAAGAACACCATCTGAGCGGGCGAGATGAAGGACTGAACTACGGATGTGAGGCGAATTGAGAGAACTTTTGAAATTAGCTTAGCTATGGAGTGGATGAGGTTGATCGACCGGTAGTCGTTTATGCAGTTGGCGCCGTCATTCTTTGGAATGAGAGCGACGATCGCAGAGTTGAGGAGGCTGAAATTGTGGCCAGCCAGGTTGTAGAACTGGTTGAAAACTTGCATGATATCCTCCTTGATGATTGTCCAGCGGGATCTGAAGAAGGTGACGGAGAAACCGTCCGGTCCTGGTGATTTCTCAGCTGGTGAGGCCTTGATCGCTGCCCAGACTTCTTCTTCGATAGGGGTTGTCGAGTCCCCCTCCTTGCACTGTCGGCATATTCAGTTGGCTCCAGTTGATTGCTGCGGGGCGGTGTTGGGTTGCTACAAGGATGCTGCTAAAATGATCGTGGATGGCCTCTGCCTTTTCTGCATGAGAGGTGGTGATGGAGTCGTTGATCTTGAGGACGTGAATGAAATACTTTCACCTTTTGGAGTTGATCTTGGCCATGAAAAACTTTGTCGTTGCATCATCCGAACGTAACTAAGTCAGCCTTGAAACTTGCCTCTTTCTGTAGCATTCGATCGCCACTAAGCCCAGCAGTCTAATCTTCAGGCCTTTACGAAGTTCAGACTCCGCCTGCATAAGCTGTCGTCGCTCTTGGGCCACATCGAGGCACAGGATGACCTCACAGGCGATGTGGAATTGGTGCTTGGCGTCTCGGAAAAGAGACCTGCTCCAGACACGGAGATCCTTGGCCATGCGCGCCATCTTTGTATGAAGGCGCGAGAAGGCGCATGCCGCGGGCACCGGCCGAGCCCAAGCTGCTGCCATCGTGTCGAGGAAGCGCGGGAAGCAAGGCCAGAAGGACTCAAATTTGAAGACACCCCGCCGGCGGGGGCCGGCCGCATCGGCGAGGAGGAGCGGGCAATGATCGGAGCAAGCGGTGGAGGCCGCCATGAGGAGGGTGTGCGGAAACGTGGCCTCCTAGTGTATGTTGCAGAAGAACTTATTTATGCTCACTAGGGTTGGGTTCTCACGCTCGTTGCTCCAAGTGAATTTACGATTGCTACATTTGATCTGCGCAGCCCCACACTGTCAATTGCCATCCTAAAATGACCCATGAGGCTCCTATTTAGGTTGTGGTTGTTTTTGTCTCTAGCCTCGTAGATTAGGTTGAAACCTCCATTGATGTCCAAGGCTCGACTGATGGAGGTGTCGTTCTAGCTAGTTCGGCGAGGAAGTCGTCTTTGTGAGCATCCTCCACTGGTTCGTAGGCCGTGGTGAGCCAGAAGGGCGTCTGATTGCAGGTTATAGTTACTCTAACCGTGATCGCGAACTGCCCTACTGCATGTGTGTCAACAGAAACTGAATCTTTATTCCAGAGGATTGCGGCACCGCCGCGCGTTCCGATGGCGGGCAGCACGACGCAGCCCAGCAGAGTTCCACCGCCGATGTCGCGAACAAGGTTGGGATTCCACTCTTCTAACTTTGTTTCCTGGAGGTAGAGGATGGCAGTGTGGTGCACCACGACCACCTCTCGCACTGCCTTGTGCTTGGTTGGCGAGTTGAGCCCGCGAACATTCCAACTCATAATTGGGGGAGTCAGGTTGTCGTCACTCATGGGGAAACAAGGGAGATCTCCGGCGAGTAAACTTACTACAAATGCACTTGTACACCATCCAGCTTGCCGGGGGACGCCGTCGACCACCAACAGGCCCCAAACTACGACGGCGCGAACCTAGCCACATGCTTACACTAATACATGAAGGAACAAGACCTAACTCCAACCAGCCGAGCGCTGACCGCCGCCGTAAACTACTACTATCATAGCTATGGAGAGCTAACATGATCACACCAAGGCCTCCCCGGCAATGTCTTATGTACCGGTGAGCCCGGTCGCTATGCGGAGAGCATCCTTGCCCATCCTGGTGAGCTTGGCGATGACGGCGATGTCCTCATCGATGAGTGGCTCGTCAAACCTGCGGATGAGCGCCTCCGCCGCCTTCTTCACCATGCGCTCCTTGGGGCCGAGAAGGCCGAGGCCTTTCACCAGGCGAAGTGTGCCTACTTGCGCCACCAGAACTTGACAGTTCTGGGCGGCCTGGCGAGCGCTTTGACAAGGAGGCGGGATGGAGGTGGCCCGTGTCTTGGGCGGGGCGGACTTGTGCCTGGCCGGCGATGTGCCGACCAGCGGGGCAGGCTTGTCGCAGAAGAGGCGTCTAGGGGCCTCATCAGTTTCTTGTATCTCCAGGAGTTGAACTTGCTTGGTCACCCCACCGAGCTGGACGACGACGTGGCCGCACGCGTCGGCGTCTGGCACCTGAAATGCTCTGGTGCATGTCGCGGCCCGGACAGCGTAGGGCCGAAGACATCCGACATCTCCTTCGTGTGCTTTCCCTTCTGAGTGTCGCAGCCATGGAACTCGAGGGGCGTCGCAGTCGAGGGAGCAACCATTGCATCCAGGTGAGCAGCATCGATGACGCCCTGGGCCGGGGGGGGCAGTGCTTGATTGATCGAGGCGAAGAATTCCGTGATGGCATCTGGAGCAACATGGCTGCTGGCCGAGGGCGAAGTAGGGGCCCGTGCAGCAGGGGGCGGAGTGGGCACGTGGACTTGGCTTGCTAGGTGTGGCTTATCCTTCATCTTCTTCTTGTCGGGGAAGGCCGGGGTAGCCGCGCGACCACCATGTCGCCGCTCGCCCTTAGAGCTAGCTGATCTGCGGGGCGGGGGGAGCGGTTGCGCTGACGCACCTTGCTTGTCGCTCTGTCGTCGCCTGCTTGGGGGTTGTTGCCGCGCCCCCGTCCCAGGAGGGTATCCTTCCAGGAACGACGGTCGTCACCGCCCTGGTCGTCATGGTCACGGCGAGGGCCGCCCCTAGGGAGGCCCCGACAACCCATGTCCACCCCAGACGCCCGTCGACGATGACGTTCTTCAGGCTACCCATCCTCAACGTGTAGAGTCCAAGTGTCGTGGTAGGCGCACGGGTCATTGTCGTGGTCGGAGTCAGAGGACGACAGGCCGCTCTGGGCTGAGTGCGAGGACCACAACGACCTGGGCGACCAGTCCTCGACCTGATCCACATGGATGAGCAGGTCATAGCGCTCGGCGCCGGGCGGTACGGTCACCTTGCGATCAGGCAGCGAGTAGCCCTCCATCTCCTCCACACGGCCAGCGCCCTGGGGCAGCTTTCAGTAGATGTGCCTAGTCGGGATGAACACCATGTCCCAAACCCACACCCAACAGGCGAAGTGCTTGGTGTGGTCGCGCTCCAGGGTGCGGCTGGACAGCCTATCGATGCGCACATTGTTGCCGAAGACCTCCTGGACTCCCTCGATCGTCCGGTACTGTTGGGGTAGATGCACGATGACGCAACGGACGTGGAGGTTGAAGGTGTCGTGGCCAGCGTGGTCATTCTCCCTCCATGGCGCAATGGCGAAGGCGGCGCCGTCCATGCGCAGAGTGCCGCGGCGGACCGCGTTGTCGTGGTGGGACGGCTGCGTGAAGATGACAAAGAAATCCTCCGGGTTGTGCACCGTCTGCCACATCTGATGCGGGGGGGGCAAAGCTGAGCCTCCAGAGCATGGCCCACTGCCATAGGTGAGGTTGCATTGACGCCGTCGATGACGCGCAGAGTGATGGCATGGCGGCGGATGAAGAAGATGCTCTGCTCGATGGCGGGGGTGGACATGCCCACTTTGTGGCTGGAGCGGGGGCGGTGCGTCGGATCAACCAGGCTGAGCTCGGCCATGGCCTCAACCGGTGGGTGGCTCGGAGGGAGGGGAGGAGGAGGGGTGGGGAACCGCAGACGCTCGAGGGCCGGCGGGCGTGGCGGGAGGGGGCCTAGCCTACGGGGAGCAAGGCCGCCGCGGCCATTGGGAGGGTTCTGGGGGCACTCACGGCCGTAGTGACCGAAGAGCTCACAGATGACACAGCGAAGCGGGTCGCGACGGTCTTTCCGGCGGTGGTGCTTGCTAAGGCAGCGGAAGCAGCGATCGCGGAAGCGGCTTAAGAAGGCCTCGCGGCCATCTACCGCATTGAAGTCAGGCCGCCGGTCCGGGCGAGGAGCTTCCCGCTCCATCTGAGGATCCACCGGATCCAGAGCGGGCTTGTGGTTCTTCCGGGAGCTGACCTCGGTCCAGCCACCGTCCACGTCGGAAGTGGAAAGGCTGCCCGCAGGGGATGGGACAATGATGATGGATTGAAGGCACCGCGGCGCGGGCGAGCTAGGATCCGCCGGATCTACATGAGCAGCCGGCGCAGAGCATTCACCCCTCAGCAGGAGCCGCGGCGGAGAAACTGGATATGGGGACAGAGAGGCCCGAGCCTCCAGGCCAGCTGACGAGACAGAGGAGGGAGCCGCTGTGGTGTCCCGCGGTCCGGAGCCAGCACCAGTGAGCGGAGAGGACGGCACGCCCATGCTGGGCGGTGGTGGGTGGCCGCCGCGGCCAGAGTGGCCCGCGGCACTAGGGAGGGGAGGAGCGGGCTGGCTACCTAGTTGGGGAGGTCCCATGCCAGCAGCTCATTTTTCAACCTTCCCTTAATTATGAGCCTGTTTGGGACTGCTCTGCTCCTTAAAATTCAGCTCCGCTTCAGAAAACACAACCCAAACGGGGTAACTCCACGATATGCCGTTCCACAAAAAAACTAAAATCCGGAGTATAACTCTCAGTTTTTTATGAAGCTCGTGAGGGGGTGCTCCAAAAAATTCTAGAAGCTGGAGTTGGGAGAAAATTATCCACCACTGCCACCAGTAAGTGGATACCCCTTTGTTTTTCCTTTCTCATCCAATCAAATAGATTCTTTCCACCAAATTTTTCATTCTTGAAGCTGGAGCTACATGGAAGCAAACATTCTCTTTGATAGTGCTACAACTTCTATATGAAACTGCTCCAAAGTGAATTTGATGAAGTGAAATTGATTTTCGTGAAGCGGAGCAGTCCCAAACAAGCCCTATATACTACCTCCTTTTCGGTTTATAGGACTCAATTCAAAAATCTCACCAACCAAGGTAGATCGTGAGTGGTGGAACAATTTTTATAGTTTGCAAAGGCACACAATTAATGCACTCGTTTTCCTCACAATTTCATGTTTACCAATGCATTAATTGCAATGCATGCATACATAAAGTACATGCATGGGTCAATTTTGTTTTAATTTTTACATGCAATGATTTAATGCACCTTGAAATCTGAACATGTGATGGGGAACAATCAAATTGAGTCTTATAAAACGGAAAATCTAAAATTTTGCGATAAGCCCTATAAACTGGAAAGGAGGGAGTACGAAAAAGGAGTTTTTTATAGGAACTGTTGGTGATGTTCTAATGGCAGTATAAGCGCCCGCGTTAGAAATGCCGTATGAACTAGCCGTGCAAAACATGACTGGCCTGCAAATTACATATAACCCACGCAGAAACAAGTTGCACGCAGCAGCGAAAGCAAATATACTGTAATACTGTATAATATAGCAAAATCATAGCACAAAACCTGTACTAGGAAAATTGACCGTTATATGACTCTTGTACCAGGTGCCTCACTTGCACCAAAGTTACACACAAAATCATACTCCAGTAGCAAGCAGCCCGGGAGAACAGGGGACGCGGTCTTATTTATCAAGAAGGAACTGTAGGTGTATTTCTGAAGCATCACAACCTCTCCAGCTTACACGTAGATACTACTGACTGGCTGGTAATGGAATTACAAGCTACGACACTTTCTGAACTCAATAGCGTGCTGGGGCAAAAAGTAGAGATGGCTGTACACATTTCTCTCTCGGAAACTTGTGGAAGAACCTCACTGAGCAAAGACATTTCTTCCTCTGAAGCGATCTGTAGAAAAGGATCAAGGATGACGCCTCACCGACCAGCTCTTGGTGCTGCAGGTAGAAGGGAGAAGTCAGATTTATCCAGTGATATTGAGTTGAACTACAACAAAACAATAAGTTCCACTAGTCTGAAAAACAAGGTCAGAGGAGTTATGCGTACCTAGATTGACAACCTCGGAGCTTTTCATGAGACGAATGCGCTGGCAGGTCTCCACAAACATTCTGCAGGTCAATAATAGGAGGTCAGTACCATATTAGAGCCAACCTTTTACAGAATCATGAGAACTGTAATGATGCCCGAAATCTAATAACAAGAACAAGCAATCAAATTCTTTTATATTTAGCACATGGTTATCTGATAGTGGAAAGATGCAGCAAAGTTCAACTTGTCAATTTCTCATCAAACAGAAAGTTTGTTGAACCCTCCTAATACAATAGGAGTACACTGGAAAATGAATTAAAGAGCGCACTCCTGTAAGTGAGGCGCGGCTAATAGATACAAAAGTCTGGAGGAAGAATGAGGCCAAAACTAGAGCTCCTAGGCACAACTCTCAATTATTGTCCAGTTTCACTAAGCCATTCTATTCCAATTACACATGAAACAGCACAGGATGGTAAGAAGATCCATTTCCACAATCAGCACTTCTGTCTTCTGTGAGTTCAGAAGTAAGGAAAATGGCTTTGTCAGAAACAAATATCAGTGCTCCTCCGCCAGTTTCAACCCTAATCATGTCCGAGAAACAGAACAGCTGAATTCACACGTTAAGCTTCGCCAGAAACAAGCAAGATGATGAAGCGAAGCTTCGTAGACAAGGCTAGTTCCATGCTTGACTTACGAGCTCGATGTGAAATTAATTTATGAGCATCATACGCCACTAACCATTTTACATCTCTTTAAGTTTTTTCTGAGATTTCTGTTTAACTAAGAACGAGTGGCATGGGTCTAAGTTAAACAGACAATAGCCAACTGATAACCCAAAAGGAACATCACATAGTAGTGAAAACCAGGAGCAATCTCGTGATCCCTTGGTACAGTGTAAGAAATCTCATGTTCAGACACCGGATCCCAGTTCCTTGTATATCACTACCATATCAAGAACTCATTAAACCCAAATTAATCGTTTCTCAAGCAAAGATAAACTGAAACTAACAGCGTACGATCACCAAACCATCCAGATTTCTGAATCTGAGATGCTATAGCACCTCATCAGTTAGCGATTCAATCCATGACCCTAATTAAGAAGTGTATATATGAACCTAAACAACAGGACATAGCTGACGAGCAACACGAGATGCAGCCGCATGCGGATTTTAACTGTAAAATAGCACAAAAGGCCCGAAAAAATCACCTCCAGGGGACGTCTCCGACGAGCATCCAGTCGCCGTCCTTGTCCTCGTACGTCGGCACATACTCCGTCCCGCTCACCGCGTCCACGAGCTTCATCTCCTCGTTCCCAAGCTTGCCTGCATCCACAGTCAAATCGTCAGAACCCACGAGAGAGCAACACGCAGCTAACACACACAGGCACGGGCATGGCATGCCGCGGTGTACTCACGGACGGTGAGGTGGGACATGAACTTGTCCTGGAGCGTGGCGAGGAGCTGGTCGTACGAGGCAGAGCTTGTGTAGCCTGCGTAAGCCTTGAGGTCGACCTTGCGCAGGTAGGGCGCGCCGTCGACAGCCACCTTGACGAACTTGGTCTTGGACGAGGCCGCGGCCGCGAGGGCGTTCTTCCGGAACGACCGCACCGGTGGCCAGCCAACCACCTGCGCCCTGCACAGCGAGACCATGTCAGTTCAAAAAGCTTGGGCGCCAAATTTCAGAGAGAACGAGCGAGAGAAGGCAAGGCAGGCGCGCGTACTTGGGGGAAGGGGGAGAGTCGGAGGCGGCGGCGGTCGGGGAGGGGCAGTCGGGGTCGGAGGTGGAGGCGCGCTTGCGGTCGGGGTCGGAGCCGGGGAGGCGGAGGGTGAGGGCGGTGTCCTCGAAGTCGAGGCCCGAGGCGGCGGAGGACTCCGTGGAGCTCCGCTCCGTCTCCACCGACATGGCCGGCAGCTGCAGCCGCGCAAGAGGAGGAGAGGAGTTGGTGGTGCTGCGGTGGGCTCGGTTTGTCGTCTGGCTCTCCGGTCGGTCACAGGCGGCGGCTCTGCTTGGTGGGGCGGAGAGGAGAGGAGGTTATAGGTGGGTGCGGTCACCGGTCTACCGGTCGTCGAGGGGGGGTTTAATTACGTGTCGGCCATTGGCGCTCTGACACTCGGAGCTACGCTCGTGACCTTGGGTTTTACCCGCGGTTTCTCGTCGCGATGCCAGTCCCCGCTGATATTTGCACACAGGTCCAAGACAGATGAACTTTACTCCATCCCGCCGAGTCGCGGAGGGCCATAACGTAAATCCGCACCTCATTGGATTTCTGCCAATGCAATCCCCATTCCCACTTAATAATTAAAAAAAAACAGAGAAATCGGGTCATCATCGTCCTTGTCCATCCAGCGGTAGGGGTGGTGCAGCATTAACGTTCGTGCCGCCCGTTTTTCCATGCGTGGGCCCGCGCTGCCGGTTGGCCACCCTGCAGGTCCACTCGGCCCCGCCGCGCCGCCCGATCTCGATCCGACGGCCCGGCGCCCTGCATAACCGATCCGGCAAAGGCGTGTACCAGCGGCGAAAGCGTACGGGAGGGGGGACAGGGCGATAAAGCCGGGGGCACGTGGGTGTCGCCGGGCTGTCGGCGACGTGTCCCCCACCCGCCCGATTTTACCTAATTAAATTCCAGCATCTCGCCTTTGCTTTCGCTTTCCATTCGGTCCTGCCGCTGCCGGAATCGAATCGTCTTCCTCTGCCCTCGCCCGCACGCTTTGCGCGAGAGCGACGCCGTCCACCCTCCGCCTCCAGCTGCCCGCTACTACTACCTCGACTTCTCTCCTTCCTTTTCTCTTTTACCTGTGGGACCCAGTGCTTTAGCCTTGTCTGTACTAGTACGAGTTGTTACCTTCGCGGATTTTATAGCGTCAGTGGTAAAATTTATCTATTGTTCATTGCTTTTGAGAAATACTCCGTAGCTCACCACACAGTACTGCTGGAACTAGTAGTACTGCTTGCCAACAATCTACTCTCTTTCTTGTCAAAACAAAAACGCTATCTACTAAACTAACCGAGCTCTATACAAAATCGAAATTTGAAATGAAGTAACACGCATCTGAAGATCAAGCCATATTACAGGCCAAGGTGCATGCACGTAAAAGCCGCACGGAATGCCGTTTAGGCGCTCAAATGCAGTGGCCCGACATACTTGCACTCATCACATGCCGCACGACGGTGATCGGAGTACAGGGCCGAGAGAACGGCTATCGAAGCGCCTCCATCCAGTGCACCGGAAAAGAAAAAGCAACGCCTTTTTTTTCCCTTTCCCTTCCTGCGTCTCTGGAAACGAGTAGCGCTGGTCACCTTGTCCGCTAGGCGCCGCATGGCCGGCCGGCGCAGGGTGTGTGATCCGGGGCCCGGGCCAGTGGTGTTCGTTCAGCCAGGTTCCTGGCATTGCTTGTCTGCTTCCTCTCAAAGCCAACACAGCAACGCAACAGCAAGACCACTCGAGTGGCCTCCTCCTTACACAAAGCAAAAGCTGCACCTTCGGCTAGCTATACCACTCTCACTTTATGGTACCACAGACCACAGTAGTACTCCTTCCGTTCCAAACTACTCTTCGTGGTTTTAGTTCAAATTTAAACTAAAATCACGACGAGTAATTTGGAACGGAGGTAGTACGAAATAAGATTGCTGGGAGTGGAAGGCAAATCCAGTACTCGTATATATTTTAGCTCGACAGTAAACACAAGATACTTATCCCAACAGTAATTCTCTTGATTTTGGTGTGAACCAAATGACATCTCTTTTATATATTTTAGATATATAAAAGGAGGCCTGAACTCAGACGTACCCTCGAAAATATGTCATACAAAATTCCTTTGGTGTGAACCAAATAACATCTCTTTTCTTATTCCTACCCATAGGATTTGAGATACATGTCATCTCATTTCCTACAAATTTTCTATTCCTATGATAATCCTATCCTATGAATCAAAGGAGGCCTGAACTCCGGTTCAACGGCCGCGACTAGATGGACAAGGCCTGACGGCTCTTCGGGCTAGGTAGGCTTTCCGTTGCCTACACCACCAGAACACGCCAACTTGTTGGCTACAGTCGTGTACGTACGACTTGCACTGCCGCTCGTCTGCCGTCGTCTGCGTCGGGCGGATCGGCTGCAGCAGCATAGCATGATGCCAAGATTTCCCGCGTGGGGAGGAAGGAAAGGTGACAAGTGCATGCAAGGCCGTCCACAGCTAGGGGATCATGTCCTGTCTGGTTCAACCACGGCAAGAACCCAAACCCCAGCACACAAAGTGTGCAGACAGACGTGCATGGCGGATCTGCTCAAACCAAGGACTGTACACACCCTCTCTTCTTCTTATGATAAAAAGTAAAGCACACCGTTTGAGATAAAAATAAATCTTCGCAAGACACATTTGGCTTAGGCCAACTCCAAACGCTAGATCGCAAATCGTCCGACTTTGTCAGTTTGGGGCAACCTGGCCCAACGAAAGTACCCAAACGAACAAAATTGTCCACATATGTCTGTTTTTATCTAGCCCGGATCCAAATTTGGATTAAATTTGAGCCACAAATGCATCTGAACGAACAGAAACAAACGCTCTTCTCGCCCCCACCCCTCTCGTCCGCTCGTTTCCGCCTCTGACCAGAATATCAACGAGCCACTCCCGCACCCTTGCCGCACATCAGCAGCGTTTCGAGCTCACCGTGCCTATCGTCGCCCTCAATCTCCCCTCCTTCGCCCGCCGCCTGCCACCGTCCCCGCGAGACTCCCAGATATCGTCAACGACCACGAGCTGGACCACGCCGATGGCCACACACACCTTCCCAGGGCGCGGCTGGCGCCCACGCCACAGCTGGTGCTCGTGCTCCCCTTCGACCGGCCGACGTGCATGTTCGCGACGAGCTCTACCGACCGGAAGCAGAGGAGGCAAGGGCTCGTGCCATGGGAAAGTACATGCGTCGGTGGAGGTGGCTATCATGGAGGTCACCGTCGCGCCGCTAGTCGGCCACAGCCGCTCCCGCACCCTCGCCGCGCACCAGCAGCACGCGTTGTCCCCTTCGCCTTCGCTGCAACGCAAGGGGTGCAGGGTGACCCGGCCCACCAGGACCCTGGGGACTACCTCGAGCTCAGGTGGAGGAGGCTCGAGAAGCGCTCGTTGCCGGGGCCAAGGAGAAGGAGGGCGCACAACTGCTGGTCGCGAGGAGGACCGCCAAAGCCATCATTGGTGGGAGGAGGATGGAGCACGCGACGTCATTCGCGGGCGAGGGGTTCGAGGGGCAGCGGCGATGCTATTTGTGAGCTGCGTTGGGATTTCCTCAAATTGGAGAGGGTGATGCAGTATAGTAGAGATAAGTATTTCCCTCGGTTAAGAACCAAGGTTATCAATCCAATAGGAGAACCACACAGGACTTCGTTAGCAGCACCCGCACACACAAAAAAAAATACTTGCACTCAAGGCAGACAAGGGGGTTATCAATCCCCTCGGCGATTACTTGCAAGAATTAAATCTCATAGTGATAGGTAATAAGATAAATTGCAAAACGAAATAAAAGAAATAAAATTGCAGCAAGGTATTTTTGTGTTTTTATATATGATAAAAGTACACCCAGGGGGCATTGTTTTCACTAGAGGCTTCTCTCTCGAGCAAATAGCATACATTGGATGAACAAATTATTGTTGAGCAATTGATATAAAAGCGTATAGTTATGACGATATCCAAGGCAATTATCATGTATACATGCATCACGTTCGAGACAAGTAGACCGACTCCAACCTCCATCTACTACTATTACTCCACCCATCGACCGTTATCCAACATGCATCTAGGGTATCAAGTATAAAATGTAATAGGACTTAAGCAAGATGACTTGACGTAGACAAAGTAAACTTAACAAACATGAATAAACCCCATCGTTTTATCCTTAATGGGAACAATACAAATATGTGTCTTGTCCCCTATTTAGTCACTGGGATAGATCACCGCAAGATTGAACCCATCACAAAGCACATCTCCCATTGCAAGATAAATCAATCTAGTTGGCCAAACCAAACAGATTGATCGGAGATAAGTACAAAGCTATAACAATCATGCATAAAAGAAGTCAAAGAAGACTCAATTAATATTCATAAATATTCATATCATAAACCCATAATTCATCAGATCCCAACAAACACACCGCAAAAGAAGATTACATCGGATAGAACTCCAAGAATATTGAAGAGAACATTGTATTGAAGATCAAAGAGAGAGAAGAAGTCATCTAGCTACTAGCTATGGACCCGTAGGTCTGTGGTGAACTACTCACGCATTATCGATAGGGCAACAAGGATGATATAGAAGCCCTCCGTGATCGATTCGCCCTCTGGTACAGTACCGAAAAAGGCCTCCAGATGGGATCGTTGAAGAACAGATTGCGGCGGCAAAAAAAGTGTTTCGGGGTGGCTCTCTGGTATACGGAGAATGTTTGTGAATTTATAGAGGCGGAATTAGGTCCATAGGTGGCACGAGGGGCCCACAAGCTCAGGGGTGCCCCCCTTTCGGGGCGCGCCTGGTGAGCTTGTCACTCCCTCATGGCTCTTCTGGTCTTCTCCCGAGCATTCGTGGGTCCCTTCTAGTCCAGAAAAAAATCACTGTAAAGTTTCATCGTGTTTGGACTCTGTTTAATATTGATTTTTTTCTGAAAAGCCAAAAAAAAAAGCAAAAAAAAAGCGACTCGCACTAGGAACAAGGTTAATAGGTTAGTCCCAGAAAATGATATAAAGTGGCATATAAATGCATATAAAAGATCCAAGATTGATACTATAATAGCATGGGACAATAAAAAAATGATAGATACGTTGAAGACGTGTCAGGCGCTGTGCGGGAGAGGGGGGTGTCGTGGGAACGATTCCGACAATAATAAGGGATAGGGTAAATGAGCATGATCTATCGAGATGCATATGGGTGACACAGTGGTTTTAGCGAGTTCGGGCCTCTCGCGGTGTGATGTCTACTACGCAACCTTCTTCTTGTAGACGTTGTTGGGCCTCCAAGTGCAGAGGTTTGTAGGACAGTAGCAAATTTCCCTCAAGTGGATGACCTAAGGTTTATCAATTCGTGGGAGGCGTAGGATGAAGATGGTCTCTCTCAAGCAACCCTGCAACCAAATAACAAAGAGTCCCTTGTGTCCCCAACACACCCAATACAATGGTAAATTGTATAGGTGCACTAGTTCGGCAAAGAGATGGTGATACAAGTGCAATATGGATGGTAGATATAGGTTTTTGTAATCTGAAAATATAAAAACAGCAAGGCAACTAACGATAAAAGTGAGCATAAACGGTGTTGCAATGATAGGAAACAAGGCCCAGGGTTTATACTTTCACTAGTGGAAGTTCTCTCAACAAGGATAACATAATTGGATCATATTACTAGCCCTCAACATGCAACAAAGAGTCACTCCAAAGTCACTAATAGCGGAGAACAAATGAAGAGATTATGGTAGGGTACGAAACCACCTCAAAGTTATTCTTTCTGATCGATCTATTCAAGAGTCCGTAGTAAAATAACACGAAGCTATTCTTTCCGTTCGATCTATCATAGAGTTTGTACTAGAATAACACCTTAAGACACACATCAACCAAAACCCTAATGTCACCTAGATACTCCATTGTCACCTCAAGTATCCGTGGGCATGATTATACGATATACATCACACAATCTCAGATTCATCTATTCAACCAACACAAAGAACTTCAAAGAGTGCCCCAAAGTTTCTACTAGAGAGTCAAGACGAAAACGTGTGCCAACCCCTATGCATAGATTCCCCAGGTCACGGAACCCGCAAGTTGATCACCAAAACATCCATCAAGTGAATCAATAGAATACCCCATTGTCACCACAGGTATCCCACGCAAGACATACATCAAGTGTTCTCAAATCCTTAAAGACTCAATCCGATAAGATAACTTCAAAGGGAAAACTCAATCCATTACAAGAGAGTAGAGGGGGAGAAACATCATAAGATCCAACTATAATAGCAAAGCTAGCGATACATCAAGATCGTGCCATCCCAAGAACACGAGAGAGAGAGAGAGAGAGAGAGAGAGAGAGAGAGAGAGCAAACACATAGCTACTGGTACATACCCTCAGCCTCGAGGGTGAACTACTCCTCCCTTGTCATGGAGAGCACCGGGATGATGAAGATGGCCACCGGAGAGGGATTCCCCCCTCCGGCAGGGTGCCAGAACAGGTCTAGATTCGTTTTCGGTGGCAATAGAGGCTTTCGGCAGCGGAACTCCCGATCTAGGTTACTTTCCGGAGTTCAGTATTTATAGGAATTTTTGGCGTAGGTCTCATGTCAGGGGGGGTCTCCGGGCTGTCCACGAGATAGGGGGCGCCACCACTAGGGGTGGGCGTGCCCCCCACCCTCGTGGGCAGCCGTGACTCTCCTGGCCCAACTCTTTTACTTCAGGGGCTTCTTTTGGTCGAGAAAAAATCATCAAAAATTGGCATGTCAATTGGACCTCGTTTGGTATTCCTTTTCTGTAAAGCTCAAAAACAAGGAAAAAACAGAAACTGGCACTGGGCTCTAGGTTAATTGGTAAGTCCCAAAAATCATATAAAAGTGTATATAAAAGCCCATAAAACATTGATAGATACATTGAAGATGTGTCAGGCGCTGTGCGGGAGAGGGGGGGTGTCGTGGGAACGATTCCGACAATAATAAGGGATAGGGTAAAGGAGCATGATCTATCGAGATGCATATGGGTGACACGGTGGTTTTAGCGAGTTCGGGCCTCTCGCGGTGTGATGTCTACTACGTAACCTTCTTCTTGTAGACGTTGTTGGGCTTCCAAGTGCAGAGGTTTGTAGGACAGTAGAAAATTTCCCTCAAGTGGATGACCTAAGGTTTATCAATCCGTGGGAGGCGTATGATGAAGATGGTTTCTCTCAAACAACCCTGCAACCAAATAACAAAGAGTCTCTTCTGTCCCCAACACACCTAATACAATGGTAAATTGTATAGGTGTAGTAGTTCGGCGAAGAGATGGTGATACAAGTGCAATATGGATGGTAGATATAGGTTTTTGTAATAAGAAAATATAAAAACAGCAAGGTAGCAGTAAACATGAGCATAAACGGTGTTGCAATGATAGGAAACAAGGCCTAGTGCAAGTTCTCTCAACAAGGATAACATAATTGGATCATATTACAAGCCCTCAACATGCAACAAAGAGTCACTCCAAAGTAACTAATAGCGGAGAACAAACGAAGAGATTATGGTAGGGTACGAAACCACCTCAAAGTTATTCTTTCTGATCGATCTATTCAAGAGTCCGTAGTAACATTCAATCTATCATAGAGTTCGTACTGGAATAACACCTTAAGACACAAACCAACCAAAACCCTAATGTCACCTAGATACTCCACTGTCACCTCAAGTATCCGTGGGCATGATTATACGATATGCATCACACAATCTCAGAAACATCTATTCAACCAACACAAAGTACCTCAAAGAGTTCCCCAAAGTTTCTACCGGAAAGGCAAGACGAAAACGTGTGCCAACCCCTATGCATAGATTCCCAATGTCACGGAACCCGCAAGTTGATCACCAAAACATACATCAAGTAGATCACATGATATCCCATTGTCACCACAGATAAACACGTGCAAGACATACATCAAGTGTTCTCAAATCCTTAAAGACTCAATCCTATAAGATAACTTCAAAGGGAAAACTCAATCCATTACAAGAGAGTAGAGGGGGAGAAGCATCATAAGATCCAACTATAATAGCAAAGCTCGCGATACATCAAGATCGTCCCATCTCAAGAACACGAGAGAGAGAGAGAGATCAAACACATAGCTACTGGTACATACCCTCAGCTCCGAGGGTGGACTACTCCATCCTCGTCATGGAGAGCACCGGGATGATGAAGATAGCCACCGGAGAGGGATCCCCCCCCTCCGACAGGGTGCCAGAACAGGTGTAGATTGGTTTTGAGTGGCTATAGAGGCTTTCGGCGGCGAAACTCGGGATCTAGGTT
This sequence comes from Secale cereale, assembly GCA_902687465.1. NCBI lineage: Eukaryota > Viridiplantae > Streptophyta > Magnoliopsida > Poales > Poaceae > Secale > Secale cereale. The sequence continues at coordinate 147,995,770 of LR738709.1, forward strand.
AATTTCCGAAGGTTTCAGTATTTATAGTATTTTTTGGCGTAGGGCACAAGTTAGGGGGGCTTCTGGGCTGTCCACGAGATAGGAGGGCGCCCCCCCACCCTCATGGGCAACCCGTGGCTCTCGTGGCCCAACTCTTTTACTTCGGGGGCTTCTTTTGGTCCAGAAAAAACATCAAAAATTGGCACGTCAATTGGACTCCGTTTGATATTCCTTTTCTGTAAAACCCTAAAACAGGAGAAAAACAGAAACTAGCACTGGGCTCTGGGTTAATAGGTTAGTCCCAAAAATCATATAAAAGTGTATATAAAAGCCCATAAGACATCCTAGAAGGATAATATATTAGCAAGGAACAATAAAAAATTATAGATACATTGGAGACGTATCAAGCATCCCCAAGCTTAATTCCTGCTCGTCCTCGAGTAGCTAAATGATAAAAACAGAATTTTTGATGTGGAATGCTAACCAATATAGTTTTTCAATGTAGTTCTCTTAATTGTGGCATGAATGTTCAGATCTGAAATATTCAAGGTAAAAGTCTATGTTGACAATTCTCTAATAATGATGATCATCACACTTTTATTACAACTCGATACTACAACAAGTATGACTCTACATGAATGCCTCCGGCGGTGTACCAGGATGTGCAATGAATCAAGAGTGACATGTATGAAAAAGTATGCATGGTGGCTTTGCCACAAATACGATGTCAACTACATGATCATGCATGGCAATATGACAATATGATGCGTGTCATATGAACGGAACGGTGGAAAGTTGCCTGGCAATATATCTCGGAATGGCTATGGAAATGCCATGATAGGTAGGTATGGTGGCTGTTTTGAGGAATAATATGGTGGCTGTCATGGGGAAGGATATATAGTGGGTTTATGGCACCGGCGAAAGTTGCGCGGTACAAGAGAGGCTAGCAATGGTGGAAGGGTGAGAGTTCGTATAATCCATGGACTCAACATTATTCATAAGGAACTCATATACTTATTGCAAAAATCTACAATTCATCAAAACAAAGCAATCAACGCATGCTCCTAGGGGGGAGGTTAGTAGGATTTAACCATCGCGCGCCCCCGACCTCCACACAAAGGTTGACACTTTACAAATACCTCATGCTCTAACTTCGTCACATAGAGGTTCACCATATGTGCATGCTACGGGAATAACTAACCTTAACACAAGTATTTCTCAATTTCATAATAACTCCACTAGAATGACTCTTATATCACTATCCTCATATCTCAAAACAATTATCAAGCATCCAACTTCTCATCCTATTCAATGCACTTAGTGTGAAAGTTTATACTACATTGATCTAGGATGCCTATCATGCAAAGGCTAGTTTTATAGCCAAAGCACATTACCATGCTGTTTTAATAGACTCTCAAAAGGATATAAGTGAAGCATGAGAGATCAACAATTTCTACAAAGTAAAACCACCGCCGTGCTCTAAAAGATATAAGTGAAGCACTAGAGCAATATCAAACTACTCCGAAAGATATAAGTGAAGATCAATGAGTAGTTGAATAATTATGTAACTATGTGAAGACTCTCTAACATTTAAGAACTTTAGATCTTGGGATATTATTCAAACAGGAAGCAAAACAAAATAAAACAAATTGACGCTCCAAGCAAAACACATATCATGTGGTGAATAAAAATATAGTCCCGAGTATAGTTACCGATAGATGAAGACGAAAGAGGGGATGCTGTCAGGCCCAAGATGCGATTCTATCCCGATCACGTGACACTTACGTGATTGGGGCACAACCGCATTTCGGGCGCTTAGCAAGATGGATATCATTACATCGTACCATTACATACATACATGGGGGATACAACAATACATACAAGTCACAAGAATACAACAACATCAATACGAGGTATCCGACTACGGATACAAACATGAAAAGCTCAATGACATCCATCTGCTATCACAGGCTGCCGACCAGGAACCTAACCCAAGACTGAAGAAGAAGAAGAAGAAGAAAGAACTCCAACACAACGATCATCGCTCTCACGTCAAGAGATCAGAAACCTGCACCTGCAACTGTTGTTGTAGTATCTGTGAGCCACGAGGACTCAACAATCCCATAACCATGGGTAACAAGACTAGCAAAGCTTAATGGGTAGGAAGAGGTAAAGTGGTGAGGTTGCAGCAGCGGCTAAGCAATATATGGTGGCTAACTTACGATTACAAGAATAAGATGAGCATCTACGCAAACGGTCGCAAACTAGTAGTGATCGCTAAAGATCCTGAACTACCTACGAGTCAAACATAACCCCACCGTGTTCCCTTCTCAAAGTGAGAAGAGACCGTCACGGTTACTCACACAGTTGTGTGTTTTACTTAGGATCCTCTGTCAAGTTTTCTACAACTGGACATTAACAAATTCCAATCTGCCACATAACAGTGGGCACGGCTTTCGAAAGATCATAACCCTGCAGGGGTGTCCCAACTTAGCCCATCACAAGCTCTCACGATCAACAGAAGTAATAATAATATTACCCCTTATCTTAAGGACAATCCGATCAGGCTCGGCATCCCGGTGCACAAGACATTTCGACAATGGTAAAACAAGTCCAACAAGACCTCCCGGCGTGCCGACACCCTGATAGTTGCCGCGCGTATCTCGTCTCAGGCCACGTCTGGATAGGTGATCCTACGGGAGCCAAATACCTCGAGTCTCCTCGTGGCGGCCCCGCAGTCTCCCCGTTTGGAAACAACACCATCAGCACTGGCCCCCTGCTATGTAGAAGAATCCTCGGGTAGTGCTAACTCCCTATGCAATTAATTAATTAATTAAGTTGTTATTATGAGCAAATTAAAACCAACGTTGGGCCTTGCTGGAGAAGTTTTATTCAAAGACAAAGTGTCAAGGGGTCCCCATATACCCAACCGTGTAAGGAACGCAAAATCAAGGAACATAATGCCGGTTTATCGGCTCCTAAGGTGGCATGAGTGCAACAAAACACCGAGCAAAAGGCCAAGCCTTCCACCCATTGCCAAGTATATAGGTGTGTAAATAATAATAATAGATATTCTGATATTCCCAAGGCATCAAGTTCCAACATGGAACAATCTTCATCTCAACCTGTAACTAACAATGCTATAAGAGGGGCTGAGCAAGCGGGTAACATAGCCAAACAACGGTTTGCTAGGAAGGTGTCAAAGGTTAGAGGTTTCATGGCAACAAGGAGAGGGGCTGACAATAATGAAGGGTAGCGCGACAAGTAACGATAGCATCGAGACAACTAAGCATGGCAATGATAGTAAAGGTATCCAAGGGTATGGTCATCTTGCCTGAGATCCCGCAAGGAAGAAGAACGGATCCATGAAGAAGATGAAGAAGAAGCCTTGAAGACGAACCACGTGTAGACGAACGAATCCTCACGATCGCGACAGAACAAGCACTAACGAGAAGAAGCAAGCAATACGGTAAACAACCAACACAAGAACATGACAATATTCTCAACCAAGTATGATGCAAGACAAGTCTATATATGATGCAATACATGGCAAGGGATGAAGCACACAAGAACAACACCAAACAAGAAGTTTAAATGAGGCAGGAATCAACATATAACAAATCCGGTAAGCCCTCATATGCATAATTTGAAATTAGTCCAGATGTGAACAAACCTTAAGTTAAAGTTGTTAAACAGCAATTAAACATGCACCATGATGATCTACACGAAATTCTAGTCAAGTTTCATATAAAGTTTGTTTAATTCGGAGCTACGGCCTAGAAGATATGAGCAAAACAAGACAAACAAGTCAACGGTGCAAGATGTACCTAAACATCAAGCAAACACACTCCAAACATGAAAACAACATGATATTATTATTCTACATGCAAAATCACACAAGTTTCATATAGGGCACGCTCAAAACGGAGCAACGATTCAACACATACACACGAAAGAAGATACAATGCAAAGATGAAGTTAACAACCACATAGCAACTTTGGAGCAAGGTAAATATAAGCTACAGCACCCAAACATGATACAAGAAGCATGGATGTGAAGTATACATGATTTTTAACAAGCATGAACTTGGAACACACCCAAAAGCTTGCTGGAACACAATTAACCAAGCATGGCAAGTTGCAATAAAATTATCCAGACTTAGTCAAAATCTGGGAAGGCAAAAACATCATCACGATGCTGCCTTTGGAGGCAAAAAACAACAAACATATCAACTCCACTAAGAATATAAAGATCATGGAAATGTAGTAGACATATCCTACAGCAAACAACTCCATTGGAGCAACTCCATAGGAGGCATGGATCAATAGCAACAAGCTACACCAAATTGATCATGCTGATAAAATCCTGACAGGTATAATTTATAGCAACTTGAGAGCAAGAAATAAATAAGCTACAGCATGCCATATTTGCAAGTAAGGGCATGAATGGATAGACAATAACATGGACAACAAGACATGATCATTGGCCACTCCAAAACAAGCATGGATTTGAGTGAGGCATCAACCAAACATAGCATCAGGTTATAACAGATTCCAGACTTAGCAGTTTTTTCACGAAGTATAAAACAGCAACAACAAATTGGCATGTTTACAAGCTTGTTTAAGTCACCTCAAGGCATATCATGGAAAGATGATTGCACCATAGCAAAGACCATATGATTGTTCTTCTAAAACATAAAGCCAAGTGGCATGAAGACAAACACATCAATAGCAATGAGCAAGTGAAATCAGCATCTCATAACAAGTTTCAGCACTTAACAACCACATGCACTTTTGCAACAGAGATTAACATGGCAATATGGCACCTAACATGAATGCTACAGCAACCAACATGTAGAGCACTTCGCAATGAACATTTTGACATATCATATGCTCCATTTGGATAAACATGCACCAAGTTACAAGCATCACAAGTATGCAACAAATTATAGTTAACAACAGTTTTAAATTTGTAGCACTCTTGCAACAGAGATTAGAGCATCTAGATGAACTCAAACAAGCATGACACAATGGAACAAAGTGAAGATCATATCACCACGATCATTTTGACATCTCATATACATCATTTGGATCATCACACAAAAAGTTACAACCTATCAAAGTATGCAACAAAATGTGGAAAATTCACAAACTTAGCCATATTCACAGGACATGGAAAAGGAAAAAAAACACTAACGGGCCGAAACTAACACGCTGGCCCAACAAGAGGAAAAAAAGGAAAGGCACGTGGGGCCTCAACATGGGCCCTGGCCCATTCGGCAGAGGAGGCAGGCCTGTGCGGGTAGCTGGGCCGGCCATGGGCGCTCGGTGGAGGCCGGCCCAGGAGGGCGCTCGGGCGCCGGTCGTCCCGCTCGTACCCGAGGAGCACGAGCAGCAGAGGGGCGGCGGCGCCGACGATGACTGGACGGCGAGGAGGCTGGAGGTGCCGAGGGCGATGCGGGGAGGTTTGGATCTGGCAGAGGGCGAGGCAAGTGGTCCATTCCCGGCGACGGTGAAGCAGATCAGCGGCGGGACAGCTCGACGGCCATGGCGGCCTACTGCGAAGAACACTGAGAGGTGAGAGAGAGAGAGAGAGAGAGAGAGATCGGGACAGAGGAGAGGAGTGGGACGGGAAGGAGAGGGGCGATGGGCCTCGCCTGGCGGTCGAGGTCGCCGGCAGGCTGCTTGCCGGCGCGATGCGGGGAGTGGCGGCGCTGGGACCTCCTCTCGATCTTGATCCGATCGAGGGGTGGCCTGGCTCCTGGCGATGCGGCGATGGGGCGTGGGAGCCGTGCGGGACTCGGCCCAGATCGGCCTGGGGTGGGCCGCGGCCAGGCCCGGCGGGCCTGCGGTGGTGGAGGCGCTGGGAGGCCGATGTGGGGACGCCAAGTGTCCGCCTGCGATTGGCTGCGGGAAGCTAGAGCGGCGGCCTGGCCAATGGGGAACTGCCAAGTGGCGGGCACGGGCTGGACCTCGCCGGATTTTGAGGAAGGGGGCCGGCTAGGTGGCGGCTGAGGAGTGGGGAGGCACGGAAATGGAGGAGGGAGGTAGGTGGAGGCCATTTTTGGCATGGGGGTGCTTAAATAGGCAGGGATTAGGTTTAGGGGGGATTTGGGAGCTTTTGGAGCCCTCCGATCTCGATCGAACGACACAGGTCG
>LR738709.1:148010532-148023865 GCA_902687465.1 Secale cereale
GAGAGAGAGAGAGAGAGAGAGAGAGAGAGAGAGAGAAATCGGGACAAAGGAGAGGAGTGGGACGGGAAGGAGAGGGGCGATGGGCCTCGCCTGGCGGTCGAGGTCGCCGGCAGGCTGCTTGCCGGCGCGATGCGGGGAGTGGCGGCGCTGGGACCTCCTCCCGATCTCGATCCGATCGAGGGGTGGCCTGGCTCCTGGCGATGCGGCGATGGGGCATGGGAGCCGTGCGGGGCTCGGCCCAGATCGGCCTAGGGTGGGCCGCGGCCAGGCCCGGCGGGACTGCGGTGGTGGAGGCGCTGGGAGGCCGACGTGGGGAGGCCAAGTGTCCACCTGCGATTGGCTGCGGGAAGCTAGAGTGGCGGCCCGACCAATGGGGAACTGCCAAGTGGCGGGCACGGGCTGGACCTCGCCGGATTTTGAGGAAGGGGGCCGTCTAGGTGGCGGCTGGGGAGTGGGGAGGCACGGAAATGGAGGAGGGAGGTAGGTGGAGGCCATTTTTGGCATGGGGGGTTGCTTAAATAGGCAGGGATTAGGTTTAGGGTGGATTTGGGAGCTTTTAGAGCCCTTCGATCTCGATCGGACGGCACAGGTCGAGAGGGGGGGGGGTAGGATGGGCCTAGAGGGGCTGTGTAGGAGGCCTTCGGGCTGAAAGGAGAGAAGAGAGAGTAGCCCGCGGGGGTTTTCGGAGACCGAAAACGTCCGATGTTTAAACCGGCGACTAGTGCCGCTATATATATCCGTTGGGCTATCAAACAAGCTCCTAATGCGATGAAATTTGGCAGGCGGCCTGTCTATACTATAATAAGACCACACGCCAAGTTTCACCCCATTCCGAGAATGTTTTTCGGCCACTCATTAAATAAATATTCGGAGGCGCCGCGAGCACGTGCAAGTGTGTCTGGGCTCAGAACGGACAACGGAAAGGACGGGCGGACTCAGCTGGTTGCAAGTTTTGAAAACATGATGATGCAACACACACGATGACATGGCAAAATGCAACACGCAACCAGATGACTTGGCAACAACGACGAATAACTGGCTGACACCTGGCGCATCGGTCTCGGGGTGTCACAGATGCCTTCCCGGGGCATCCCCAAGCTTAGGCTTTTGGTTGTCCTTGAATTTTACCTAGGGGTGCCTTGGGCATCCCCAAGCTTAGGCTCTTGCCACTCTTTGTTCCATAGTCCATCAAAGTAATACTCAAAACTTGAAAACTTCACAACACAAAACTTAGACAAAAATCTCGTGAGCTCCGTTAGTATAAGAAAACAAACCACTACTCAAAGGTACTGTAATGAACTCATTCTTTGTTTATATTGGTGTTAAACCTACTTTATTTCAACTTCTCTATGGTTTACTTCCCAATACTACTCATAGATGCATTGAAATAAGCAAACAACACACGAAAAACAGAATCTGTCAAAAACAGAACAGTCTATAGTAATCTGCAGGTTTCGCATACTTCTGTAACTCCAAAAAATTCAAACTAAATTGGTAAACGTGAGGAATTTGTCTATTAATCATCTGCAAAAAGAATCAACTAAATAGCACGCTCCAGTAAAATCTGATGACCATTCTAGCGAGCGCTAACGATTCTGTTTTTCACAGCAAGATCATATAAACTTAACCCAAGTCTTCCCAAAGGTTCTACTTGGCACAAACACTAACTAAAACACAAAATCACATCTAAACAGAATCTATATGCAATATTTATTCCTAAACAGAAGCAAAAGCAAAGAAAATAAAATAAAGTTGGGTTGCCTCCCAACAAGCGCTATCGTTTTACGCCCCTAGCTAGGCATGATGATTTCAATGATGCTCGCATAAAAGATAAGAATTGAAACATAACGGGAGCATCATGAAGCATATGAATAGCACATGTAAGTCTAACCCTCTTCCTATGCATAGGGATTTTGTATGCAAACAACTTATGGGAACGATAATCAATTAGCATAGGAAGGGAAAACAAGCATAACTTCAAAACTTTAAGCACATGGAGAGGAAACTTGATATTATTGCAATTCCTACAAGCATATGATCCTCTCTCATAATAATTTTCAGTAGCACCATGAATGAATTCAACAATATAACCAGCACATAAAGCATTCTTTTCTTGATCTACTTGCATAGAAATTTTACTACTCCCATCATAAGCAAAATTCTTCTCATTCATAGTAGTGGGAGGAGCAAATTCAACAAAATAACTATCATTTGAAGCATAACCCAATTGAAAACTAAAATCATGATGACAAGTTTCATGGTTATCATTATTCTTAATAGCATACAAGTCATCATAATAATCATCATAGATAGGAGGCATGCTTTCATCATAATAAATTGGCTCATCAAAACTTGGGGGACTAAAAATATCATCTTCATCAAACATAGCTTCCCCAATCTTGGGCCTTTGCATATCATTAGCATCATGGATATTCAAGGGATTCACACTAACAACATTTCAATCATTCTCATCATGCACATATTTTATGCCAAGCATTCTATGTAATTCTTCTTCTAGTACTTGAGCACAATTTTCCTTCCCATCATTTTCACGAAAGTTATTAAAAAGATGAAGCATATGAGGTAACCTTAATTCCATTTTTTGTAGTTTTCTTTTATAAACTAAACTAGTGATAAAACAAGAAACTAAAAGATTCGATTGCAAGATCTAAAGACATACCTTCAAGCACTAACCTCCCCGGCAACGGCGCCAGAAAAGAGCTTGATGTCTACTACGCAACCTTCTTCTTGTAGACGTTGTTGGGCCTCCAAGTGCAGAGGTTTGTAGGACAGTAGCAAATTTCCCTCAAGTGGATGACCTAAGGTTTATCAATCCGTGGGAGGCGTATGATGAAGATGGTCTCTCTCAAACAACCCTGCAAGCAAATAACAAAGAGTCTCTTGTGTCCCCAACACACCCAATACAATGGTAAATTGTATAGGTGCACTAGTTCGGCGAAGAGATGGTGATACAAGTGCAATATGGATGGTAGATATAGGTTTTTGTAATAAGAAAATATAAAAACACCAAGGTAGCAAGTGGTAAAAGTGAGCATAAACGGCATTGCAATGATAGGAAACAAGGCCTAGGGTTCATACTTTCACTAGTGCAAGTTCTCTCAACAAGGATAACATAATTGGATCATATTACTAGCCCTCAACATGCAACAAAGAGGCACTCCAAAGTAACTAATAGAGGAGAACAAACAAAGAGATTACGGTAGGGTAACCTCAAAGTTTTTCTTTACGATCGATCTACTCAAGAGTCCATAGTAACGTTCAATGTATCATAGAGTTCGTACTAGAATAACACCTTGACACAAATCAACCAAAACACTAATGTCACCTAGATACTCCATTGTCACCTCAAGTATCCGTGGGCATGATTATACGATATGCATCACACAATCTCAGAAACATCTATTCAACCAACACAAAGTACCTCAAAGAGTGGCCCAAAGTTTCTACCGGAAAGTCAAGACGAAAACGTGTGCCAACCCCTATGCATAGATTCCCAAGGTCACGGAACCCGCAAGTTGATCACCAAAACATACATCAAGTAGATCACATGATATCCCGTTGTCACCATAGATAAACACGTGCAAGACATACATAAAGTGTTCTCAAATCCTTAAAGACTCAATCCGATAAGATAACTTCAAAGGGAAAACTCAATCCATTACAAGAGAGTAAAGGGGGAGGAGCATCATAAGATCCAACTATAATAGCAAAGCTCGCAATACATCAAGATTGTTCCATATCAAGAACACGAGAGAGAGATATCAAACACATAGCTACTGGTACATACCCTCAGCTCCGAGGGTGGACTACTCCCTCCTCGTCATGGAGAGCGCCGGGATGATGAAGATAGCCACCGGAGAGGGATTCCCCCCCTCCGACAGGGTGCCAGAATGGGTGTAAATTGGTTTTTGGTGGCTATAGAGGCTTTCAGTGGCGGAACTCTTGATCTAGGTTAATTTCCGAAGGTTTCAGTATTTATAGGATTTTTTGGCGTAGGGCACAAGTCAGGGGGGCTTCTGGGCTGTCCACGAGATAGGAGGGCGCGCCCCCACCCTCGTGGGCAGCCCGTGGCTCTCCTGGCCCAACTCTTTTACTTCGGGGGCTTCTTTTGGTCCAGAAAATATCATCAAAAATTGGCACGTCAATTGGACTCCGTTTGATATTCCTTTTCTGTAAAACCCTAAAACAGGAGAAAAACATAAACTGGCACTGGGCTCTGGGTTAATAGGTTAGTCCCAAAAATCTTATAAAAGTGTATATAAAAGCCCATAAGACATCCTGGAAGGATAATATAATAGCATGGAACAATCAAAAATTATAGATACGTTGGAGACGTATCACGGTGGAGATAACAGCCCTACGTCTCGTGCACCGGAGAGGCTTTATTTATCTGTGTATGTATCCGGAGATTACAATGTGTGAGAGAGGGAGGAACGGATCCTCATGCGTGAGCTCAGTCCTAAGACTAATGGCGATAGAGAGAGAGAGAGAGAGAGAGAGAGAGAGAGAGAGAGAGAGAGAGCGGGGGGGGGGAGAATGAGAACCTGCCTCATCTAGTGGTGGGGGTGGCTTATATAGAGTGCGCCACCCCCTCACCTCCTATGTTAAAAAGTGGGCATTGATGCCATAATGTCAGCCTATTACTAAGGTGATGCTTCGAGTGCCTTGTCGACTGTTGATCTTCGCATATCCGAGTGAGTTGTATGACTGAGTGGTCGACTGTCATCCGAGTGGATAGTACATTGCTTGTCCGAGTGGATAGTACGTTTGTATGAAATTTATCTGGACCCACATGCTGTGTGGACCCCATGCTTTATGATATTTCGACCCTTTGTGGGCCTACCTGTTATGTGTATCCCCAACATTAGCCCCCGAATTGATTGCGATTTTGCAGAACGAGTTTGTGAAAGGCATAATTTGGCCCGGGTGATTACGAAAATACTAGGTACCCGTCATCGTGCTTTCAGACAACCAATGTTTGAACAAAATCTCAATGGATTCCGGCACTGTGATTCCCGACTGATCTGCGGTAAGTGCCCACTAGGAGCAACTTGGTAACATTCGTTCATTTCTTGGAAGAGGTTAATTCTAGATCAGAGTATGAGTGTGTTATTAAATCTGGGTAACAAGATTGATGCATGGACTGCTCTCTCAGAGAGATGCCATTCTTATCCCGGAGGAACGTCAATATAAGTTGGTTCTAAACCCAAAATCATGAGTTTCACGCTTTGAGTCCTAGAAGAAGGCTCAAAACAGGTCCACGGAGGAGCGTTAAACTCACCTTATAGGATATTTTTTGTAGTCCACGGAAGCCTTAGAACTTTTTGTTGGGGAACGTTGCATGGAAAACAAAAATTTTTCTCTACGTTCACCAAGATCAATCTAGTAGATGCAACTACGAGGGGTGTAATGCCCAGGATGGGACTATACCTCCTACGTGTCGAGGCACGACTTAAAGGTATAAGCCCATCCTAGAATGATCTCAAGTTTGGTACTTTGACATTGGCTTTTGCCCTTAGAGGGTTGTAGTGATCTTATTGTATGATGTTTGAGACTTGTACTGTTATTTTGTGACGTGGCGATTGTAAGCCAACTATTTTCAGTTTACTATCCCTCTTTTACATGAGTTGTGCAAAGATTACCAAACTTGAGATCATTCTAGGATGGACTTATGCCTTTAAGTCGTGCCTCGACACGTAGGAGGTATAATTTCATCCTGGGCATTACAAGGGGAGAGTAGGATCCACATACCCTTGTAGATCGCTAAGCGGAAGCGTTATGAACGCGGATGATGGAGTCGTACTCGCCGCGATTCAGATCGCCGAAGATCCTAGCACCGAAGCAACGGTGCCTCCGCGTTCTTCACACGTACGGCTCGGCGACGTCTCCTCCTTCTTGATCCAGCAAGGGGTGGAGGAGAGGTTGATGGAGAACCGGCAGCACGACGGCGTGGTGGTGATGGTGGAGGAGAATTCCAGCAGGGCTTCGCCTAAGCACCGCGGGAGAAGAAGATGTTGTGGGAGAGGGAGGGCAGCACCGAGGCACGAACTTGTGTTTGCTGCCCTCCCTTTGCCTCACTATATATAGGGGGGGTGGAGAGGTGAGGGCGCCCTAGGGTTTCCCCCTAGGGGCCGGCGGCCAGGGCAAGGGGGGGCGGCGGCCAAGGCAGGGGGGGCGGCGGCCAGGGCCAGGCCCTAGGGTTTCCCCCCCTAGGTGCCTTGCCCCCCACTCCATAGGGGTGCGGCTGCCCTAGGGGGTCCCACCCCCTTAGCCGCATGAGGAGAGGGCCCAGGGGGGGCGCACAGCCCCCTGAGGGCTGTGGTGTCCCCCCTTGTGGCCCATTAGGCCCAGAACTCCTTCCGGACCCCCCGAAAACCCTTTCCGGTACTCCGCCGATTTCCCGATGCTCCCCGGAACACTTCCGGACTCCGAAACCTTTCATCCTATATATCAATCTTCGTCTCCGGAACATTCCGGAGACCCTCGTCATGTCCGGGATCTCATCCGGGACTCCGAACAACCTTCGGTAACCATACACTTTTCTCACTAACAACCCTAGCGTCACCGAACGTTAAGTGTGTAGACCCTGCGGGTTCGGAAACCATGTAGACATGACCGAGACACTCCCAGGTCAATAACCAATAGCGGGATCTGGATACCCATATTGGTTCCCACATGTTTCTCGATGATCTCATCGGATGAACCACGATGTCAAGGATTCAGGCAATCCCGTATACAGTTCCCTTTGTCTCGTCGGTATGTTACTTGCCCGAGATTCGATCGTCGGTATCTCTATACCTAGTTCAATCTCGTTACCGGAAAGTCTCTTTACTCGTTACCGTAATACATAATCCCGTGACCAACTACTTAGTCACTTTGAGCTCATTGAGATGACGTATTACCGAGTGGGCCCGGAGATACCTCTCCGTCACACGGAGTGACAAATCCCAGTCTCGATCCATGTCAACTCAATAGACACCCTCGGAGATACCTGTAGAGTACCTTTATAGTCACCCAGTTACGTTGTGACGTTTGGCACACACAAAGCACTCCTACGGTGTCAGTGAGTTACATGATCTCATGGTCATAGGAACTTATACTTGACATGCAGAAAACTATAGCGATAACTGACACGATCAAAAGCTATGTTTAACGTTTGGGTCTCGTCCATCACATCATTCTCCTAATGATGTGATCCCGTTATCAAATGACAACTCATGTCTATGACCTGGAAACCGCGGTCATCTTTGATCAACGAGCTAGTCCTGTGGAGGCTCACTAGGGACACAAAGTCTGTCTATTCATCCACACATGTATTTGAGTTTCCAATCAATACAGTTATAGCATGGATAATAAACGATTATCATGAACAAGGAAATATAATAATAACTCTTTTATTATTGCCTCTAGGGCATATTTCCAACAGTCTCCCACTTGCACTAGAGTCAATAATCTAGCATTACAAGGTAATGAATCTAACACCCATAGAGTCTTGGTGTTGATCATGCTTAGCACGTGGAAGAGGCTTAGTCAACGGATCTGCAACATTCAAATCCGTGTGTACTTTGCAAATGCTTATGTCCTCCTCCTTGACTGAATCGCGGATGGAATTGAAGCGTCGCTTTATGTGTCTGGTCCTCTTGTGAAACCTTGGTTCCTTGGCTAGAGCAATGGCACCAGTGTTGTCACAAAACAGAGTCATTGGGTTCAATGCACTAGGCACAACTCCAAGATCTGTCATGAACTCCTTCATCCAGACACCTTCCTTCGCCGCCTCCGAGGCAGCTATGTACTCCGCTTCGCATGTAGAATCGGCTACCACGCTTTGCTTGGAACTGCACCAGCTTACCGCTCCCCCGTTGAGAATATATACGTATCCGGTTTGAGACTTAGAGTCATCCGGATCAGTGTCAAAGCTTGCATCGACGTAACCCTTTACGACGAGCTCTTGACACTCATCGGGCCACACACATCAGTATGTATGATTTCCAATAAGTCACTTGCCCGTTCCATTGTTCCTGAAAACGGGGTCTTAGTCATCTTGCCCATGAGGCACGGCTCGCATGTGTCAAGTGATTCAAAATCAAGAGACTCCAAAAGTCCATCAGCATGGAGCTTCCTCATGCGTTTCACGCCGATATGACCCAGACGGCAGTGCCACAAGAAAGTGGTACTATTGTTATCAACTCTACATCTTTTGGCATCAATGTTATGAACATGTGTATCATCACTATCGAGATTCAATAAGAATAAACCCCCTACTTCGGGTGCATGACCATAAAAGATATTACCCATATAAATAGAACAACCTTTATTCTCTGATTTAAATGAGTAACCGTCTCGCATTAAACAAGATCCAGATATAATGTTCATGCTCAACGCAGGCACTAAATAACAATTATTCAGGTTCATAACTAATCCCGATGGTAATCGAAGAGCGAGCGTGCCGACGACGATCACATCAACCTTGGAACCATTCCCCACGCGCATCGTCACTTCGTCCTTCGCCAGCCTCCGTCTATTCCGTAGTTCCTGTTTAGAGTTGCAAATGTGAGCAACCGAACCGGTATCAAATACCCAGGCACTACAACGAGAGTTGGTAAGGTACACATCAATAACATGTATATCACATATACCTTGCTTGTTGTTGTTGTTGGCCCCCTTCTTGTCTGCCAGATACTTGGGGCAGTTCCGCTTCCAGTGGCCGTTCCCCTTGCAATAGAAACACTCAGTCTCTGGTTTGGGCCCAGCCTTGGGTTTCTTCACTGGATGAGCAACTGCCTTGCCACCCTTCTTAGAGTTACCCTTCTTGCCCTTGCCATTCTTCTTGAAACTGGTGGTTTTATTGACCATCAACACTTGATACTCCTTCTGGATGTCTGCCTCAGCGACTTTCAGCATTGAAAACAGCTCGGCGATGGTTTTATTCATCCCTTGCATGTTGTACTGCTGCACGAAGCTCTTGTAGCTTGGCGGGAGTGACTGGAGAATTCTGTCAATGATAGCCTCATCCGGGAACACAAGTCCCAGATCAGCTATGCGGGTATAGTACCCAGACATCTTCAGTAAGTGTTCACTGACAAACGAATTCTCCTCCATCTTGCAAGCAAAGAATTTATCGGTGGTCTCATACCTCTCGATCTTAGCATTCTTTTCAAAGATGAACTTCAACTCCTGGTACATCTCATATGCACCATGACGTTCAAAACGCCTTTGAAGTCCTCCTTCCAAGCCGTACAACATGGCACACTGCACTATCGAATAGTCATCCGAACGCGTCTGCCAGACGTTCAAAACGTCTGCAGGGGCTGTAGGAGCGGGGGGTTCACCTAGCGGTGCATTTAGGACATAAACCTTTTGGGCAGCTGTGAGGATGATCCTCAGATTGCGGAGCCAGTCCACAAAGTTGCTCCCATCATCTTTCAGTTTAGCTTTCTCTAGGAACGCATTAAAATTCAGGGGAGCTACTGCGCGAGCCATCTACAACAAAAGATTTGCAAAGACATTTTAGACTATTGTTCATGATAAGTGAGTTACTACCTAATCAAATTATTTATAACTCCCACTCAAATTGACATCCCTCTGGTCATTCGAGCGTGACATGATCCAAATTCACCTACCCAAGTCCGAT
Source organism: Secale cereale (assembly GCA_902687465.1). NCBI lineage: Eukaryota > Viridiplantae > Streptophyta > Magnoliopsida > Poales > Poaceae > Secale > Secale cereale. The sequence continues at coordinate 148,020,185 of LR738709.1, forward strand.
CATCACGTGAGATGAGGTGGTGTCAATGGTGAACATCAACATGTTGATCATATCTACTATATGACTCATGCTCGACCTTTCGGTCTTCCGTGTTCCGAGGCCATGTCTGTACATGCTAGGCTCGTCAAGTCTAACCCGAGTGTTCTGCATGTGCAAAACTGGCTTGCACCCGTTGTATGCGAACGTAGAGTCTATCACACCCGATCATCACGTGGTGCTTCGAAACGACGAACCTTCGCAACGGCGCACACTCGGGGGGAACACAATTTTATCTTGAAATTTTAGTGAAGGATCATCTTATAATGCTACCGTCGTCCTAAGCAAAATAAGATGCATAAAAGGATTAACATCACATGCAAATCATAAGTGACATGATATGGCCATCAACTCGTGCTTTTGATCTCCATCTCCAAAGCACCGGCATGATCTCCATCGTCACCGGCGCCACACCATGATCTCCATCATCGTGTCGCCATCGGGGTTGTCGGCGCCCACCATGCTCTTACTACTATTGCTACCGTTTAGCGATAAAGTAAAGCATTACAAAGCGCTTAATGATTGACACGCAGGTCATACAAAAATTAAAGACAACCCTATGGCTCCAGCCGGTTGCCGTATGCATCGACATGCAAGTCGATATTAACTATTACAACATGATCATCTCATACATCAAATATAATTCATCATGTCATTGGCCATATCATATCACATGCATACCCTGCAAAAACAAGTTAGACGTCCTCTAATTTGTTGTTGCATGTTTTACGTGGCTGCTATGGGTATCTAGCAAGAACGCTTCTTACCTACGCAAAACCACAACGGTGATATTCAAGTTGCTATTTAACCTTCTACAAGGACCGCCTTGTTCTATTCCGATTCAACTAAGATAGGAGAGACAGACACCCGCCAGCCATCTTATGCAACAAAAGTCACATGTCTGTCGATGGAACCGGTCTCATGTACGTGGACATGTAAAGTTGGTCCGGGCCGCTTCATCCTATAATACCGCTGAATCAAGAAAGACTAAGGAGGGCAGCAATTTAAACATCAACGCCACAAACCCTTTTGTGTTCTACTCGAGAAAGCATCTACGCAAGATCCTAGCTCTGATACCACTGTTGGGGAACGTTGCATGGAAAACAAAAATTTTTATCTACGTTCACCAAGATCAATCTAGTAGATGCAACTACGAGGGGAGAGTAGGATCCACATACCCTTGTAGATCGCTAAGCGGAAGCGTTATGAACGCGGATGATGGAGTCGTACTCGCCGCGATTCAGATCGCCGAAGATCCTAGCACCGAAGCAACGGTGCCTCCGCGTTCTTCACACGTACGGCACGGGGACGTCTCCTCCTTCTTGATCCAGCAAGGGGTGGAGGAGAGGTTGATGGAGAACCGGCAGCACGACGGCGTGGTGGTGATGGTGGAGGAGAATTCCAGCAGGGCTTCGCCTAAGCACCGCGGGAGAAGAAGATGTTGTGGGAGAGGGAGGGCAGCACCGAGGCACGAACTTGTGTTTGCTGCCCTCCCTTTGCCTCACTATATATAGGGGGGGTGGAGAGGTGAGGGCGCCCTAGGGTTTCCCCCTAGGGGCCGGCGGCCAGGGCAAGGGGGGGCGGCGGCCAAGGCAGGGGGGGCGGCGGCCAGGGCCAGGCCCTAGGGTTTCCCCCCCTAGGTGCCTTGCCCCCCACTCCATAGGGGTGCGGCTGCCCTAGGGGGTCCCACCCCCTTAGCCGCATGAGGAGAGGGCCCAGGGGGGGGGCGCACAGCCCCCTGAGGGCTGTGGTGTCCCCCCTTGTGGCCCATTAGGCCCAGAACTCCTTCCGGACCCCCCGAAAACCCTTTCCGGTACTCCGCCGATTTCCCGATGCTCCCCGGAACACTTCCGGACTCCGAAACCTTTCATCCTATATATCAATCTTCGTCTCCGGAACATTCCGGAGACCCTCGTCATGTCCGGGATCTCATCCGGGACTCCGAACAACCTTCGGTAACCATACACTTTTCTTACTAACAACCCTAGCGTCACCGAACGTTAAGTGTGTAGACCCTGCGGGTTCGGAAACCATGTAGACATGACCGAGACACTCCCAGGTCAATAACCAATAGCGGGATCTGGATACCCATATTGGTTCCCACATGTTTCTCGATGATCTCATCGGATGAACCACGATGTCAAGGATTCAGGCAATCCCGTATACAGTTCCCTTTGTCTCGTCGGTATGTTACTTGCCCGAGATTTGATCGTCGGTATCTCTATACCTAGTTCAATCTCGTTACCGGCAAGTCTCTTTACTCGTTACCGTAATACATAATCCCATGACCAACTACTTAGTCACTTTGAGCTCATTGAGATGACGTATTACCGAGTGGGCCCGGAGATACCTCTCCGTCATACGGAGTGACAAATCCCAGTCTCGATCCATGTCAACTCAACAGACACCCTCGGAGATACCTGTAGAGTACCTTTATAGTCACCCAGTTACGTTGTGACGTTTGGTACACACAAAGCACTCCTACGGTGTCAGTGAGTTACATGATCTCATGGTCATAGGAACTTATACTTGACATGCAGAAAACTATAGCGATAACTGACACGATCAAAAGCTATGTTTAACGTTTGGGTCTCGTCCATCACATCATTCTCCTAATGATGTGATCCCGTTATCAAATGACAACTCATGTCTATGACCTGGAAACCGCGGTCATCTTTGATCAACGAGCTAGTCCTGTAGAGGCTCACTAGGGACACCAAGTCTGTCTATTCATCCACACGTGTATTTGAGTTTCCAATCAATACAGTTATAGCATGGATAATAAACGATTATCATGAACAAGGAAATATAATAATAACTCTTTTATTATTGCCTCTAGGGCATATTTCCAACACTTTTTTGTTTGTTGTTCGTCACTCGGAACGGTGAGGACATATCGAGTGGAGATTACTCCAGTGGGGGCACGCTGAGTGCACCCACTGGGTGTAGTCCCCGAGACCACCATCGACTAAGGGCAGTCGGCGGGGGTCTGAGAGAACTAGAAATTTTCTTAGTTGGTACTGATCGAACTTGTTCCTCTCCGACTCGGATGTCGAGTAGTACTTGAGGATCTGGTATTGGTCTTGACCAAGCAAAATGTTTCTTTTTGGCTTCTCTTCCAGTGGGGGCACGCTGAGTGCACCCACTGGGTGTAGCCCCCGAGCCTCTGTCGGACTGGATGAGTCTGCCCGAGGGTTTAATTTTCTAGCGTACCTCTATGCAGTTGGCACAGTAAATATATTTTAGTCTAAAATTGAGTCAATCGGATGGATCTTCACGCACTTGGCATGGTAAATAAGCTCAGTCTGGAGCTGAATCAGTCGGACTGATCTGGATGTAGTGGTGAAGACACGTCCAACTGATGGTGACGTGCGGGGCGGCCGAGGGGCGAGGACGTGTACAACCGAGTGACGACGCGCGGGGCGGCCGAGTGGTGAAGACGTACACAACCGAGTGGTGACGCGCGGGGCGGCCGCGTGGTGAATATGTGCACAACCGAGTGGCGACGCGCGAGGCGGCCGAGTGGTGAGGACGTGCACAATCGAGCGGCGATGCACGGGGCGGCCGAATGGAGAAGATGTACACAACTGAATGGCGATGCGTGGGGCGGCCGAGTGGTGAGGAAGTGTGTAACCAAGTGGCGAT
>LR738709.1:148030114-148050972 GCA_902687465.1 Secale cereale
GGAGGGGGCGCTCATGAGGGCAAACCTTGTAGTCGAGAGGCAAGCTAGAAAGATATACACAAGGGTCGTGTTTGAACAGTTTGGATATATATTGTACGAGTGGAGAGCTTATCAGGTTGAAGAGGTTGAGAAACTCAAGACATGCATTGCAATACATAGTGAAGCAAAGAAAAGAGAAAAGTGGAGTACAAGGTTACTATGCTCGACGGAGGCAATGAATCCTAGTGCGAGTGCGGGCAATTCGGACACATTGGCATGCTTTGCCGGAGAAGGTACGTCAGCAATAGTGCAGAAGATTTGATTATGGGATAGACAAAAATGTATTTACTCTAAATGAATGTTTTTGCTGAATTGTGCTGCGTTTTCTACCTGTACCAATGATGGAAGACTTTTCTTTTTATATTGTGGACGTTGAGCAAAGGAATCTTCTTGTTAAGGACCCGACAGAGACAAGCATTCACGACGATGAGATGAGGGTGAATGCAAACCTGGTGCTGAGAGGACTTCGGAGGTACATCCGCGCGCATTTTGCTGACTGGTATTGTCCAGATGATGGCTCGAGCGTGACATACGCCTACAGCATGAATGAACCATTGTGAGCTGTGAGTATTCTGTTAACTCAATACAGCAGGAACATAAGTTGTTGCGGATACTTCATCTCATCTCTAGTTTCTCATGCTTCGCAGCGAGGACACCTGGGTCTATCTTGCGCACTACTGGAGGTACTACAATGGAGAGCATATAGTTGGAGAACAAATCGAGTGATGTTGTAAAAAAATTGATTGTGTTTTATAGGTGCTAACTCCTGGAATTGAACTGTATTGCAGTACGAGCTGGATTATCTTAAGAAGCAGATTGCATACGAGGTGATCTTTATGAAGGGGAACAAGGGTGAGCACCAAGCTTCATGATCGAGGAAGTGCTGTTCTGAAGAAGACTGGAGTGGCTGTCTCATTATCTGCTTAGTTATATTAGGCATTTACCATGAGTTTGCAGAAGACTGGTTATATTATGCATTTACCATGAGTGGCTGTCTCATTATCCATTTGCAAATAGTAAGCTAAAATGGATCCTGAACGTGCCCAGTACAAATGTTGCTGCTTTGAAAGACTGAATCTATGAAACTAGAAACAGCGTAGATTTGGAAGACTGAAACTTTTGATTTATGAATCAATGAATGTATGCATCAACACCCAGCCTTGAATTGAAAAAAAAATCTAAAAATGTATGCATCTGGCATGACACCGAAACTATGAAGCTATGAATCTCGAGGCAGTATTGTTTTAAAAACTAGGAACCTATCCATCAAAACATGTACATTAGTCTGCATACATTAATAATACTGCCTCGTGTTTCGGAGTATGCATTAGACTGAATCTTTGAATCTATCCATTTTTAGGAGTATGCATTAGTCTGAATCTTTGAATCTTTGTATCTATCCATTTTTAGGAGTATGCATTAGTCTGAATCTTTGAATTTATCCATCTAAAAATGTACGCATCAATCTGAATCTAAAGACTGCAGCTATGATTGTCCATGGCTGAAAGCAGCAAGGGCATGGAGATTAAAATGGATGTACATGGTACGAACCGGGAAGGCCGTGCAAAAATAAAAAGGGTGGGGTTGGACGCCCGCCGTCTGGTGGTTAACGTCTGAGCGGTCGCCCACAACGTGATGGCCCATCTGATCCGCCGCTGCGAGGATGACGACCGTCACATTAAATGCGGCAGTAAAGTGAGTCAGGGTCTGAGAAAAAGACGTTGATACATCTCCAAATACATAGTAAAATAATAGGAGTAGTGGGAATCTTGGCGCCAGCTCATGGCTGAGATATAGAGTCCATCTGAGCTCGAGCTCAGAATAGACTTTCCGGATTTAAAACCCCATTACACATGCTAGGGACGTTTCCTTTTCCCACGGCCATTTATCCCCTGCATGCAAGAAATAAAGCGAATGAATTAATGGAATAAATGGGTAGGAATTAAGGCTAGAAGGAGGAAGATACCGTCCTGATGGACCAGCAGGCTCCGGCTGTGGCGCTGTGCTGGCGATGTGCCTCCATCGCAGAGGCCACCGCTGGATCATCGGCGCCGGGGGAAGGAGTTGTCGAACGGAGGTGGGCGCGGTCGAGCGTGTCGCTAGCCCCTAACAAGAGCCGTCGCCCGAGACTGCCGGTTAGGCATGTGCCTCTGCGGTCGTGGACGCCACGGAGCAAATGTCTAGAGGGAAAAATCCGCCGCGTGCGCGGGTGTGGCCACCTCCGGCATCTGCGCCGCGTCAGTTCCGGGCCTCCGATGCAGAAACCGTCGCCGAGTAGTCGGTTCTGGGTTGAGGCCGCTTCCGTGGTCGTCATTACGGCGTGCCTCCACTATGGAGGAAGTCGAGGCCATGCGCGGGGATGAGGAGATGAGGCGTGCCCTTCTCTCGTTGGGAGACGAGGCGGCCGCGCACCACCCCACCGGGACTCCGGGAGACGAGGTGGCTCCATGTCTTCTCTTACTCCTTTCCATTGATCTGATCCCTTGTGAGATTCATGCATATACAGGAGAAGAAATGATCACTGTTAGATTGTTGAATGATTGAAAGAAGATGGGGTCAAATAGGCAGTCCTGATCCCTTTTGGACGAGGAGCATCTTGTTTTCGCAGTGAACGGCGTGACGGCCGAAACTCCAGCGGTAAAGATTTTCAGGGAAGGTTGTTCATCCATAACCGGCGATTGAAGAAAAAACCATTTGCATCATGACGCCATGCCCCACGGTGGGCGCCAACTGTCATGGGAACGATTCCGACAATAATAAGGGATAGGGTAAAGGAGCATGATCTATCGAGATGCATATGGGTGACACGGTAGTTTTAGCGAGTTCGGGCCTCTCGCGGTGGATATAACAGCCCTACGTCTCGTGCTCCGGAGAGGCTTTGTTTATCTGTGTATGTATCCGGAGATTACAATGTGTGAGAGAGAGGGAGGAATGGATCCTCATGCGTGAGCTCAGTCCTGAGACTAATGGCGATAGAGAGAGAGGGGAAGAATGAGAACCTGCCTAGTCTAGTGGTGTGGGTGGCTTATATAGAGTGCGCCACCCCCTCACCTCCTATGTTACAAAGTGGGCATTGATGCCATAATGTCAGCCCATTACTGAGGTGATCCTTCGAGTGCCTTGTCGACTGTTGATCTTCGCATATCGAGTGAGTTGTATGACCGAGTGGTCGACTGTCATCCGAGTGGATGGTATGCTGCTTGTCCGAGTGGATAGTACATTGCTTGTCCGAGTGGATAGTACGTCTGTATGAAATTTATCTAGACCTACATGCTGTGTGGACCCCATGCTTTATGATATTTCGACCATTTGTGGGCCTACCTGTTATGTGTATCCCCAACAGGGGGAAGGCTGGTCCTGGAGGTGGAGAGGGAGTGGTCGGTCTGTTTGGGTCCTGCCTCGTTGGGTGAAGAGGCGTCGGCCGACCGTCCGGCCCCCGGACGCCGCCTGTTTCGCTACCCAAACGGACAAATGCAGATGTCGATTTGGGTTCAACGGTAGGAGTTGGCCTTATAAGGTCAACACCGACGCACGACCCCATTTTGTCCGTGCAAGTCCGTTTGGATCTACGCATTCCATTTTCCTCCGTGCCTTGTGTTCATTCGGACCCATTTCCAGACCAAATTTGCTTGCGATTTGGATCCGAAGGGACATAAACCGGAAGCTCTTCGCGTCCTTCTTGTATGTTTGTGTCTGGCCTGGTCCGCATCCCACCCACCCACCTCTCTCTCCTCCTTTTTTTTCTCTGCTGGCCCACCAACGAACGCACGAAACCACACCCATCTCTCCTCCTTCTCTTTCCTAGCCATGACGTGATGGGCGCGGGCGGCGGTGCTAGCCCAGCCACGAACGCACATAACTACACACATCGCTACTCCATGCCTACGCTTTCATAATATTGTCTTTTCTCAAATACTACTACTACTATTGTTGTTACAGTTGCTACAAAACTGCTACTGTACTGATCCCACACAAAAAACTGCTACTATTATTGTTACTACTGCTATCAATACTATCATATTGCCGTGCTACTAAAAAATTGTTGCAATGAAGTGAGTTTTCAAGTGTGGTTAAATTTACTACTCAAATGTTAAGGCTTATAATTTGTTTTGACTCCTCTTGTGTCGAATCAACAAATTTGGGTGAAGTACTACCCGCAAGCTCCACATGGAATCTACTTCGACTCCTCAAGTTCCACATGGACCTATGACAAGAGCTCGCGCAAAGGCCATTGAAACAAAGGCAAACTCATTCCTATACGAGGTTGACATGGATACAAATGGAACTTGATGCTACCTCACCAAAATGTGATATGTGTCATTAGGTACGAGGAGGATCACCACCAAGCAGCTAGGAAGCATCCCGGAGACCAAGGAGAAGGACCCCAAGGCCACAAGGAGGAAGGAGAAGCTGAGAAGAATGAAGACTGCATGTCACATGCAGCCCCGTGCGCATGGGCCTCCCCGACTCCGTCCCCACGGGCCTCCCTGGAAGCTACAAGAAGCAAAGACGCACACCCCGTGCGCATGGCCCCCGGACCCTGTGCACACGGGCCTCGCCGCTGTAGCACCCAATGCGCACGGGCATGTACCGTGCCCACGAGACCCCCGTGCGCATGGGCTTCCCAGGTTTCGGCCGAGGAGCTCCTGTTTTGGCCACCAAGTCTTCCCCTTCCTTCCCCTCTCTACATATTCCATACCTAGACCATGTGTCAGGGTTAGCAAAGTATTACATGACATTTGAGAGAGCTTTTCTCCTTGTATCACTCATCTAGGAGATCAAGGCCTCCTAGGAGAAGATCCCTAGTGGATATCAAGACCCCTACATGGGAAGGATCTCCCTAGATCATCAAGACCTCATCTCCTTTAGATTTGGGAAGAACCTTACCAATTTGTGTTTTTTTCCTTGGATTGTCCTTGTATACTTGTGGATCTCAACTTTGTTGTTCTAGTGGATGTGTGATTGGGTTCTTGTTTGAGTGAATTTCTCTTTGTGTTCATCCTTTTCCACCTCCAAGTGTGAAAAGATTTCTACCTAGGGCTTCACCCTACATCACTACTGTTACCACTGCTATCAATACTATCATATTACCATGCTACTATTAAATTGCTGCGATGAAGTGACTTTTCAAGTGTGGTTGAATTTACTACTTAAACGTTAAGGCTTATAATTTGTTTTGACTCCTGTTGTGTTGAATCAACACATTTAGGTGAAATACTACCCTTGAAGACTATTGTGGTCCCCTATACTTGTGGGTCATCAATGTTTCTATGACTGTGCTATGCTTAATGCTTGTCACTAGGCCCCGAGTGCCATGATTTCAGATCTGAACACTTATGCTGTTCATGAATATATTTGAGATGTTGATCTTACCTACAAGTTATATGCACCTATTATCATTCTGAACCCTATACCTCGAAGGTGGCCCTGAATTGGGATATCGACGGGGATGACTTTCAGTTGAGGATTTCATGTTTCGATCCAGTTTTCTATTAAAAGGAGCGCCTTAATTATCTTTAGTTCCCATTAGGACCTTGCTGTCACAGGAGGGCAGGACAAAAGATGTTATGCAAGTTCTTACCGCAAACACTGCTACTCCCTATAGGCTTTCCTAAAGAGGAAGGGTGAAGTAATATAGCAGCAGATAGTATTTCCATCAGTTAAGAACCAAGGTTTATCGAAGTAGCAGAAGAAGACACACAAACAATGTGAATATTACATGCACACACGCAAAGCAAATGCTTGCACACAACGAAGGCAAGGGGGGTGTCAATCCCCTTGTTCTTGCCAATTACAAGGATTACTTCTGGGAGTGATAGGTATACAAATAAAATTAAGGGAAGGAAAATAGCGAGCAATTGTAGGATTCTTAGTAACGGAAAAGGGACCCCGGGGCATAGTTTCACTAGAAGCATGTATCTCATAAACATAGCATTGGTGCGTTAACAAGTTACTGTTGGGCAATTGACATAACTACCATAGTTATTATTATGAATCTTCATAGCATATTTCGTATATAGGCATTACATCCTTGACAAGTAGACTGAACTTACCGACATCTACTACTATTAATCCACGCCAAGACCGCTATCGAACATGCATATCAAAGTATTAAGTTCATGATAAACAGAGTAACACTTTAAGCAAGATGACATATTGTAGACAAAGTAAGATCAAGTAATATGTTCAAACCACATCGTTTTATCAGTAGCAACAATACAATACGTGCCTTGCAACTCCTCCTGTCATAGTGTAAGGACATTGCAAGATTGAACCAACTACTACGCACCACTCCCTCTAAAAATCTACTCATCCAATTGACCGAAAAGACTTACAGATCGGAAAGCATACATAGCTATAAAATTATACAACAAATAAATCTCAAGAGACTTAAATATTTTGCATGAATAATCTGATCATAAACCCACAATTTCTCAGATCCCAACAAGCACACCACGAGAATTACATAGAATATATCTCAGAGGAGATCACTGTATTAAAGATCAAAAGAGAGAGATAAATACATCTAGCTACAGCTATGGACCCATAGGTATGATAACCCACAAGTATAGGGGCTCGTGATAGTCTTCGAGGGTAGTATTTCACCCGAATTTATTGATTTGACACAGGGAGAGCCAAAGAATATTTATGAGTGTAAGGACCCGAACCTGATAAGATTTGATGTCTCTGTGCTCACTGTGCTGGTCGATGGATCAATAGCTAGCAGACACATTACATGATGTAATATCAAGACTAAACCACATGTCATAATATTACAATGTAGATCCCGAATTAAAATACTACATAACTCCTAGCTCAAGGTAGCATACAAACAAAATATAGCGGAAAAGCAAATAAAATCTTCACGAAGTCCATCAACACCATAGGCAAATGTCAAGTATAGCCATCGTAACCCTACACCGTATCACTCACTCGTTGTATAAAATCTGCAACATGAAACATTGCAGCCATGAAGGGTCAATACTTTGAATGTATTAGCAAGTCACACAAGGAATGATATAACAGACCTACATCTATATGCAAGGTATATCAAGAGGATATTGCAGTGGTTGTTTTACAGAAAAGCTAATTTTTCCTTGATAACTACATAATATAATAGTAAATTTTAATATTGTCATACTACAATTAAATACATATGGTTGAATTGGGCAATCCAATACCAATATATCTGATAACCCACAAGTATAGGGGATCGCAACAGCTTTCGAGGGTAGAGTATTCAACCCAAATTTACAGATTCGACACAAGCGGAGCCAAAGAATATTTATAAGTATTAGCAGCTGAGTTGTCAAATTCAACCACACCTAGAGATTAATTATCCGCAGCAAAGTGATTAGCAGCACAATAATATGATAATTTTATAGTAGTGGTAGCAGCAATAGTAACGGTAATAGTGATAGTAATAGTTTTGTACCAAGTGCAACAATTACAATAGCAGTAGTAACTTAGCAAGAACAATATGGGATAAATTCCTAGGCATTGGATCGGTAATTTGTTGGATGATATTCATCATGTGACAGTCATAACCTAGAGCGATGCGACACTAGCTCCAGTTCATAAATATAATATAGGCATGTATTCCGTAAATAGTCATACATGCTTATGGAAAGAACTTGCATGACATCTTTTGTCCTACCCTCCCGTAGCAGCGGGGTCCATATTGGAAACTAAGGGATATTAAGGCCTCCTTTTAATAAAGAACCGGCAAAGCATTAAGACACGATGAATGTTGGGGAATGTAGTATTTCAAAAAAAATCCTACGATCACGCAAGATCTAGATGCATAGCAACCAGAGGGGAGAGTGTGTCTACATACCCTCTAGACCGAAAGCGAAAGCGTTTATCAACGCGGTTGATATAGTCGTACAACTTCACGATCCGTCCCGATCCGCGTTCAGCACACGTTCAGCTCGATGACGTCCTCACCTTCTTGATCCAGCAAGACGGGCGAAGTAGTAGATGAGTTCTGGCAACACGACGGCGTGGTGATGGTTGTTGATGAAGAACAATCTCTGCAGGGCTTCACCAAGCACTACAGAAACTAGACAGAGGATAAACTAGAGGGTCGGGGTTGCCGGCACACGGCTTGGTGTATCTTGATGTGTCTAGGGTGCTAGCCCTACCCCTCTATTTATATGTTGAGCCTTGGGGTCGAAACTTGGATTAAAAGCCTCGACAAAGTCGGTTTCACCCGAAAGGCAAGAGTCCTTCTCGGACTCCAGGGCCAGACACCAGGGTTCCCGGCGTCTGGACCCCTGGAGTCCGCAAAACTTCCTTTTGCGCTTTCCAAAAACCTTGTGGGCTTTCCCCTTTGGCCCAAATAAAGTGTTCTCGTACCCAAACATTTTGGGAAACATCCCGAACACCTTCCGGTGAATTCCGGATCCCTTCTAGAGGTCAAACACTATTATACCATATATAAATCTTTATCTCCGGGCCATTTCGGAGTTCCTCCTCATGTCACATCTGGGACTCCAAATAACACTCGGTCACCAACATACATAACTCATTAAGTACTATATCATCAACGAACGTTTAAGCGTACTGACCCTACGAGTTTGAGAACTATGTTGACATGACCGAGACATCTCTCCGGTCAATAACCAATAGCGGAACTTGGATGCCCATATTGGCTTCTACATATTCTATGAAGATCTTTATCGGTCGAACCGCATAAAAACATACGTTGTTCCCTTTGTCATCCGTATGTTTCTTGCCCGAGATTCGATCGTCGGTATCTCAATACATAGTTCAATCTCGTTACTGGCAAGTCTCTTTACTCGTTCCATAATACATCATCTCATGACTAACTCATTAGTCGTTTGCTTGCAAGGCTTATTACGATGTGCATTACCGAGAGGGCCGAGAGATACCTCTCCGACACTCGGAGTGAAAAAATCCCAATCTTGATCTATGCCAACACGACAAACACCTTCGGAGACACCTGTAGAGCATCTTTATAATCACCCAGTTACGTTGTGACGTTTGATAGCACACAAGGTGTTCCTTCGGGATTCGGGAGTTGCATAATCTCATAGTCATAGGAACATGTATAAGTCATGAAGAAAGCAATAGCAATAAAACAAAACGATCATTGTGCTAAGCTAACGAATGGGTCTTGTCCATAACATCATTCTCCTAATGATGTGATCCCATTGATCAAATGACAACTCATGTCTATGGCTAGGAAACATAACCATCTTTGATCAATGAGCATGTCTAGTAGAGGCATACTAGGGACACTCTGTTTTGTCTATGTATTCACACATGTACTAAGTTTCTGGTTAATACAATTCTAGCATGAATAATAAACATTTATCATGATATAAGGAAATATAAAATAACAACTTTAGTATTGCCTCTAGGGCATATTTCCTTCAGTCTCCCACTTGCACTAGAGTCAATAATCTAGTTCACATCGCCATGTCATTCAACACCGATAGTTCACACCGTTATGTGTTTAACACCCATAGTTTAGATCACCATGTGGCCAACACCCAAAGGGTTTACTAGAGTAATAATCTAGTTCACATCGCTATGTGATTAACACCCAAAGAGTACTAAGGTGTGATCATGTTTTGCTTCGTGAGATAAGTTTAGTCAGCGGGTCTATTACATTCAAATCCGTATGTATTTCGCAAATTTCTATGTCTACAATGCTCTGAATAGAGCTACTCTAGCTAATTGCTCCCACTTTCAATACGCATCCAGATTTATACTTAGAGTCATCTGGATTAGTGTCAAAGCTTGCATCGGCGTAACTCTTTATGACGAACTCTTTATCACCTCCATAATCGAGAAATATTTCCTTAGTCTTCCAGTTACTAAGGATAATTTTGACCACTATCCGGTGATCTACTCCTGGATCACTATTGTACCTCCTTGCCAAACTCATGGCAAGGTACACAACAGGTTTGGTACTCAGCATGGCATACTTTATAGAACCTATGGCTGAGGCATAGGGAATGACCTTCATTCTCTCTATATTTTTCTGCCGTGGTCGGACTTTGGGTCTTACTCAACTTCACACCTTGCAACACAGGCAAGAGCTCTTTCTTTGACTATTCCATTTTGAACTACTTCAAAAACTTGTCAAGGTATCTACTCATTGAAAAAACTTATCAAGCGTCTTGATCTATCTCTATAGGTCTTGATGCTCAATATGTATGCAGCTTCACCGAGATCTTTCTTTGAAAAACTCCTTTCAAAAACTCCTTTATGCTTTCCAGAAAATTTTACATCATTTCTGATCGACAATATGTCATTCACATATATTTATCATAAAGGATGTAGTGCTCCCACTCGCTTTCTTGTAAATACAGGCTTCTCCAAGAATCTGTATAAAACCATATGCTTTGATCACCTCATCAAAGCGTATATTCCAACTCCGAGATGCTTGCACCAGTCCATAGATGGATCGCTGGAGCTTGCACAGTTTGTTAGCACCTTTAGGATCGACAAAATCTTCTGGTTGCATCATATACAACTCCTTTTTAAGATATCCATTCAGGAATGCAGTTTTGACATCCATTTGCAAGATTTCATAATCATAAAATGCGGCAATTGCTAACATGATTCGGACAGACTTAAGCATCGCTATGTGTGAGAAAGTATCATCATAGTCAACTCCTTGAACTTGTCGAAAACCTTTCACAACAAGTCGAGCTTTGTAAACAATAACATTACCGTCAGCGTCGGTCTTCCTCTTGAAGATCCCTTTATTTTCGATGGCTTGCTGATCATCAGGCAAGTCAACCAAAGTCCACACTTTGTTCTCATACATGGATCCCATCTCAGATTTCATGTCCTCAAGCCATTTTGCGGAATCTTGGCTCATCATCGCTTCCTCATTGTTCGTAGGTTCATCATGGTCTAGTAACATGACTTCCAGAACCGGGTTGCCGTACCACTCTGGCACGGAATGTACTCTGGTTGATCTACGAAGCTCAGTAGTAACTTGATCCGAAGTTTCATGATCATCATCATTAGCTTCCTCACTAATTGGTGTAGGAATCACTGGAACTAATTTCTGTGATGTACTACTTTCCAATTCGGGGGAAGGTACAATTACCTCATCAAGTTCCACTTTCCTCCCACTCACTTCTTTCGAGATAAAAACCTTCTCTAGAAAGGATCCATTCTTAGCAATGAATATCTTGCCTTCAGATATGTGATAGGAGGTGTACCCAACAATTTCCTTTGGGTATCCTATGAAGACACATTTCTCCGACTTGGGTTCGAGCTTATTAGGTTGAAGCTTTTTCACATAAGCATCGCAGCCCCAAACTTTAAGAAACGACAACTTTGGTTTCTTGCCAAACCATAGTTCATAAGGCGTCGTCTCAACGGATTTAGATATTGCCCTATTTAACGTGAATGCAGCTGTCTCTGATGCATAATCCAAAACTATAGTGGTAAATCGGTAAGAGACATCATAGACCACACCATATATCTAATAAAGTACGGTTACGACGTTCAGACACACCATTACACTGTGGTGTTCCGGGTGGAGTGAGTTGTGAAACTATTACACATTGTTTCAAATGAAGACCAAACTCGTAACTCAAATATTCACCTCCACGATCAGATCGTGGAAACTTTATTTTCTTGTTACGATGATTCTCTACTTCACTCTAAAATTCTTTGAACTCCTCAAATGCTTCAGACTTGTGCTTCATCAAGTAGATATACCCATATCTGCTCAAATCATCAGTGAAGGTCAGAAAATAACGATACCTGCCGCGAGCTTCAACACTCATCGGTCCACATACATCAGTATGTATGATTTCCAACAAATCTATTACTCGCTCCATTGTTCCGGAGAACGGAGTTTTAGTCATCTTTCCCATGAGGCATGGTTCGCAAGCACCAAGTGATTCATAATCAAGTGATTCCAAAAGTCCATCACTATGGAGGTTCTTCATGCGCTTTACACCAATATGACCTAAACGACAGTGCCACAAATAAGTTGCATTATCGTTATTAACCTTGCATCTTTTGGCTTCAGTATTATGAATATGTGTATCACTACAATCGAGATCCAACAAAACATTTTCATTGGGCGTATGACCATCGAAGGCTTTATTCATATAAACAGAATAACAAATATTCTATGACTTTAAATGAATAACTGTATTGCAATAAACATGATCAAATCATATTCATGCTCAACGCAAATGCCAAATAACATTTATTTAGGTTCTATACTGATCCCGAAAGTATAGGGAGTGTATGATGATGATCATATCAATCTTGGAACCACTTCCAATACACGTCGTCATTTCACCTTTAACTAGTCTATGTTCATTCTGCAACCCTCATTTTGAGTTACTAATTTTAGCAACTGAACTGGTATCAAATACCCTGGGGTTGCTATGAACACTAGTAAAATACACATCAATAATCTGTATATCAAATATACCTTTGTTCACTTTGCCATCCTTCTTATCCGCCAAGTATCTAGGGCAGTTCCACTTCCAGTGACCATTTCCTTTGCAGTAGGAGCACTTAGTTTCAGGCTTGAGTTTAGCTTTGGGTTTCTTCACGGGAGTGTCAACTTGCTTGTCATTCTTCTTGAAGTTCCTCGTCTATCCCTTTGCCCTTTACTTGAAACAAGTAGTCTTGTTAACCATCAACACTTGATGGTCTTTCTTGATTTCTACCTTTGCCGATTACAACATCGCGAAGAGCTCGGGAATTACTTTTGTCATCCCTTGCATATTATAGTACATCACGACGTTCTACTAACTTGGTGATAGTGACTAGATAACTCTGTCAATTACTATCTTATCTGGAAGATTAACTCCCACTTGATTCAAGTAATTGTAGTACCCAGATAATCTTAGCACATGCTCACTGGTTGAGCTATTCTCCTCTATATTGTAGGCAAAGTACTGTCAGAGGTCTTATACCTCTCGACATGGGCATGAGTATGAAATACTAATTTCAACGCTTGGAACATCTCATATGCTCCATGGCGTTCAAAACGTTTTTGAAGTCCCGGTTATAAGCCGTAAAGAATGGCGCACTAAACTATCAAGTAGTGATCATACCGAGCTTGTCAAACGTTCATAACGTCTACATCTGCTCCTGCAATAGATATGTCACCTAGTGGTGCATCAAGGACGTAATACTTCTGTGCAGCAATGAGGTTAATCCTCAGATCACGGTACAAGTCCACATCATTGCTACTAACATCTTTCAACTTAGTTTTCTCTAGGAACATATCAAAAAACATAGGGGAGCTATAACACGAGCTATCGATCTACAACATAATTTGTAAATACTATCAGGACTAAGTTCATGATAAATTAAAGTTCAATTTAATCATATTACTAAAGAACTCCAACTTAGATAGACATCCCTCTAGTCATCTAAATGACCACGTGATCCAAATCAACTAAACCATGTCCGATCATCACGTGAGATGGAGTAGTTTTTAATGGTGGACATCTTATGTTGATCATATCTACTATGTGATTCATGCTCGACCTTTCGGTCTCCAGTGTTCCGAGGCCATGTCTGTACATGCTAGGCTCGTCAAGTTTAACCCGAGTATTCTGCATGTGCAAAACTGTCTTACACCCGTTGTATTTGAACGTAGAGCTTATCACACCCGATCATCACGTGGTGTCTCGGCACGACGAATTTTCGCAACGGTGCATACTCAGGGAGAACACTTGTACCTTGAAATTTTGTAAGGGGTCATCTTATAATGCTAACGCCGTACTAAGCAAAATAAGAAGCATAATAAGATAAACATCATATGCAATCAAAATATGTGACATGATATGGCCATCGTCATCTTGTGCTTTTGATCTCCATCTCCAAGGCACTGTCATGATCACCATCGTCACCGGCGCGACACCTTGATCTCCATCGTAGCATCGTTGTCGTCTCGCCAACTATGGCTTCCACGACTATCGCTACCTCTTAGTGATAAAGTAAAGCAATTACATGGCGATTGTATTTCATACAATAAAGCGACAACCATATAGCTCCTGCCAGTTGTCGTTAACTTTACAAAACATGATCATCTCATACAATAACGTATAACTCAGCACGTCTTGACCATATCACATCACAACATGCCCTGCAAAAACAAGTTAGACGTCCTCTACTTTGTTGTTGCAAGTTTTACGTGGCTGCTACGGGCTTAGCAAGAACCGTTCTTACCTACACATACAAAACCACAACGATTTTTCGTCAAGTATGTGTTGTTTTAACCTTCACAAGGACCAGGCGTAGCCACACTCGATTCAACTAAAGTTGGAGAAACTGACACCCGCCAGCTACGTGTGTGTGAAGCACGTCGGTAGAACCAGTCTCGCGTAAGCGTACGCGTAATGTCGGTCCGGGCCGCTTCATCCAACAATACCGCCAAATAAAGTATGACATGCTGGTAAGCAGTATGACTAGTATCGTCCACAACTCACTTGTGTTCTACTCATGTATATCATCTACGCATAGACCTGGCTCATGATGCCACTATTGGGGAACGTAGTATTTAAAAAAAATTCCTACGATCACGCAAGATCTATCTACTAGATGCATAGCAACGAGAGGGGAGAGTGTGTCTACGTACCTTCGTAGACCAAAAGCAGAAGTGTTTATCAACGCGGTTGATGTAGTCGTACACCTTCACGATCCATCCCGATCTAGTACTGAATGTATGGCACCTCCGCGTTCAACACACGTTCAGCTCGATGACGTCCTCGCCTTCTTGATCCAGCAAGAGGAGCAAAGTAGTAGATGAGTTCCGGCAGCACGACGGCATGGTGACAGTTGTTGATGAAGAACAATCTCTGCAGGGCTTCACCAAGCACTACATAAACTAGACGGAGGATAAACTAGAGGGTCGGGGTTGCTTGCACATGGCTTGGTGTATCTTGATGTGTCTAGGGTGCTAGCCCTACCCCTCTATTTATATGTTGAGCCTTGGGGTCGAAACTTGGAGTAAAAGCCTCCAAAAAGTCGGTTTCACCCGAAAGGCAAGAGTCCTTCTCGGACTCCAGGGCCAGACGCCAGGGACCCTGGCGTATGGCCCCTGGACTCTGCAAGATTTCCTTTTGCGCTTTCCAAAAACCTTGTGGGATTTCCCCTTTGGCCCAAATAAAGTGTTCTCGCACCCAAACATTTCGGGAAGCACCCGGAACCCCTTTCGATGAATTCCGGAACCCTTCCGGAGGTCAAACACTATTATCCCATATATCAATCTTTATCTCCGGACCATTCCGGAGTTCCTCATCATGTCCGTGATCACATCTAGGACTCCGAATAACATTCGGTCACCAACATACATAACTCATTAAGTACTATATCATCAACGAGCATTTAAGCGTGCGGAACCTACAGGTTCGAGAACTATGTAGACATGACCGAGACATCTCTCCAGTCAATAACCAATAGTGGAACCTGGATGCCCATATTGGCTCCTACATATTCTACGAAGATCTTTATCGATCGAACCGCATAACAACATACGTTGTTCCCTTTGTCATCCGTATGTTACTTCCCCGAGATTCGATCATCAGTATCTCAATACCTAGTTCAATCTCGTTACCGACAAGTCTCTTTACTCTTTCCATAATACATCATCTCGTGACTAACTCATTAGTCGTTTGCTTGCAAGGCTTATTACGATGTGCATTATCGAGAGGGCCCAGAGATACCTCTCCGACACTCGGAGTGACAAATCCCAATCTTGATCTATGCCAACACCACAAACACCTTGGGAGACACCTATAGAGCATCTTTATAATCACCAAGTTACGTTGTGACGTTTGATAGCACACAAGGTGTTCCTCCGGGATTCGGGAGTTGCATAGTCTCATAGTCATAGGAACATGTATAAGTCATGAAGAAAGCAATAGCAATAAAACTGAATGATCATTGTGCTAAGCTAACGGATGGGTCTTGTACATCACATCATTCTCCTAATGATGTGATCCCATTGATCAAATGACAACTCATGTCTATGGCTGGGAAACATAACCATCTTTGATCAATGAGCTAGTCTAGTAGAGGCATACTAGGGACACTCTGTTTTGTCTATGTATTCACACATGTACTAAGTTTCCGATTAATACAATTCTAGCATGAATAATAAACATTTATCATGATATAAGGAAATATAAAACTACAACTTTATTATTGCCTCTAGGGCATATTTCCTTCAATGAATACATGAACTCCTCAAACTACGGTCATCACCGAGAGTGGTCCCGACTATTGTCACTCCAGGGTTGCCGGATCATAACATGTAGCAGGTGACTATAACTTGCAAGATCGGATCTAGAACATGAATATAATGGTGATAACATAAACGGTTCAGATCTGAAATCATGGCACCCGGGCTCAAAGTGACAAGAATTGAGCATAGCAAAGTCATAGCAACATCAATCTCAGAACATAGTGGATACTAGGGATCGACCCTAACAAAACTAACTAGATTACATGACGAATCTCATCCAACTCCTCACCGACCAGCGAGCCAACGAAGGAATTACTCATTCCCGGTGGGAAGCATCATGTAATTGGCGATGGAGAAGGGTTGGTGATGACGGAGAACGAAGATTCCCCCCTCTCTGGAGCCCCAAACGGACTCCAGATCTGGCCTCCCGATGAACAATAGGAGATGGCGGTGGCTCCGTCTTGTGGATTGCGAGAATTCTTGTCTCTCCAATTTTATTCTCCGTAAATGTGAATATATAGTATCAGGGTTGACGTCTGCGGGGCCACCAAGTGGGGATAAGCCACCTGGGCGCGCCCTGGTGGGTTGTGCCCACCCAGGTGCCCCCATCTGATGGTTCTTGGCTGCAGTATTTTTCTTTTATTATATAAAAATTCCTCGCAGAGTTTCGTTCCATTCCGAGAACTTTTATTTCTGCACAAAAACAACACCATGGTAGTTCTGCTAAAAACTGAGTCAGTCTGGGGTTAGTTTCATTCAAATTATGCAAATTAGAGTCCAAAACAAGAGGAAAAGCTTTAGGAAAAGTAGATACGTTGGAGACTTATCCACTCCCCCAAGCTTAAACCTTTGCTCGTCCTCAAGAAATTCAGTTGATAAACTGAAAGTGAGAAAGAAAAAATTTTACAAACTCTTTTGCTCTTGTTTTCATAAATAACCTTAAACAGCACCCAAGTTTTTAGCAAAGATCATGACTAACCATGTCAACAATAATTCTTAGAAATTATATTAACTCATATCAATGACATAATCAGCTAGTGAACGATAATAAGACATCTCAAACAGCAACATGTTTTCAAAATAACCATGATATAATATGACCATAGTGGTATCTCGCTAGCCCTTTCTGAGACCGCAAAACATAAATGCAGAGCACATCCAAAGTTCAAGCAGCGACCAAACATTGTAATTCATGGTAGAAAAGATCCAGTCATGCTAATACCCAACGTTCATTACACACAATGCATAGGCATGACATCAATGCACTAAGATCTGGTGCTTATTTTAGAAGGTGATGACACAACATAATAGTAAATAGATAGTCCCTTCGCAGAGGGAAGCAGTGATCTGCAGAGGTGCTAGAGCTTAAGTTTTTAAAATAGAGGTAAATGATATTTTGAGACATGCACCCTTCTTAGTTACTTCATGACTGTCAGTTATGAATATCTCCCATGCTAAACACGCTAGTGGTAGTTCCCAAGAAGAAAAATTAAAGGTTTGGACTCCATTGGGAGTTTTTGTTTGTTTATTTATAAGCTCTTTTTCTTTTTGCAATTTGGGACTGGGAATCCCTATTACCGCCCTTTTCTTGTGCGATGGTGAGTGAATAAACACTCGACCTGAGAATAACCCGCTTAGCATGAAAGATACCGACCACCTCGTGTCATTCCATGAACGATCCACGCACACAAAAAGGATATTTATTTGATGTTTTTAGAGATGGCACATGAAAATTTACTTAGGACTGCAGGATAATACCGCATATAGGTAGGTATGGTGGACTCATCTGGAATAACTTGGGTTTAAGGTTTTTGATGTACAAGCAGAATTCCCACTTAGTATAGGCGAAGGCTAGCAAATAGGTTGGGAAGCGGCCAACTAGAGAGCAACAACAGTCATGAACATACATTATGCATAATAAACATTAGACACCAATATGAGTAGGATATGGACACCATGAACATAAATATCATAGAGGCTATGTTGGTTTTGATTCAACTACATGTATGAACATGTGCCAAGTCAAGCCACTCGAACATTTAGAGGAGAATACCATATCATCATACTACATATTATTTTAACGCAATGTTGGTATCCAAGATAAATCATTATCAACTCCTAGCTACTTATGCATGGCATGTGAAACCATAATATCTAATTGTCATTGCAAACATGTTTAATCATAATGGGTAGAATCATGGATACTAGGTTAAACATATTTACGAAAACAGAACAAGTCGAGTTCATACCAGTTTCTCTCTACCACGGCCAGTTCATGAAATATCATCATTATTGCCTTTCACTTGCACGACTGAACGATGTGAAAATAATAATAGTGCAAGAGTACCATGGACTAAGCTGGAATCTGCAAACATTTTATTCAACACGAGAAGACAAGATAAAATGGGCTCTTTATTAAATAAACAATTATGCATATGAGAGCCACTCAACATTTTCATCATGGTCTTCTCCTTGGTACGACTCAAAAATAAAAAGAAAAGAAACTTAGAGAAGCCAACTGAAATATTTTTGGAGTTTTTGGTTTTCTAGAACAAGCAAATAAAGGGGGAAAGCAAAAATGAGAAAGATTATTTACATGGGAAAGCTCCCAACAAGCAAAAGAAGAACAAGGAAATCTGATACGTCTCCAACGTATCTATAATTTTTTATTGTTCCATGCTATTATATTATCCTTCTAGGATGTTTTATGGGCTTTTATATACACTTTTATATGATTTTTGGGACTAACCTATTAACCTAGAGCCCAGTGCCAGTTTTTTTCCTTGTTTTTTGAGTTTTACAGAAAATGAATACCAAACGGAGTCCAATTGATGTACCAATTTTTGATGATTTTTCTGGACCAAAAGAAGCCCCCGAAGTAAAAGAGTTGGGCCAGGAGAGTCACGGGCTGCCCACGAGGGTGGGGGCGCGCCCACCCCTAGTGGTGGCGCCCCCTATCTCGTGGACAGCCTGGAGACCCCCGCCCCCCCCGACGTGAGACCTACGCCAAAATTTCCTATAAATACTAAAACCTCCGGAAAGTAACCTAGCTCGGGAGTTCCGCCGCCGAAAGCCTCTTTGCCACCGGAAAGCAATCTAGACCCATTCTGGCACCCTGACGGAGGGGGGGGGGGGAATCCCTCTCCGGTGGCCATCTTCATCATCTCGGCGCTCTCCATGACGAGGGAGGAGTAGTTCACCCTCGAGGCTGAGGGTATGTACCCGTAGCTATGTGTTTGATCTGCCTCTCTCGTGTTCTTGAGATGGCACGATCTTGATGTATCGCGAGCTTTGCTATTATAGTTGGATCTTATGATGTTTCTCCCCCTC
Source organism: Secale cereale (assembly GCA_902687465.1). Classification (NCBI taxonomy): domain Eukaryota; kingdom Viridiplantae; phylum Streptophyta; class Magnoliopsida; order Poales; family Poaceae; genus Secale; species Secale cereale. Next base: position 148,049,697 of record LR738709.1, read on the forward strand.
TACTCTCTTGTAATGGATTGAGTTTTCCCTTTGAAGTTATCTTATCGGATTGAGTCTTTAAGGATTTGAGAACACTTGATGTATGTCTTGCGTGGGATACTGAAGGAAATACGCCCTAGAGGCAATAATAAAGTTATTATTTATTTCCTTATATCATGATAAATATTTATTATTCAAGCTAAAAATGTATTAATATGAAATTTAATACATGTGTGAATACATAGACAAAATAGAGTGTCCCTCCCTAGTACGCCTCTAGTAGACTAGCTCATTGATCAAAGATGGTTATGTTTCCTAGCCATAGACATGGGTTGTCATTTGATCAACGGGATCACATCATTAGGAGAATGATGTGATGGATTAGACCCATCCGTTAGCTTAGCACTATGATCATTTAGTTTTACTGCTATTGCTTTCTTCATAACTTATACGTATTCCTATGACTATGAGATTATGCAACTCACGAATACCGGAGGAAAACCTTGTGTGCTATCAAACGTCACAACGTAACTGCGTGATTATAAAGATGCTCTACAGGTGACTCTGAAGGTGTTCGTGGTGTTGGCATAGATCAAGAATAGGATTTGTCACTCCAAGTGTCGGAGAGGTATCTCTGGGCCCTCTCGGTAATACACATCATAATAAGCCTTGCAAGCAAACAACTAATGAGTTAGTCATGAGATGATGTATTATGGAACGAGTAAAGAGACTTGCCGGTAATGAGATTAACTCGGTATGGTGATACCAACGATCGAATCTCGGGCAAGTAACATACCGATGACAAAGGGAATAACGCATGTTGTTACGCGGTTTGACCGATAAAGATCTTCGTAGAATATGTAGGAGGCAATATGAGCATCCAAGTTCCGCTATTGGTTATTGACCGGAGATGAGTCTCAGTCATGTCTACATAGTTCTCGAACCCGTAGGGTCCGCACGCTTAACGTTTGATGACGATCGGTATTATGAGTTTATGAGTTTTGATGTACCGAAGGTAGTTCGGAGTCCCGGATGAGATCACGGACATGACGAGGAGTCTCGAAATGCCAGAGACATAAAGATTGATATATTGGACGACTATGTTTGGACACCGGAATGGTTCCGGGAGGTTTCGGGCATATACCGGAGTACGGGGGGGGGGGGTGTTACCGCAACACCCCGGGGAGTTAATGGGCCTTAATGGGCCATAAGGGAAAGGGATAGGAGGAGGCCAAGGTGGGGGCGCGCCCCTGACCAGCCCAATCCGAATTTGGAGGGGGGTCGCCCCCCTTTCCTT
>LR738709.1:148051020-148102006 GCA_902687465.1 Secale cereale
GGGGGGGGGGGGGGGGGGGAATCCTACTCCCGGTGGGAGTAGGACTCCCTAGGGCACGCCATAGAGAGGGCCGGCCCCTCCCCTCCCCTCCTCCTTTATATACGGGGGTTAGAGGCACCCCATAGACACACAAGTTGATCAGTTGATCTCTCCAACCGTGTGCGGTGCCCCTCTTCACAGAAACACACCTCAGCCATATCGTTGCAGTGCTTAGGCGAAGCCCTGCACAGGTAGTTTCATCATCTCCGTCACCACGCCGTCGTGCTGACGAAACTCTCCCGCGAAGTTCTACTGGATCAAGAGCTCGTGGGATGTCATCAAGCTGAACGTGTGCTGAACGCGGAGGCTCCGTACGTTCGGTGCTTGATCGGTTGGATCGCGAAGAAGTTCGACTACATCAACCGCGTCACTAGACGCTTCCGCTCCCGGTCTACGAGGGTACATATACACACTCTCCCCTCTTGTTGCTATGCATCTAAATAGATCTTGCATGATCGTAGGATTTTTTGAAATACTACATTCCCCAACAGATACCTGTGGTGACAATGGGGTTTACTATTGATTCACTTGATGTATGTTTTGGTGACCAACTTGCGGGTTCCGTGACCTTGGGAATCTATGCATAGGGTTGGCACACGTTTTCGTCTTGACTCTCCGATAGAAACTTTGGGGCACACTTTGAAGTTCTTTGTGTTGGTTGAATAGATGAATCTGAGATTGTGTGATGCATATCCCATAATCATGCCCACGGATACTTGAGGTGACAATGGAGTATCTAGGTGACATTAGGGTTTTGGTTGATGTGTGTAATGCCCAGGATGGGACTATACCTCCTACGTGTCGAGGCACGACTTAAAGGTATAAGCCCATCCTAGAATGATCTCAAGTTTGGTATCTTTGCACGAATCATGTAAAAGAGGGATTAAAATGCAAAAGAAGATAGTTGGCTTTCACTCGCCACTTCACACAATACATTACATAAGCAAAACATCATTGAAAACATCATAACCCGACTACGGGCGAAGATACAAAAGAAAGATACCAAAACAACATAAAGCCACAGGTCAGGATCGAATCCTAGTAGAAACCACTACTGATCGTCGAAACATCACAAGCATACGGTCAAACTCTTCATCGAACTCCCGGTGAAGAACTGATCCATCACCTGCTTCAAACTCGGCTGAACCTGCATCTGGTGTGGTGAGGTAACTGTGAGCCACAGAGGACTCAGCAATCCCGTTCCCGGGTAACACGACTATTTAAGCCTTGGGTGAGGACAAGGCTGAAGAAGAACGAGAGGTGAAGGAACAACAAGAGTCTGCAACAGCAACTAGCACTAGCTTACGTAATAGAGAGCGAGAAGAGAAGTGCCTCGGTCGAGAGATGATCACGAGGTGATCCTAGCTAAAGCTCAACAAACATAACCCCACCGTGTTCAACTCCCAAATCCCTATTCGGAAATTGACAGTCACGGTACACACGCGGGTAGTGTATTAGAACAATGTGTCAAGTTATCTACAACCGGATATTAACAAGCTCCCATCTGCCACATAACCGCGGTCACGGCTTTCGAAAGTTCATAACCCTGCAGGGGTGTTCAAACTTGACCCATTACAAGCCCACGATCCGCGGAGTCCCAACTCCAAAGGTGGGAAGACCCGAGTATTCTCGGAATCCCGTGCTCAAGATACTCCGAACTAAGGTAAGGCTAATCCAGCAAATCCTCCCGGCGTGTCGACACCCTGATAGTAGCCGCACGTATCTAAGTCTCAGGACACGACCGGATGGGCGATGCTACAGGTGTATGCCAGATACCTCGGGTTGCCCCAAGGCGGCCCTGCAGGACCCCCGTTTCGGACCAACACTCATGTGGAGCACTGGCCCGGGGTTGTTGAATTAAAATAAAAGGGATAGCTAGTCCACATGCAAGTTTTATTAGTTATTAGGCAAATAGTACCAATGTTGGGATTTGCTGGAAAAGACTTAGCACTTAGCGGTTTATCAAGGGGGTCCCATACACCCCAACCGTGTTAGGAATGCATAATCAAGGAACATAACACCGGTTTATACGGTTCCTAACGGCATGAGTGGAACAAATCACCAAGCAAAAGGCTTAGCCTTCCACCCTTGCCAATATATAGATGATTTCATTTTTAGCATTTATATAGTGTGATATAACCCAACAACTTCAACATGAAGCAAGCATCTTCAATCTTCACCTGCAACTAACAATGCTATAAGAGGGGCTGAGCGAAGCGTACTTAGCCATTCAACGGTTTGCATAGGTAGGGTGGTTAGACAGGTTCATGGTTACAATAGGAGGCTGACAGGAAAACATGGGCATCGAGGCAATTTACTAAAGAGCGATACTCTAGCAATAGGCAAAGATAGTAATGGTATCCGGGTTCGGTCATCTTGCCTGGAATTCCACAAGGGAGAAGAACGGATCCCTGACGTAGACGGAGCAACATAGACGAGCGAATCCTCACAACTCCGGAACGAAACCGAAGCTAACAAGAGAAGCAACCGGAAAGAAAGAAACAACACGGTAAACACACAAGCATAAACATGGCATACGATGCACATTCAAGTATGATGCATGTTCGGTTTAATTATGCATGGCATGGCAAAGTGCACAAACAAAACTACAAGTTAAGTGGAGCTCAATATGCAACGAGTTGCATATTGACGAAACACCACATTTAATTATTTAGTTGACTCTCATTTAATTACAAGACAAGATTAATTGTTTTTAACATAGCAAGTGGTGAAGCATAATAAAACTACACTAACTAGGCAATTTAAATGAGGCCGGAGAATAACAACAACATATCCGGAAAATCCCCATGAGCATGTTTAATAATTATAAAGCAACAACAATTCACACATATTAATGTTGTTAACATGATGCAGATGACATGATCAAGTTTATGCAATTTTTAATAAAGGGTTGACAAGAAGAAGATATGAAGTATTGTCACCGTGCTGGAAGGAAAAGGGTGCCACGGCAACATATCGGTTCCGGTAACTCGTTGAGAGTCCGGTGCAAAAGATGAAGGGCGGCGTGAATGAGTGAAACGAGATGAAAGGTGGGGCGATCCCGTTGCCGGGTTCCCACGGGTCGGCGACGAGGCAACCGAGGAACATGACAAACGGACGAAACGGCACGAAGCACACACGGGAAACATTTCATACAACACATGCAAGCATCCACGGGTCACGTCTCGGGGTTATACCTTCGAAACACTCGTTTCGGGGCGGTTCGAGTCGTCGAGGGACGTAGTGGTACACGGGGCGACGGTAGTGGTACTTGGGGTCTCCGAGTAGTCATGGTACACGGCGCTTCCGGCGACGGTAGTGGAAGTAGTGGTACTTGTCGAGTCGGTCGTCGTGTAGGCGTTCCCGTTCGTAGATGTGCTTGTCATCGGAGGGGGTACTTGGTCGGGTCACCGTGTACTCGTTCATGTAGTCGTACACGGAGCTCGTAGCCGTTCGGTTCTTGCGTCGATCTTGCCTGTCTTGGTCACACCGTAAGGAACACTTGGCCAAAACAACAGCAGTAACATAAACAACAAAAAGGACATGACGGTCTCGGGACACAGCCACGACAAGTCAAGCGGAGCTCGCCGGGAAGCACGGAGGCAGGGCAGCTGGCTGGCCGGGCGGCGCGAGGCTGAGGACGGACGGCGACCATGGCTTGTACTGGGCTCCTGGAGGACGAGGCCGGCGACCTGGTGCTGCTGCCACCTCTGACCGGCGGCCCTGGAGGCGGGGTTGACTCTGGCCGGACCTGCCGAGGAAGAGATGAGGCGCTGGCTGGCGCCTGGAGAGACCGGGCGCGGGGAAGGGCCATGGTGCTGGACGGTTGACGGAGCCGTCGGATAAGGCAGAGGCGCGGTGCAGAGGACGGGAGATCGAGGGAAGGCGCTCGGGATGGCCGGCTGCGATTGGGGGCGCGGGGCCATGGCGCGCTCGCGATGCGGGACCGGAGGGAGAGGCGCTCGGGGCCGCGTCGGCCTGGCCTTGCCGCTGCGGGCGGTTGAAGAGGAGGGAGGAGCGAGGGAGAAAGGAGGAGCGGTCGGGCTCGAGGGAGAGAGGGGATCGGGCCAGAAGGAGAGAGATCGAGATGGGGACGAGGGGAAGGAGCGGGGTCGATGCGGGACAAGTGCCTGGCGGCGGCTGAGGGAGTAGCGAGAGGAGAAGCGCTAGGGTTAGGGGGAAAACGGGCCAGGAGGGAATTGGCCAGATGGGCCAGGAGGAGGGAAGGCACTGGGAGGTGGCTGGAGTGGGCCTAGAGGCCGGCTGGGCTCTCTTAATAAAAGAGAGAAAAGAAAAAAAATAGAGACAAAGAAAGAAAAAGATAGAGGGGGTTAGGAGCAGAATTTGCACAAGGGAGTATTTTTCTCGGGCATCATAAAAAGAGCACGGTCCGAGAAAAATAGAAAAGGCGTGAACGAAAATAATTCAAACATATTTGAATTTAATTCAAATAGGTTTGAACTAATACGTGATTATTGAAGTGTCCAAAAATGTTCAAATTTTTGGAGGAACCTCGAAACAACGGAAAGAATTATTGGCAAGGTTTTTGAAGGTGTAACTTGAATTAAAGAAGCATGGGGAATATTTGCAAGTGTGTTGCGGGTAATTCCAAAGACTGGAATATTATTATATAGCTCCCTAATAATATTGAGAGGCTTTTATATGTTTTAAAGAGAAGACATTCTTCCCTCGATTTAAGTGGACCGAAGGCCCACACGATTTATTTAGGTTGAGATGCAAAAATAAGTATGACATGATGGCATGATGACATGATGCAATGCAAAAAATAAATAAAGCAAGCACAACTGAAACACACGGGAGACCCGGAACATCTGGAATCTTCTGGAATCTTCTGGGATCTTCTGGAATCTTCTGGGACGTCGGTCTTCGGGCGTCACAACTCTCCCACACTAACAGAGGATCTCGACCCGAGATCCTAGAGATAGCACCGGGTAAAAAAAAACGAAAAGAAGAGGTAAAACAAAGTTGCTTCTTTGAAAAACGAGGGAAACGAAAGAACCTTGAGAGGTTGAACAAAATGAAAGAAGAATGCAACGGAGATGAACGAAGTTAAGAGCACTCCGGTAAGCAGGAGGAACAAGGAACATTATGAGAACCTTATAGGTTGAAAGACATGAATAAAGAGCTCACGAGCCAAAAGAATATGAAACCGCAATGGTATAGCCAAGGAATAAGAATGACAGAATTTGGGCAGCACTCCGTCTGAAAATGGAAGGAATTAACAAGAACTTGCCAAGTTGAGATGATACTTGATGAAAACAGCAACATATTGCCTCCGCAACAATTAAGAGAATGGCACAAGGGGTAAGAAAGATTTCAGACAGCACTCCGGTTGAAAAGAGAGGTAAAACTTGGTAAGATGAGGGAACTAGACTGAAGAATACAACACTCCGGTTAAATGGACTAGCAAAAAGAAAAGAACATGATCTCGATAAAACGAGATGATGGTTTGGAGAGAGCAACATAACAATGCCTCCGGAGCGAAAGAATAGTCTATAGATCCATGAAAGAAATGAACGGAGAAAAATGACAACTTCTCTCAAAATTGAATTTGAAAGAGCATCCTTACGAAGAAAAGTTGAACGGAGTTGATGGAAAATCAACAACGAAACGAATAAGCTTGATGTGGGCTTATGGAAAACATCTCAAAATTATGAGGTGACAACCGGCCACTAACGGAAACGATTGATTGGATTGAGGTCAACAAGGAGACGAAAAACTTATTTCACCGGAATGATAATTGAAGAATTCGGGTCATTTATAAGCACCATAATAGCAACAATTCTCAAGGAAAGCTTTTAGGTGAAATACAACCCAAGATTACTCCAACGAATAAATTGAATGGTTGGAAAGATCTCCTGAACAAAGAAAATGATGGGTTTAAATATCTCATTCTTGATAACTCGTGAATCGTAATTCATGAAGGACTTGTCAAAAATGACATAACACCATCTGAAAAGATAAGGTAGAAAGAATTGCAATTGGAAGCATGATGAAGAATGCTTGAGCTCCAACAAGAATCTTGATGAAGACTTCGAGGGTGAATTAAGTCTTGATGAACCACCATGAAAACTCCGGTAACGAAAGCATGAGAAGTGAAAGATGAAAAGAATAAGATTCAAGGCCTGCGATGAATTAGATGGAGCTTTGAAATGATGTAATTGAAATAACTTGGAGCTCCGGAAAACAAGATGAACAACTTGGAACCGAGAATATGATATGATGAACAAGCTCCAGACAAAAGAATTAAATCACCTTGAAGGAATAAGAATAAGAATTATGTCATGCATCTCCTTCACCAATTTAAATTGATGACAACCAAAGGATTTAGCATACTACTTATTCTCGTTGGAAAGGATTAAGAGAGATCTCGCACAAGCTTGGGTAATTCTTCAACGAACCACCGGTAGGATTATGAAAAGAACAAGTGAATTAAAACGATAACAACGGAAGAGTAAACTTGAAAGAACCATCGTAAGGAATGAAATTGAACGATGCAAGAGGACAAGCCACCGTAAGAAAATGAATCGAGTGAATACAAGAGAATGAATCTCCGGGAAGAATATGGAGACGAACGAAGAGACATCAATGAAGAATATTTGGAGGACGAAGTTGAAAACTGAGAACGAAGAAATCTTCTGAAATGATGGCCTTCGGAGGATCACAATGGAAAGAATTCATGAAAAACTTCGGAAGGGTATAAAAGAATTCCTCACAATCAAACGATAATGAGGATGCCATGAAGCTAGAACCACGAATCTCGAGAGAACGGGCCAAGATTTAATAGAAACACTTCTCCTAATGTTGAGAATGAAGACGAGAAAAGCCATGAAGAATTCTTGAGCACTCCGGAATGAAGAATTAAAAGGTTGAAACAACGATGAAAAGAATTGAACGCGATCTTGGAGAAGGACTGTGACTGATGGAAATCATTCTTACGTCACACTAAGAAAAGAATTTGAGTATAACTCCGGAAAAGAAGAGTCAGGTAAGATCCTGGGAAAAGACCTGTGGGTTGGGGCCCACTCAAAGAAATCACCGTTGGAAAAGATTTCTGAAGAGATATTGCACCGGTTGAATTAAATGACTTGAATAAGATGATAATCCTCAAAAATAGCTTGAACGGATTAAGAATGGAATTATGAATCTTGAGCACTCCGGATATGAATAGCAAGAGGAGAATGATTAATTGGTGCACCGGAATAAGAAAGCATTATGAAATGAGGAAAAGGATAAGATCAACACCGAAATCTTGAATTACATCCACCGGCAGAATTGAGAACAAAAGAATGATGAGCTTGAAGCTCTTGAGCATCTTCACGACAAATCACCGGATAAGAACATTGAAGGAAAAGAATGAAGGAATGTCACATGAATAAATGGATACTTCATCTGAGAATTTCTGCTCCGAGAAGAAAAAGGGTGGGAGGGTGGGGAAAACAAGACAACTTGGGATGAAAGAATACAGACAACTCGTCAGATTTCTCAACGGCGTCCGTATGGAATAACTTGAAGAGAAGGCACACCGGTTAAAAAGGATTAACATGAAGATCTTGATGATCAAGAAGAATTAGCACTCCCATAAAAAATATGAGAACACCGATAAGGAAAGGTATGGAATCAACATTTGACATTGAAGCAACTCGAATACCAGAATCAAAACGAAACAAAGGATAGAAATGTAACATGATCTTCCCAATATCATCCGAACAGAGAATTGGACGAATGAATTCTGTAGGTACATCCGCTTGTCGAGAAGCCACTTGGAGAACAAAAGATAAATAAAAAGGAACAAGGATCAGATAGAACAAATACAAGATAGAAGTTTCATTCGACATCTTCGTGCTGAAAGCTCATGGAACGTGTTACAAAAGGGTTTTGCAATCCCCGGATCAGCATAGCCAATGACCCTTTAAGATGCAACTCCCGATCAGAACAAGTCCATAAAACCACTTCACTCAATGTAGAACCCCGAACTTCATATCGTGCATCCGTTGGAAGAATGCCTAGAACTACTGGATGAACCCACCTATTAATTTCCGAAAGTTTCCAGTTATGCAATCAGGTGTTGGGGATACACGGGAAGCACCGCGCAATCAACTCTAAACCTACATCCAGGTGTATCCATCCTTCAACACATAACCAGTCTTTCTCGGAAACTGTTTACCCCGGACCTTCGAAACGCATCCACTATACAAGCTATGGCAATACTCCCGAACTACCTCCCCAGTACTGGGTGATGTCAGGGTTATCTTGCGACTAACCGCATAGGAGAGTTTTCGATGTCGGCCGTCTTAAGTATTCTAGTACTGTCGCGATGGATTTGTGACGACAACACCTCGGAGCTCAACTCCCCGGGACACTGCCACAACCCCTAATGACAGGAGGCATCGAGAACAATGTTCTCGTCACAAAGACATCGAAACAATCCAAACAATACTCGCGAGATCCTAAAATAATTTGGTGCAATTTTCGAAAGTAGAAGAGGCAAGAGTAGTCGTCAGGAGTCCTCACCAGAATGAAAAGAGATGAGGAGCAAAGAAATCCTACTCTCCGATATATATATAGGACTCAAAATATTTTAAGTGTGTGCCTAGACTCAACCGTCAACGATTCGATCAATCAGTGGGGGCTTCTAGGTCGGAGAAGGCTCTGAATACCAACTTGTAATGCCCAGGATGGGACTATACCTCCTACGTGTCGAGGCACGACTTAAAGGTATAAGCCCATCCTAGAATGATCTCAAGTTTGGTATCTTTGCACGACTCATGTAAAAGAGGGATTAAAATGCAAAAGAAGATAGTTGGCTTTCACTCGCCACTTCACACAATACATTACATAAGCAAACATCATTCAAAACATCACAACCCGACTACGGGCGAAGATACAAAAGAAAGATACCAAAACAACATAAAGCCACAGGTCAGGATCGAATCCTAGTAGAAACAACTACTGATCGTCGAAACATCACAAGCATACGGTCAAACTCTTCATCGAACTCCCGGTGAAGAACTGATCCATCACCTGCTTCAAACTCGGCTGAACCTGCATCTGGTGTGGTGAAGTAATTGTGAGCCACAGAGGACTCAGCAATCCCGTTCCCGGGTAACACGACTATTTAAGCCTTGGGTGAGGACAAGGCTGAAGAAGAACGAGAGGTGAAGGAACAACAAGAGTCTGCAGCAGCAACTAGCACTAGCTTACGTAATAGAGAGCGAGAAGAGAAGTGCCTCAGTCGAGAGATGATCACGAAGTGATCCTAGCTAAAGCTCAACAAACATAACCCCACCATGTTCAACTCCCGAATCCCTATTCGGAAATTGATAGTCATGGTACACACGCGAGTAGTGTATTCGAACAATGTGTCAAGTTATCTACAACCGGATATTAACAAGCTCCCATCTGCCACATAACCGCGGGCACGGCTTTCGAAAGTTCATAACCCTGCAGGGGTGTTCCAACTTGACCCATTACAAGCCCACGATCCGCGGAGTCGCAACTCCAAAGGTGGGAAGACCCGAGTATTCTCGGAATCCCGTGCTCAAGATACTCCGAACTAAGGTAAGGCTAATCCAGCAAATCCTCCCGGCGTGTCGACACCCTGATAGTAGCCGCGCGTATCTAAGTCTCAGGACACGACCGGATGGGCGATGCTACAGGTGTATGCCAGATACCTCGGGTTGCCCCAAGGCGGCCCTGCAGGACCCCCGTTTTGGACCAACACTCATGTGGAGCACTGGCCCGGGGTTGTTGAATTAAAATAAAAGGGATAGCTAGTCCACATGCAAGTTTTATTAGTTATTAGGCAAATAGTACCAATGTTGGGATTTGCTGGAAAAGACTTAGCACTTAGTGGTTTATCAAGGGGGTCCCATACACCCCAACCGTGTTAGGAACGCATAATCAAGGAACATAACACCGGTTTATACGGTTCCTAACGGCATGAGTGGAACAAATCACCAAGCAAAAGGCTTAGCCTTCCACCCTTGCCAATATATAGATGATTTCATTTTAAGCATTTATATAGTGTGATATAACCCAACAACTTCAACATGAAGCAAGCATCTTCAATCTTCACCTGCAACTAACAATGCTATAAGAGGGGCTGAGCGAAGCGTACTTAGCCATTCAACGGTTTGCATATGTAGGGTGGTTAGACAGGTTCATGGTTACAATAGGAGGCTGACAGGAAAACATGGACATCGAGGCAATATACTAAAGAGCGATACTCTAGCAATAGGAAAAGATAGTAATGGTATCCGGGTTCGGTCATCTTGCCTAGAATTCCACAAGGGAGAAGAACGGATCCCTGACGTAGACGGAGCAACATAGACGAGCGAATCCTCACAACTCCAGAACGAAACCGAAGCTAACAAGAGAAGCAACCGGAAAGAAAGAAACAACACGGTAAACACACAAGCATAAACATGGCATACGATGCACATTCAAGTATGATGCATGTCCGGTTTAATTATGCATGGCATGGCAAAGTGCACAAACAAAACTACAAGTTAAGTGGAGCTCAATATGCAACGAGTTGCATATTGACGAAACACCACATTTAATTATTTAGTTGACTCTCATTTAATTACAAGACAAGATTAATTGTTTTTAACATAGCAAGTGGTGAAGCATAATAAAACTACACTAACTAGGCAATTTAAATGAGGCCGGAGAATAACAACAACATATCCGGAAAATCCCCATGAGCATGTTTAATAATTATAAAGCAACAACAATTCACACATATTAATGTTGTTAACATGATGCGGATGACATGATCAAGTTTATGCAATTTTTAATAAAGGGTTGACAAGAAGAAGATATGAAGTATTGTCACCGTGGTGGAAGGAAAAGGGTGCCACGGCAACATATCGGTTCTGGTAACTCGTTGAGAGTCCGGTGCAAAAGATGAAGGGCGGCGTGAACGAGTCAAACGAGATGAAAGGTGGGGCGATCCCGTTGCCGGGTTCCCACGGGTCGGCGACGAGGCAACCGAGGAACATGGCAAACGGACGAAACGGCACGAAGCACACACGGGAAACATTTCATACAACACATGCAAGCATCCACGGGTCACGTCTCGGGGTTATACCTTCGAAACACTCGTTTCGGGGCGGTTCGAGTCGTCGAGGGACGTAGTGGTACACGGGGCGACGGTAGTGGTACTTGGGGTCTCCGAGTAGTCGTGGTACTTGGCGCTTCCGGCGACGGTAGTGGAAGTAGTGGTACTTGTCGAGTCGGTCGTCGTGTAGGCGTTCCCATTCGTAGATGTGCTTGTCATCGAAGGGGGTACTTGGTCGGGTCGCCGTGTACTCGTTCATGTAGTCGTACACGGAGCTCGTAGCCGTTCGGTTCTTGCGTCGATCTTGCCTGTCTTGGTCACGCCGTAAGGAACACTTGGCGAAAACAACAGCAGTAACATAAACAACAAAAAGGACATGACGGTCTCGGGACACAGCCACGACAAGTCAAGCGGAGCTCGCCGGGAAGCACGGAGGCAGGGCAGCTGGCTGGCCGGGCGGCGCGAGGCTGAGGACGGACGGCGACCATGGCTTGTGCTGGGCTCCTGGAGGACGAGGCCGGCGACCTGGTGCTGCTGCCACCTCTGACCGGCGGCCCTGGAGGCGGGGTTGACTCCAGCCGGACCTGCCGAGGAAGAGACGAGGCGCTGGCTGGCGCCTGGAGAGACCGGGCGCGGGGAAGGGCCATGGTGCTGGAGGGTTGACGGAGCCGTCGGAGAAGGCAGAGGCGCGGCGCAGAGGACGGGAGATCGAGGGAAGGCGCTCGGGACGGCCGGCTGCGATTGGGGGCGCGGGGCCATGGCGCGCTCGCAATGCGGGACCGGAGGGAGAGGCGCTCGGGGCCGCGTCGGCCTGGCCTTGCCGCTGCGGGTGGTTGGAGAGGAGGGAGGAGTGAGGGAGAAAGGAGGAGCGGTCGGGCTCGAGGGAGAGAGGGGATCGGGCCAGAAGGAGAGAGATCGAGATGGGGACGAGGGGAAGGAGCGGGGTCGATGCGGGACAAGTGTCTGGCGGCGGCTGAGGGAGTAGCGAGAGGAGAAGCGCTAGGGTTAGGGGGAAAACGGGCCAGGAGGGAATTGGCCAGATGGGCCAGGAGGAGGGAAGGCGCTGGGAGGTGGTTGGAGTGGGCCTAGAGGCCGGCTGGGCTCTCTTAATAAAAGAGAGAAAAGAAAAAAAAATAGAGACAAAGAAAGAAAAAGATAGAGGGGGTTAGGAGCAGAATTTGCACAAGGGAGTATTTTTCTCGGGCATCATAAAAAGAGCACGGTCCGAGAAAAATAGAAAAGGCGTGAACGAAAATATTTCAAACATATTTGAATTTAATTCAAATAGGTTTGAACTAAGACGTGATTATTGAAGTGTCCAAAAATGTTCAATTTTTTGGAGGAACCTCGAAACAACGGAAAGAATTATTGGCAAGGTTTTTGAAGGTGTAACTTGAATTAAAGAAGCATGGGGAATATTTGCAAGTGTGTTGCGGGTAATTCCAAAGACTGGAATATTATTATATAGCTCCCTAATAATATTGAGAGGCTTTTATATGTTTTAAAGAGAAGACATTCTTCCCTCGATTTAAGTGGACCGAAGGCCCACACGATTTATTTAGGTTGAGATGCAAAAATAAGTATGACATGATGGCATGATGACATGATGCAATGCAAAAAAATAAATAAAGCAAGCACAACTGAAACACACGGGAGACCTGGAACATCTGGAATATTCTGGAATCTTCTGGGATCTTCTGGAATCTTCTGGGACGTCGGTCTTCGGGCGTCACAATGTGTGTCTTAAGGTGTTATTCTAGTACGAACTCTATGATAGATCGAACGGAAATAATAGCTTCGTGTTATTTTACTACGGACTCTTGAATAGATCGATTAGAAAGAATAACTTTGAGGTGGTTTTGTACCCTACCATAATCTCTTCGTTTGTTCTCCGCTATTAGTGACTTTGGAGTGACTCTTTGTTGCATGTTGAGGGCTAGTAATATGATCCAATTATGTTATCCTTGTTGAGAGAACTTCCACTAGTGGAAGTATGAACCCTAGGCCTTGTTTCCTATCATTGCAACACCGTTTATGCTCACTTTTATCGTTAGTTACCTTTCTGTTTTTATATTTTCAGATTACAAAAACCTATATCTACCATCCATATTGCACTTGTATCACCATCTCTTCGCCGAACTAGTGCACCTATACAATTTACCATTGTATTGGGTGTGTTGGGGACACAAGAGACTCTTTGTTATTTGGTTGCAGGGTTGCTTGAGAGAGACCATCTTCATCCCATGCCTCCCACTGATTGATAAACCTTAGGTCATCCACTTGAGGGAAATTTGCTACTGTCCTACAAACCTCTGCACTTGGAGGCCCAACAACGTCTACAAGAAGAAGCTTGTGTAGTAGACATCAAACTCTTTTCTGGCGCCGTTGCCGGGGAGGTGAGTGCTTGAAGGTATATCTTTAGATCTTGCAATCGAATCTTTTAGTTTCTTATTTTATAACTAGTCTAGTTTATAAAAGAAAACTATAAAAAAATGGAATTGAGGTTACCTCATATGCTTCATCTTTTTGATATCTTTCGTGAAAACGATGGGAAGGAAAATTGTGCTCAAGTACTAGAAGAAGAATTACATAGAATGCTTGGCATAAAATATGTGCATGATGAGCATGATTGCAATGTTGTTAGTATGAATCCTTTGAATATCCATGATGCTAATGATATGCAAGGCCACAAGCTTGGGGAAGCTATGTTTGATGAAGATGGTATTTTTAGTCCCCCAAGCTTTGACGATAATATTTATTATGATGAAAGCATGCCTCCTATTTATGATGATTATTGTGATAACACTTATGCTATAAAAAGTAGTGATGATTATATTTATCAAACTTGTCATGATTATGATTACCCTTTTTCTGAACATTACTCTTTTAATGTGGAAACAATCTATAGTATTCAGGTCTCTTATGATACTCCCACTATTCTGAATGAGAAGAATTTTGCTTATGTGGAGAGTAATAAAATTTCTAAGCTTGGGAATCATGAAAAGAATGCTTTACATGATAGTTATATTGTTGAATTCATTCATGATGCTACTGAAAATTATTATGAGGGAGGAATATATGCTTGTAGGAGTTGTAATAGTATCAAGTTTCCTCTCTACGTGCTTAAATTTTTGAAGCTATGCTTGTTTTGCTTTCCTATGCTAGTTGATTATTGTTCCCATAAGTTGTTTGCTCACAAAATCCCTATGCATAGGAAGTGGGTTAGACTTAAATGTGCTAGTCATATTCTTCATGATGCTCTCTTTATGTTTCAATTCTTATCTTTTATGCGAGCATCATTGAAATCATTGTGCCTAGCTAGGGACGTTAAACGATAGCGCTTGTTGGGAGGCAACCCAATTTTATTTTCTTTGTTGTTGTTTCCGTTTAGGACTAAATATTGCATCTAGCTTCTGTTTAGATGTGGTTTTGTGTTTTAATTAGTGTTTGTGCCTAGTAGAACCTTTCGGAAGACTTGTGTGAAGTTTATGTGATCATGCTGTAAAAAACAGAAACTTTAGCGCTCACGAGATTATCTACCTTTTTTTACTGGAGCGTGCTTTTTATTTTATTCTTTTTGCAGATGATTAATAGAGAAATTCCTCACGTCCACCAATTTATTTCAGAATTTTTAGAGTTACAGAAGTATTCGAAAGTTACAAATTTCTAGAAGCTGTTCTGTTTTTGACAGATTCTGTTTTCGTGTGCTGTTTGCTTATTTTGCTGAATCTATGAGTAGTATCGGAGGGTATGAACCATAGAGAAGTTGGAATACAGTAGATATTACACAAATATGAATTTAGAATGAGTTCACAACAGTACCTAAGTGGTGGTTTTATTTTCTTATACTAATGGAGCTCGCGAGTTTTCTGTTGAGTTTTGTGTTGTGAAGTTTTCAAGTTTTGGGTAAAGATTTGATGGACTATGGAATAAGGAGTGGAAAGAGCCTAAGCTTGGGGATGCCCAAGGCACCTCAAGGTAAAATTCAAGGACAACCAAAAGCCTAAGCTTGGGGATGCCCCGGGAAGGCATCCCATCTTTCATCTTCGTTCATCGGTAACTTCACTCGATGCTATATTTGTATTCACCACATGATATGTGTTTTGCTTTGGAGCGTCATTTTGTTTTAATTTCTTTTGCTTGCTGTTTAAATAATATCCCAAGATCTGAAATTCTTAAATTTTAGAGGCTTCACATAGTTAAATAATTATTCAACTACTCATTGATCTTCACATATATCTTTTGGAGTAGTTTGTCATTTGCTCTAGTGCTTCACTTATATCTTTTAGAGCACGACAGTGGTTTTATTTTGAAGAAATAGATGAACTCTCATGCTTCACTTATATTATGTTGAGAGTATTTTAGAACAGCATGGTAATTGCCTTTGGTTATAAAATTAGTCCTAATATGATAGGCATCCAAGATGGGTATAGTAAAAACTTTCACATAAAGTGCATTGAATGATAGGAGAAGTTTGATACTTGATGATTGTTTTGAGATATGAGGATGGTGATATTAGAGTTATGCTAGCGGGGTAATTATGAATTCAAGAAATACTTGTGCTAAAGTTTCTGATTCCCGTAGCATGCACGTATGGTGAACCGCTATGTGACGAAGTTAGAGCATGAGGTATTTATTGATTGTCGTCCTTTGTGTGGAGGTCGGGGGCGCGCGATGGTTAACTCCTACAAACCTCCCCCCTAGGAGCATGCGTTGATTGCTTTGTTTTGATGACTCATAAATTTTTGCAATAAGTATATGAGTTCTTTATGACTAATGTTGATTCCATGGATTATACGCATTGTCACCCTTCCACCATTGCTAGCCTCTCTTGTACCACACAACTTTCGCCGGTACCATACACCCACCATATTCCTTCCTCAAAACATCCACCATACCTACCCATCATGGCATTTCCATAGCCATTCCGAGATATATTGCCATGCAACTTTCCACCGTCCCGTTCATATGACATGCTTCATATTGTCATATTACCGTGCATGATCATGTAGTTGACATCGTATTTGTGGCAAAGCCACCATTCACAATTCATTCATACATGTCACTCTTGATTCATTGCACACCCCGGTACACTGCTGGAGGCATTCACATAGAGTCATATCTTGTTCTAGCTTCGAGTTGTAATCTTTGAGTTGTAAGTAAATAAAAGTGTGATGATCTTCATTATTAGAGCATTGTCCCGTGTGAGGAATAAAAAAAAGGTAAAGGCCAAAAAAAGAGATGCCCCCCCCCAAAAAAAAGAGGGGGGCTAAAAAAAGCCCCCTCCCAAAAAATGAGAGAAAAGTGAGAAGGGACAATGCTACTATCCTTTTCCACACTTGTGCTTCAAAGTATGTCACACCCTGATTTTCATGCCTCAACACTTAACCTAATTATCATGCTAAAATGTGGTTTGACAAATTTTTTTGAGTGTTTTTGACCTTGCTTGATTGGTTTTCTGTTTGCTGTTTGCTAGTGCTCTAAAAATAAAATAAATCATCCAACTCTTATACTTCATCTCCTTGATCCAAAACCTTTTCCACATGATCATGCCATGTGTATAGAGCAGTATCGTATTTTCTTACAAAAATATTTTGGCCAAAAAGTATTTTCTAAAATTAGTTTCCAAAAACCCCTGAATTGAGGTTTGCACTACAAGTACTTAATTAAGGGCGTGAAAAATCTTTCAAAAATTATATTTGAATCCTATTAGATATAGGACTCCCAAAACCACAAAAATACCATTTTAAAAGTTATTGTTCTATTTTATTTAAAGGCGTTTTCTTTAGGCCAGAAATGGTCTTTAATAGGTTAAAATTATTTAACTATTTCAAAAATATTTGTCAAAATTCAGGGAAGCTCATAGAACATATGTTGTCACTATATAAGAGTTTCAATACATGGTCATGTTCAAAATATTGGACAAATCCTTCAAAAAGCCTTTCTGGATATTTCAAGTGTCGGGGGAAACTGTCCGCCGCGAACACCTATGGGACCGGAGCCCCTTGTTTGTGCGGTAAGAGGGCGGAGGGAGCACGAAGAGCAGATCGTAGTGAACACGCGGGCAGTTTACCCAGGTTCGGGCCGCGATGGACGCGTAAAACCCTACTCCTGCTTAGTTTGTATTGAGTTGGAGAGCTCGGGAGCTTGAAGAACTAGCTACACCGAGCGTATGAGTGATCTAGGTTCCGAACCCCCTCCACGTTGTGCATGGGCCTCCTTTTATAGTGCAAGGGGTCACCGACAGGTGTCAACGTAGGAGAAAGGGTGAAAATGTAAAAGAGGTGGTAGTTGCAACAGTGCGGGAATAGTGGAGCTACAGTGCGTGAACAGTGGTCGCTACCTACTTTGACAGTGGGGGACAAGGGCATTTAATGCCCGTCGCCGTCGACCCCAAAAGCTCCCGCCCTTGCGTCTCTGTTTGCCACGGCGATGGCTTCACCACCGTGGAGTGCCACCGCGTCCCCCAGGCTGCACAGCCATCCGCCACGCGTCCCTGGAATGGCCCCAGGGTGACGCGTGGGCCGATGAGCTGGAGCGCGGGCACACAGCGCAACTCCCCCGACAAGCACCTTGCCGGGGTCTTGACCTTGCCGGGCCCGGGAGCTTGTCGGGCTCTGAAGCTTGTCGCTCCCCGGGCCCTGCCGGGGCGCATGTTGCGCCGGGGCATGTCTTTTGTAATGGAATCTTCTAGTCTTCCTGGCAAGCTCCTCTTGCCAGGGCCTTGTGTGGTGAGGTAATCTTCAGCCTGGGACGGCCTTCCCGGCAAGCTCCACTTGCCGGGGTCTCGATCTTCTGTCTTGTATACTTTGTTTTTGAATGGTTTTACATGGAGCAGGAAGGTCTCCGGCGAGCACATGGTCGACCCTGCCGCGGGAAGCTGCAACCGCCCGTGCACAAGTTGGGGTACTGAGGTACCCCTACCTTAGTACACCGACAGGAGCCCCCGGGCCTGGGCCACACACGGTGCCGAGCGCTGTTGGGCCAGGCCCAAAACAGTGCACGGACACACGCGGCCCACGGCGTGCCGAATCCACTTCCGCATCCGCCGCGTCCCCCCGTAACGGCACGCGTCGATTGCGGCGTCGTGGGATGGGACGTGGCCACGTTATTTTAATGGAAAGAGCGAAACGCCCCCCACTTCCCCATAAAAGCAGAGGAAGCAGGAGCGGTTCCCCTCCTGCGCTTTCATTGCATCCTCTTCCATCTCCAGAGATCCCCTTTGCGCTCCGCCTCCACACCTCCGCCGCCGCCGTCCGCATCTGCGGTGTCGCCGGACTCTTCGTCCCTCTTCCTTCGCCGCCTCCGCCATGGCCCCGAAGACCGAGAAGGCGAAGGCGGAGAAGACCAAGAAGGAGAAGTCGGAGCAAGCGGCGAGGCTTACCTTGTACCGGAAGCGGAACCTCGTCTTCCCGCCGAAGCTCAGCGCGCGGGAGCTCTGGAACAAGTATTACTTGTTCTGGTCCAAGAAGACCAAGGCGCATCCCCGCACTCGAGCTTATCCGGCCGCCGCCAAGGACAACTACCCCGGCGGGTACTATTTCTTCGCAGCCTTCTTCCACTGCGGTCTTTGCCCTTGATAGAGGCAAAGGTGTCCCGTCTTTCGATGAGATGATAACTATCGATTTGGTGGAGACGACTTTGACGATCCGACTACAAACGTGCACGACGTTGCGCCTTAGCAATCGCTAAACCAACTCTGAGAGGTTATTGACCACGCCGGAGCACGATCAACCTGACCACGAAGGTCTATTCCTGCAAGCAATCGAAGAACAAGCAAGAATATGATAAGCAATCTGAATATTGCGAATATGGATGAAGTATTGATAAGAGCGGGGTTTCATAAGCGGTCTTGGTCTGGTCGTTGGACACAAACGAAGTACACGAAGTTGCAGCGATGGCTAACTTTTAACTAAATAAAACCCAAAGTCTAAACGACGCCCTAAGGGCTGTATATATGAGGGAAAGAGGGGGGGAATTTCGTGGCCCTTGGTGGAGGGGTCCGAAACCAACCCTAACTCTTGTTTCCCCACACATACGGACTCTAAAAACAGCCTATACTCAAGTATTTCGAAGTTACATGGGCCTGGCCCAATAATAAGGTGACGCAGCACCTATAATAGCCTCTGGACGAAATTTATGAAGTGGCATCTTGTATATTTCGTCCAAGGCTTCCCGCACTCATTATGGTGGCTTCAAAGTCTTGAAATCATCAATTGAAACTCCATTCTTGTTCCCCTTGTGCACGCCATCATCTCCATGCTTGATCTTGCTCCAATGTTCATCCTTCTTGTCCAAGCTAGGCCCTTCATTTGTAAGCAAGACAAATGTATCCAATTTAGGCAGCATCATATTCTCATGAACATTAGATTCATTACCAAGAAACGAAAGTACCTGGTAATTTAATTGGCGTGCGCGAGCTCTAGTAATTGGTCCTGTATATGTGTCAGTTGGAGCTGTGGGTGTAACCTTGTTAGTGATGTCCTCATCAGCCCTCCTTTTTCCGAATTCTTCTGTGACATAATGCACACCTATGGCCTCCATCTTCTTGACTTCACCCCCAACGCCATCCTCACAATGGCGGTTTTCGCACATATGTGCGAAAACTATATTGGAATATACCCAAACGTAGCGCTGTTTAGGCACTTCTTCACCCCTAGAGCAGAGGCCGGCGCCCCCCTCTCCGGGGGAATATCTTGGGTTTTTCGTCTGAACAAGAAGGAGTCCTACTTGCCGGGAGAGCTCCGCGGCAAGTGGGAGGAGTGGCGTGCGGACTGGTGTTGGATCGTCGAGGACCAGCCGCAATCCTTCACCGCGCCGCGCACAACACCTATCGTGCGCGGCAGGGACTGGAGCGAGCTGGATTCGGACGACAGCAAGCTTGACATCGCCCTCATCAGGATTCTGCATCTCCGGGTAGCAAGGTTGTCTGTCGCAGAAGTAGGCACAGACTTCCTCCGCCGCCGCATCGCCCCTCTCCAAGACAGGAAAAGGCCGGCTTGGGAGTACGGCAACTCGGCCGATATCATGAGGCTGCGCCCCGGGCTCAACTTTAACTTTACGTCGCTGGAGCTGAAGGGGATGGTCCGGGAGCTATTTAAGCACGACCCGGCCCACCCGGAATGGTTCAGGGGTCCCCGAGGAGTGGTGCCTCTCTGCAACAGCACAGCCAGGGACAACCTCCGCGCCATGATGCCCGCGTGCGACTCGCACAGCGTCGACCGCACGTGGATTGCGCCCAAGCCAGACGTCATCTTGAATCTCTTCGACAACCTGGTGGAGGTGGCGAAGAACAAGAACGAGACCCGGGAGCTGACACGGGACACCACCGACCAGGAGATAGCGTACATAGCTTCTCGGGTTGAAGAGGCCGCTGCAGCCACAGCGGCAGGAGAGTTCGGTTACACGCCCGAGGAGGCAGATGCTGCGGAAGCGTCCTGCCAAGCCGAGGAGGCGGAGATCCGCAGGCTACTGAAGCTGCCTCCCGACGAGCTTGCCGGGGTCCCATCCTTGAGGCACTCCGGGATCATCGGAATCCAGACGGAGGCCGCGGCAAGAGGCAACGCCGCCGGAGGGAACAGGGGCGCCGCAGGGAGCGGAGGCGCCGGAGGGAGTGGAGGCGCCGTCGGGAAAGAGGCCGCAGCGCAGGGCGCTGGGCCCAGCAAGCCAGCCGGGGAGGAGGAGGAGGAGGACGACGCCGAGGCCGCCGAGGACTCCGACGGATCCCTGGGGCTCTACGCCGACGACCTCTCCTCGTCGTCGGAGACCTCCCCGCCCCGGGCAAGCCCTAGGCGTTCTCCACTGAAGCGTCTCCGCAAGACGGCGACGGGGGCGAGGGCGCAGGCGCCCCGGCAACAACCAGCTCGCCGGGCAGCGCGAGCTCCCCGGGGGAGCCAAGCTGCGACGGGGGCGCCCGGCGCGCCAGCCACGGCGGAGGCAGCCCGCACGCAGGCCACAGCAGAGGCGCCCCGCAAGCAGGCGCCGAGCGGACATGAGTCTTCACGGAGCGGAGCGGCGGCTCCGCCCGCTCCCCGGGCCCCGGCTACCACAGGGGCTGGGTCTTCGCAGCCCCCAGCCCCGGGGACCGCCAAGCGCCCGAGGGAGTCTTCGCCTCTCGCTCCTCGCGCAGACGCGCCCCAGGTGGAGTTCGACTTCTCCGCCTTGAGCGACGACGACGAGGAGGAACAGGAGTAAGAACGTGAGATCTCACATCTTCTGAAATTTCGTCTTGATTATTGTTGATGCTAATTCTTGTTTCTTGTTTTCATTTTAGGACCTTGGCGGAGCGAGTGGCAAAGAAAGCCAAGGTGCCCGTGGTCGAAGTTGCGGACGACTCGCCCGCCGCGGCAACTGGGGACGCGCCGGAGCCAAGCCTGCCGGACCCGAGCGCTGCTCCGAGGAGCAGCCCCCAGCGCAGCCCCCAGCGTAAGTCTGGATTCCATCCTTCCGCCCGTCGGGCGCGCTTGGAGACTTTGTCTTGTTCTAATGTCTTGATGCTTTTGTCTTGACTTGTGCAGAGGTGGAGCCACAGGCGCAGGAGCGTCCGGAGGTCGCTCCCGAGGAGCCGCAGGCCCCGTCGTTCCCGCCAAGGCCGAACTCCCCGGCGAGGGAGAGCGCTCCGCCAAGGGCGGGTACTCCACCGAGGGCGAGTACCCCGCCAAGGGCGAGCAGCCCGGCGAGGGCGGCCACTCCGCCAAGGCAGAGCTCCCCGGCGAGGGAGCCCGCCGCTGACGACGTCCGCCAAGGTAGGTTTTGTAACTTTGTCTTGTTGGAGTCGTTTCTTTTTGGATATTTGCTTGAACTTCTCTTGCTTCTTCTTCTTCTTCTAGATCCTCCTCCCCCCGAACAGATGGAGACGGAGGTCATCATCATCGAGGAGGAGGGCGCGCAGGGCGGCGGCGGCGACGCCCCTGTCGCCGAGGACACGGCGGGAGCCGCCGAGCCGGCCGCGCAGGAGACCGCTCCGGCTGCGGACGCAGCGGCCGGGGAGGGGGACGGCGACCGCCCCGCCGGCCCAGAGGCGGCGGGAGCATCAAGTGCTGCGCCGGCCGCCGACCCCTCCACCGGATAGGAGCAGGCCGGCTACTACCTTGAAGCCCCCAACGGCATCTTTATCCAAGTGCCGTGGGGTTCTTCGTCGCGAGCCCCCGCGGAGGGCGAGGCCTTTGACGGAGAGGTCCTCGCCTCCGCGGGCTTGAAGATCGTCGAGGCGCCCGGCGGAAGCGACGGGCCCGAGGAGGAGAAGCTGCTTCACCAGCTCCTGGCCCTTTACCGGGCCAGGCAGGCGAAGCTTGCTTCTCGGGAGGCCCTCGCCGCCAAGTCCGCTGCTGAGATGGAGAAGCGCGCGGCGGAGCTCAGCGCCGCCAACCAGGCTGCCCTCTGCGAGGTAGCGGAGGAGCGCGAGCGGCTCGCCGGGGAATATCAAGAGTGGCTGCTGGAGAAGGCCGAGGCCGAAGAGTAGCAGCGGCTCGCCGGGGCGGAGCTGTCCCGGCGAGAAGGAGAGCTCGCCCAGCGGAAGGTCAACCTCGACTCCCACGAGGAAGACCTTGCCGCTTGGGAGCAGGCCCTTGGCGGGGAGCTGAAGGAGGCGAAAGCCGCCGCGGCTACCGCGGAGACCGCCAAGGAGGAGCTTGCCGCCAAGGTCGCGCAGCTGGAGGAGTCGTTGAAGGTGAGCGTGGAGAGGGTCGCCGCGCTCAACATAGAGCGCGAGAAGGACGCCCACACCAACTCAGAACTCCAGGTGCGTCTTTCTGAGAAGGGCGACGAGCTGAAGGCCGCCAAGGACTCCATCGAGGATCTGGAGCTGAAGGTCTCCACACTGAAGGACTCGCTTGACGCCGTCCGAGATCGGGAGACCAAGTTGAAGGAGGAGCTCCGCAAGGAGCGAACCTTGGTGGACAGCGCCAACAAAGCGGCCGAGAACTTCCGCCGTACCGTTGAGGTATGGACCGAGGACTTGGTATCTTCTGCGTCCAACATCGACCAGGAGCTGCTGGCGCTGAAGCTGGAGCACCTCATCTACTCCCCGGATCCAAACCTCCCTCACAGCGCCAAGCTTAGCCTCTTCTTCAGGGGGATCGCGCCGGCCCTTGCAGATCTGCGGAAGAAGATTCCCGCGCAGCTGGCCGAGGAGTCGCGCCGGCTTTGCACGGGAACCTTGGAGCGTGTGCTGACGAAGATTGTATACCGCAATCCCGGCATAAACCTCACCAACGTTCTTCGCAGCTTGCCGGCCGACGCGAACATGGAGGCGTTGAAGGAGCAGGTCGCCCACATCATTGCTAAAGTGAACAAGATCTCCAGGATCGAGGGCGACCGCGTAGATTAGGCCTCCATTATCTTTATCTCTTTTTGTTGCTGCATAGGGTGTTATGAACTCATTAATCATTGCGACAAGTTATCCTTTGTAAGATATTTATCTCATTTTGATCAATCAGTGCAATGTTATCTTCCTTGTCTTGATCCTTTACTTTGTATGCTTTTCACCCTACGCTCCCGGGGAGCTTGCCGGCAAGGGGCCTTTGCCGCGAGCGCTGAGTGCTGGACTCTGAGCAGCCTGCTGGCCAAGGTCTCACCGGCAAGCAACCTTGCCGCAGCTAGTCGCAACGCACTTAGCTTGCTGAGTGAACTCGAAAACGAAGCAAGGGCGCGACACTTGTCGCAGCTCACTTAAGTCGTTGAGCGTACTCGAAAACAAGACAAGGGTGCGTCTAGCTACGAGTAGGTTCCTCCGCGCACAGGTTTTCCATACAAAGTGTGATCGTTCAAGGAAGACAACTAAAAATTAAAAAAATTGAACTGGTCAAATTCTAATAACTTAGCTTTCATATATTGCTTGCTTCTTGGTAAGGCTTCTCTTTCTTGAACAGCACTTGGTTCCTCTTCCGTCTCCTTCCCCCCCGGCAAACTTGTGCGCGAGGAACGTTCCTTCTGCTTAAGAGGCAAAGGAAAAAGAAGAGGGAAACAAGTATATGGCCTTTCGGCGTGCTAATGCTTACCGGATGTGTATGTTGCACAATATGCCAAATAACACATGCAAATAGCAAAGAAAAGCATGCAAAAGGCAATCAGCGCAAAACACAAAAACTTTACTGATGCACGGGGTCTGCGCCCGGCTTTGTACAAAGGGTTACATGCAACAGCGGCAAAGCTTCTACAAAAGGTGGTTGCCGGAGCGGATCACGGCAACCACGCCTTATGGGTGAAACTTGCGAAGATGCTCTATGTTCCAGGAGTTGCTCACCGGTAAGCCTTCTTCGGTCTCAAGGCGGACAGCGCCGGGCCTTGTGACTTGTCTCACCCGATAAGGGCCTTCCCACTTTGGCGTCAACTTGTTGGAATTCTTGACGGACTGAACACGCCGAAGAACAAGGTCGCCTTCCTCGAGACTCCTGGCCTTGACCTTGCGGCTATGATAGCGGCGCAAGGCTTGCTGGTATCGAGCAGCTCGTACAGCAGCCTGGAGACGTTCCTCCTCAAGGAGCAATGCATCATCTTGCCGCAATTGCTCTTGCTCGAGCTCATCATAAGCGAGCACTCGAGGAGATCCGTATACGAGTTCCGTGGGGAGAACTGCCTCTGCTCCATAGACTAGAGCAAAGGGTGTCTATCCGGTGGCTCGACTTGGTGTCGTTCTGATTGACCAAAGAGCCGCCGGTAGCTCCTCTATCCAATTTCTTCCGCACTTGCGCAGCCTGTCAAAGGTCCTTGTCTTGAGTCCGCGCAGCACTTCAGCATTGGCCCTCTCCGCTTGACCGTTGCTCCTCGGGTGAGCAACAGAAGCGAAACAGACCTTGGCGCCAAGGTCTTGGACGTACTGCATGAAGGTGCGACTAGTAAATTGTGTACCGTTGTCGGTGATGATCCTGTTGGGGATTCCGAAACGGCAAACAATTGACCTGAAGAACCTGACCGCTGACTGTGCTGTCACCTTTCTCACTGGCTCCACTTCTGGCCACTTTGTGAACTTGTCGATTGCGACGTACAAGTACTCAAAGCCCCCGATGGCTCGGGGGAAGGGGCCGAGGATATCGAGCCCCCAGACCGAGAAGGGCCAGGACAAAGGAATTGTTTGTAGAGCTTGAGCTGGTTGATGAATTTGTTTTGCATGGAACTGGCACGCTTCACACTTGGTTACTAGTGCAGTTGCATCTTGGAGGGCTTCTTGCCAAAAGAACCCTTGCCGGAAAGCTTTCCCGGCAAGCGCCCTTGCGCCAATGTGGTGGCCGCATATGCCTCCGTGTATTTCCGCCAACAGCTTCTGTCCATCTTCCCTGGAGATGCACTTCAGTCTGACCCCATTGAGCCTTCTTCTGTACAGCTCGTTATCCACGAACTGGTACATACTTGACTGCCTGGTTATCTTTTCTATTTCTTCTGGGTCGTCGGGAAGTTCTCCAGTTTGCAGAAAACGGACGATCTGCTGCGCCCATGCCGGAGCTTGAGGCTCAACGGCAAGGACTAAAGGCATGAGGGCCGCTGCGGGGACCTCGGCTTCTACGGCAAGGACCTCTGGTTCCGCCGGAGCTGATGGTCCCCCGGCAAGCTCGCCGGAGCGAGGCTTGTCGGGAACACTTGCTTCAACTGTACAGACCCGAGGATCTGCAGGAGCAAACTGTTCCTCAGCGTTCTGGTTGTTGATCTTGGGGACCTTGGCGGCGGTTTCAGGAAGATCTGCCGGCAAGTAGTCGCCGGAGATCAACTTTCTCTTCTTGGACTGCCCAATTGATGGTGTAACGGATGGTTGAGTCAGCTTGAGTAAGAAGGTTCCTGGTTCCACAGGTAACTTCATCGAAGCACACTTTGAAAGGCCATCTGCTATTTCATTCTGAGCTCTCGGGACGTGCTCCATTTGCAGACCTTCAAAGTGCTCCTCAAGCTTCCTCACTTCATCTACATAAGCTTCCATCAAAGGGCTCTGATAACTCTTGTTAACTTGTCGGACCACCAACTGAGAATCTCCCCGCACAATCAGCTTCCTGATCCCAAGTTCGGCCGCAATCCTGAGGCCGGCAAGCAAGCCTTCATATTCAGCAGTGTTGTTTGTCGCTTGCTCCCTGGGGAAGTGCATCTGGATAATATATTTGAGGTGCTCTCCGGTGGGCGCGATGAGTACCACGCCAGCACCGGCGCCTTGCAGCGAGAAGGCACCGTCAAAATACATTACCCATTCACTTGTCGCTTCTTGTACGGGTGCACTTGTTTCTTGGACTTCTTCATCGGGTGTTGGGGTCCACTCAGCTATGAATTCTTCTAAAGCTCGGCTCTGTATGGTTGAAGTACTTTCAAACTTGAGTCCAAAGCTCGACAGCTCCAGTGCCCACTCAACGATCCTGCCTGTTGCTTCCGGGTTGTGCAATATCCTCTTCAGCGGAAAGCGAGTGACCACTGTTATCTCATGTGCCTGGAAGTAATGACGCAGCTTTCTCGAGGCCATGAGGAGGCCGAAAAGCAACTTTTGCACACCAGAGTATCTTGACCTAGCTCCCTGGAGAAGGGAACTTACAAAATACACTGGGCGCTGCACCATCTTCTTCCGCACTTCTTCCTGTTCCTGCGCAGAGTTGTCCTTGTCGGGGCCAGAGCTTGCCGGAGAAGCCCCCTGCTTGTCGCTGGATTCGCTTGCCGGTGGTGTAGACTCCTCGTCGGCCTCCCTCTCCGCTACTAACGCAGCACTAACCACCTGGTTGGTTGCCGCTAGGTATAGCAACAACTTTTCCTGTGGTCTAGGTGCGACAAGTATTGGAGTGGAGGATAGGTACCGTTTCAAATCTTGCAGCGCTGCCTCCGCTTCCGGAGTCCACTTCATGGGACCTGCCTTCTTCAAGATTTTGAAGAAAGGTAGGGCGCGTTCTGCAGACTTCGAAATGAACCTACTGAGGGCAGCCACACAACCTGCTAGCCTTCTGACATCCTTGACGCGCTTCAGAGCCTCGATCTGCTCAATGGCTTTAATCTTGTCGGGGTTAGCTTCAATTCCCCTCTGTGACACAAAGAACCCGAGAAGCTTGCCGGAGGGGACTCCAAAGATGCACTTCTCGGGGTTCAACTTGAGCTGTATCCTGCGCAGGTTCTGAAACGTCTCTTCCAAATCTTGGACCAGGGTTTCCTTGCTCTTGCTCTTCACCATGATGTCATCCATGTAAGCCTCTACATTTCTGTGGATCTGTGGCTCGAAAGCAGTGTGCACTACCCTTGCAAATGTTGATCCCGCATTCTTCAGTCCAAATGGCATGCGTATGAAGCAATAAGTGCCACATGGAGTGATAAATGCAGTCTTCTCTTCATCCTCTTTGGCCATAAAGATCTGGTGATAGCCTGAATATGCATCAAGAAAAGAGAGTAGCTCACATCCGGCAGTGGAGTCAACAATCTGATCAATGCGCGGCAAAGGGAATGGATCCTTGGGACATGCTTTATTCACATCGGTGAAGTCTATACATAGTCTCCACTTCCCGTTGGCCTTGCGCACGACGACTGGGTTTGCTAACCACGTCGGATGGATCACACCTCTAACCAGGCCTGCTGCCTCTAGTTTCTTGATTTCTTTGTTGATAAATTCTTGGCGCTCCACGGCTTGCTTCCTCACTTTCTGCTTGATGGGCCGCGCATGAGGACAAACAGCAAGCTTGTGCTCAATTACCTTCCTGGGAACACCGGGGATGTCAGATGGTTGCCAGGCAAACACATCGACATTCGCCCGCAGGAAGGCAACGAGCGCGCTTTCCTATTTGCTGTCAAGTGTGGCACTGATGGTGAAGGTACTGCCAGTGCCGTCCTCCTTGGCGGACACTTTATTGGTTGCCGGAGGAGCGGCCATCCCCTTCTTACACTTACCGGTGGAGCTCGATGGAACGTCCTCGACGGCAGCGCAGCACTCCGAAGAGGTGCGGTTGCCGGAGTGGGCCCCAGAGCACTTGCCGGACTTGGTCTTCGTCTTCTTCCCCCCGGGAGCTTCAGCAAGTGTATCCTTTTCTGCTGCGGCTGCTGCATCCCGGT
This sequence comes from Secale cereale, assembly GCA_902687465.1. Classification (NCBI taxonomy): domain Eukaryota; kingdom Viridiplantae; phylum Streptophyta; class Magnoliopsida; order Poales; family Poaceae; genus Secale; species Secale cereale. The sequence goes on from LR738709.1 coordinate 148,079,144, forward strand.
AGATCTTGTCGGCGCAGACAAGCGCATCTTTCTTGTCGCCATGGACAGTGATGACGCTTATCGGCCCCGGCATCTTGAGTACGTTGTAAGCATAGTGGGAAGCTGCCATGAACTTGGCGAGGGCGGGACGGCCGAGTATTCCGTTGTATGGCAACGGAATATCAGCGACGTCGAAAGTGATGCGCTCAGTTCTGAAGTTGAGCTCCCCGCCAAAGGTCACCGGCAGAGTGATCTTCCCCTTGGGCTTGCTCCTTCCCGGGTTGATTCCTTGGAAAGAACCGGTCTCTTCGAGCTCGCCATCTGGGATTTGGAGTTTCTTGATCACAGCAGAGGAGATCAAGTTCAGCCCGGCCCCGCCGTCAACCAACATTTTGGTGACCTTGAGGTTGCGGATGGTGGGTGAGACCAGCATCGGCAAGCACCCGACCGCCGTGGTGCGGTCAGGGTGATCCTCAAGATCGAAAATGATGGGCGTGCTGGACCATTTGAGGAGCCTGCGCGACTCCACGGGCGGCTCTGCTGCATTCACCTCGCGCACCCACTGCTTGAGCTGGCGGTGGGAGGTGTGCAGAGAGGCGCCACCGTCGACGCACAGGACCTCCGTGGCCTTCTGGAACTCCTGCTCGCTGTTATCCTCATCCTCCATGTCTTCGTCGTCGTCCTCTTCATCCTTGTCGCGGCCCCGGGGAGGTCGATCACCTTGCCGCTGCTTGGCCTTGCCGCGGCGTCCTCCCCGGCCATTGAACGGCCGCTTCTTGCTTGGCTCTCCCCCGCCACCTTGGGCCTTCTCCTTGTCGCGCCTCTCGTACTCGGCTTTCTGCTGCTCGACGAGGTACTCGACGCGCTTGCAGTTGGAGAGGTCGTGACCCTTGGTGCGGTGGATCTTGCAGTATTGCTTGTCGGAGGCGTCCTGCTTGTCGGCTGCCGCTAGAGGGGCAGGCTCCTTGCCGGAGCCGCTAGCCTGTGTTTGCTCGGCGGGAGCCTCCTTGCCGGACTTCTCGACGGCAAGCACCTCCTTCTTGTTTTTCCTTCTATTGTTCCGCCGCCGGCTCTTCTTTGCCGGGGCGGCGTCGTCGCTGTCGCTTCCTCCTGCGCCAGCATCCTCGCCGGGGAGTCTCCTCCCCTCTTCAGCACGTGCGCACTTATCAGCCAGAGCATAGAGCTCGCTGACATCCCGAATCTTGGTCATCGCCATTTCTTCACGCATGTGGCGGTTACGCACGTTCTGGTGGAACGCGCTGATAACCGCGGCAGGGTGGACGTCGGGGATGTTGTACTGTACACGGCTGAAGCGTTGGATGTACTTGCGTAGGGATTCTCCTTCCTTCTGGGCCAGAATGTGGAGATCGCTCTCCTGGCCGTGGGGTTTGTGGCCGCTGGTGAAGGCGCCAACAAACTGGTGGCAAAGGTCTGCCCAAGAAGAGATGGAGCCTTCCGGCAAGTGCATAAGCCACGAACGAACGTTCGGCTTAAGCACTAGCGGGAAGTAGTTTGCCAAGATCTTCTCGTCGCGCCCCCCGGCAGCTTGCATCGCGATGGTGTAGACGCTGAGGAATTCCGAGGGGTGCGTCTTGCCGTCGTACTTCTCCGGTACGTCGGGCTTGAAATTCTTCATGCTGGGCCACTGGACGCGCCGCAGCTCGCGGGTGAACGCAGGGCAGCCTGCCGCGTACGGCAAGTCGCCTGGTTCACCGGGCGCGCGTGCATCGACAACGTTCCCAGCTCTCTGGTCTGATTGTCGCCGAGCTTCTCGGCGGCGCTCGATTGTTGTCCGAGCGTCTTCTTGTCTCCGGTCGTCGAGGACCTGGCGCTGGTCCCGACGAGCCCGCGGATCCGACGACGCCGTGGAGCCGTCGTCGGCGTTGTTCCGGCGGGGCGGCGTCTTCTGCTTCTGCGGTGGGGAGTGCACGGTTGTCGCACCCCCGGCGGTCTTGTCGCCGTCGGCCTTCGTCTTCTCAGCTAGCCGCGGCCGTGAGGTTGCCGGCTGCTGTGGAGAGTCGTTGTTGGCGAAGGCGATCAGGCTCTGGATGGTGGCCCTCCAGTCTTCGGCCTTGTCTGCCGCTGGAGGGAAATCGAGGAGCAGTTGCGCCCTTGCGAGCGCTTCTGCTGGAGTGGAGGGGAACGGGGGCGAGCGGCGCGAGGAGCGGGATATGCTCGGACTTCTAACAGCGTTGGAAGGAGCAGGGTCCCGCCCCGGCGTCTTCGCTTTGCTTGTGCCCGGACGGTGGTCCGGGGCATCCCGCGAACCTCCGGTTTGCCCTTGGCCCAGCAAACGGATGCCACCTCCTGTGACATGGCGCTGCTGGGTTGTCGTTTGCTGGGATGGACGCGGCGCGTCCACGGAGACCGAGGTTCGGTCGTCCGTCCTGTCCTTGGATTTGGTGGCGCCGCGAGTGTGCTCGCCGGCTACCACCCTTCCGACGGCGTCTCCCCCGCCCACCGTTGGTTCCGGTGGCGGCGGATGAGACGCAGACGGGCCTCCGACCTCCGAAGCCTTCTTCTTCGGGGCCATGGTGCTGTTGTTGATGAAGCTGACGATGAAACTGGAGAGGTTGATGAAGATTGCGCCCGCGCGAACGCCGGATCAGGTTCGCACAACCTCGACGCCCCCTACCTGGCGCGCCAAAGATGTCGGGGGAAACTGTCCGCCGCGAACACCTATGGGACCGGAGCCCCTTGTTTGTGCGGTAAGAGGGCGGAGGGAGCACGAAGAGCAGATCGTAGTGAACACGCGGGCAGTTTACCCAGGTTCGGGCCGCGATGGACGCGTAAAACCCTACTCCTGCTTAGTTTGTATTGAGTTGGAGAGCTCGGGAGCTTGAAGAACTAGCTACACCGAGCGTATGAGTGATCTAGGTTCCGAACCCCCTCCACGTTGTGCATGGGCCTCCTTTTATAGTGCAAGGGGTCACCGACAGGTGTCGACGTAGGAGAAAGGGTAAAAATGTAAAAGAGGTGGTAGTTGCAACAGTGCGGGAATAGTGGAGCTACAGTGCGTGAACAGTGGTCGCTACCTACTTTGACAGTGGGGGACAAGGGCATTTAATGCCCGTCGCCGTCGACCCCAAAAGCTCCCGCCCTTGCGTCTCCGTTTGCCACGGCGATGGCTTCACCACCGTGGAGTGCCACCGCGTCCCCCAGGCTGCACAGCCATCCGCCACGCGTCCCTGGAATGGCCCCAGGGTGACGCGTGGGCCGATGAGCTGGAGCGCGGGCACACAGCGCTTGTCGGGCTCTGAAGCTTGTCGCTCCCCGGGCCCTGCCGAGGCGCATGTTGCGCCGGGGCATGTCTTTTGTAATGGAATCTTCTAGTCTTCCTGGCAAGCTCCTCTTGCCAGGGCCTTGTGTGGTGAGGTAATCTTCAGCCTGGGACGGCCTTCCCGGCAAGCTCCACTTGCCGGGGTCTCGATCTTCTGTCTTGTATACTTTGTTTTTGAATGGTTTTACATGGAGCAGGAAGGTCTCCGGCGAGCACATGGTCGACCCTGCCGCGGGAAGCTGCAACCGCCCGTGCACAAGTTGGGGTACTGAGGTACCCCTACCTTAGTACACCGACACAAGCTTTTGAAATATTTACAAAGAAAATATTCTCTAAAAATTCCAGGAAAATTCTATCATGTCAAATATGACATATTTGATGATCTTGCCAAGCCTCATGCCTTGGAGAGCAAGAAAACATCATCAAATCCCCTCAAAACCATTTCTGTCCATTTTGAAGTTTGAGCAACTTTACATTGACAAACTTGTCCAAATTCTCTCAAACTTGGTGCACATGCTCATATGGTCTCATTATGCATCTAGACCAAATGGCACAAGTATTGGAGAAGAATAACTTGATCAAAGTGCCCCAAAACCCTTTCTGACCAGATCCAAATCTGAACAACTCTACATTACCACCTTTTTACTTGTGACCTCAACTTTTGTGGACATACTCACAACCCCAAATGATGACACTACACCAAGTGGTGCATCAAGGAGGGATGATGTAAGGGAATATTTAGCCAAATGGTGTTTTGGTGATTGATGACAATGCGTTTGCGGTCTAATCATGTGTTCTAAGCTCTTTCAGATATATCTCACATAGGCACAAGACGATTATATGCCCCTCAGAATCTATGGAAGACGGTGTTTCCTTTTGCTTATTTTTCGGTGGATCTGACTAATAGGAAAGCTGTACTATTAAGAGGGGATCCGCTTTGGTAAGGTTTGGGTGGAATCAACACGTACACTTCATTATTGCACCCACCATTCCTTCCCGCCGCAATGGAGTCCTTCTTTCCCATCTTCTCTAGTTTTCCTGGCTCCAACGGTAGTACCGCGGATCTTAGCGGTAGTACCGCCTGTGTGCCTCAAGCGGTAGTACCGCCCCACTAAGCGGTAGTACCGCTTGGTGCACACTGCGGTAGTACCGCTGCTGATCCGTGCTACCACCGCCTCGACTCGCGAGCGCGTTTTCGTGTCGAGTTTTGCGGTGCTAGGTGCGGTAGTAGGGGCGGTAGTACCGCTCCCAGCGGTAGTACCGCCCTGAGACCGCGGTAGTACCGCTTTGGGTCCCTGCCCCCTGGCGCGGCAGTATCGCTTGAAGGGAAACAGTAGTACTGCTCTATAAGTGGTAGTACCGCTCGCTCAAGCGGTAGTACCGCTCTGTGCGGGGCTGAGTGGGGGGATAACGGTTGGATTGTTCCCCCCACTATATAAAGGCTTCTTCTTCCTCCTCTTTGACTCACCTCTTCCCCCACATACTCCATTGTTGCTCCAAGCTCCATTTTCGCCCGATCTCTCTCCCTAGCCAATCAAACTTGTTGATTTGCTCGGGATTGCTTGAGAAGGCATCGATCTACACTTCCACCAAGAGATATTTGATTTCCCCCACTAATCCCTAGCGGATCTTGTTACTCTAGGGTGTTTGAGCACCCTAGACGGTTGAGATCACCTCGAAGCCATATTCCATTGTGGTGAAGCTTCGTGGTATCATTGGGAGCCTCCAATTTAGTTGTGGAGATAGCCCCAACCTTGTTTGTAAAGGTTCGGTTGCCGCCTTCAAGGGCACCACTAGTGGAATCACGGCACCTTGCATCGTGTGAGGGCTTGAGGAGAATACGGTGGCCCTAGTGGCTTCTTGGGGAGCATTGTGCCTCCACACCGCTCCAACGGAGACGTACTTCCCCTCAAAGGGAAGGAACTTCGTGTGAGATGAACCATTTTACATCATAATAGCATTTCCATTGCTTCGCTGAGTGCATGATATACCTTGAATGACAACCTTGCCAGGCTTGCCTCCGTTGCATACCCCATTGATACTTGCATTGTTCATGACTCTATCCTCGCTTAGAGTTGTGTTGATGAGTTTTAGAAATGTGCTATAGTAGTTGGCTACGCTAAATGGATCAGGGTTATGCATTGAAAGAAACAAGTGTGGTTTGACATACTAGCAAATAACCCAGAGGGTGCCACTAATGCCCCTAGGAGATGATGAGGAACTAGGGCACTACCTGGTGGAGAAGTAGTGTACCGAGTCTTGATGAAAGTGTTGTTTACAAAGACGGATTGGATTTAAGATTTGTCGACCGTCCCAACCAAACATGTGCAACCACACTACCCCTTTATGGGACGGGGCATTATTGATTACTTAGGCTGATAATAGCATGGTGCCCACATTACTAGTGACGGGGGAGACTTGAGGTCACTCTCGGGACGGGGTCGTGCTTGGATAGGCGACCATGAATGTTTTTACAGGGCACCGGACACACCGTTGGTCCCTTCGTGTATGCGTGATAGTCTAAAAAAGGGCAAAGTCCCACGATATTTTATTTGTACACGAGGGCTGTGCACCAACGAGTGGACCCTATGTAAGTATCGTTTGGGGAAAGGTAATGATCGGGTGCTTCCCCAGAGTACTTGAGGTATTGCGGGATCGTGGATGACACGAAAGCTTCATGGATCTTGTGGGTAAAGTGCGCAACCTCTGCAGAGTGTAAAACTATTTGAATAGCCGTGTCCACGGTCAAGGACATTTGGGTGGTGCTGCTTAGACTATGTCCATAAGTTTCTAGAAAACAACATGGTTTGGTAAAGCTGTTGACATGAATCGTGAGGGAGTCACTATGAGGTTGAGCATGAGTTGTTCATAACTCTTTCTCGATACTGATGTCTGTAACCTCCTGATACTTGTTGCAGACGCATGCATGTCCTTGATATATGTTGATCATACTTGCATATGAAAAAACTAGCTGTACGTAAGAATGACAAATTTAGTAGTAGAGCCCTGCATAATTATCCTGTCATCACACTTGGGTTGCTTGCGAGTACATTCAAAGTACTCATTGGCTTGCCACTGGTTATTTTATTGGCCAGGCATGAAAGAACAGGATATGATGAAGATTTCTTGGTGACGAACATGCGAGCTAGGACGCTTCCCAGTCAGAATGCATGTAGGGTTAAGGCAGATGGCATGGGTCCAAGTTGTTATTGAAGATTTCCGCTGCGATGATTTATACTCAAGACTTGACCATAATGGTCCTACTTGTGTAATACGGTATGTATGGATGTAAGACTCTTGTTATTCAACTTCTATGTGTTCAGTGAGCATTGATCTCTGGGATCACTGTACACGTGCATTCGATGATCTCGACTTATGAGTCGGGGTCCCCACAAAGTAGCACCATGATCTTCATGATAGAGAGTCTCTTGTTTTGTCACTTTCATATACTAGTGGGAATTTTCATTATAGAACTTGGCTTGTATATTCCAACGATGGGCTTCCTCAAATGCCCTAGGTCTTCATGAGCAAGCAAGTTGGATGCACACCCACTTAGTTCTTTTTTGATGAGCTTTCATACACTTATAGCTCTAGTGCACCCGTTGCATGGCAATCCCTACTCACTCACATTGATATCTATTGATGGGCATCTCCATAGCCCATTGATACGCCTAGTCGATGTGGGACTATCTTCCTCTTTTTGTCTTCTCCACAACCACCACTCTATTCCACCTATAGTGCTATATCCATGGCTCACGCTCATGTATTGCGTGAAAGTTGAAAGGTTTGAAAGAATTTGAGTATGAAAACAATTGCTTGGCTGCAACCAGGGCTGTGCTTGATATGAATATTTTGTGTGCTGAAGAGGGAGCATAGCCAGACTATATGATTTTGTAGGGATAACTTTCTTTGGCCATGTTATTTTGAGAAGACATGATTGCTTTGTTAGTATGCTTGAAGTATTATTATTCTTATGTCAATATAGACTTTTGTCTTGAATCTTTCGGATCTGAAAATTCATGCCACACTAAAGAGAATTACATTGAGAATTATGTTAGTAAGCATTCCACATCAAAAATTCTGTTTTTATCATTTACCTACTTGAGGACGAGCAGGAATTAAGCTTGGGGATGCTTGATACGTATCCAACGTATCTATAATTTTTGATTGTTCCATGCTATTATATTATCCTTCTAGGATGTTTTATGGGCTTTTATATATAGTTTTATACTCCCTCCATTCTTAAATATAAGGTGTATTAGTTTTTCAAAAAGTCAAACGTAACCTATGTTTGACCTACTTTATAGCCAAATATATAAAGATTTACAATACTAAATATATAAAATATAAAAATATACTTCATGGGCAATCTAGTGATAATGGTTTGGTAGTCAAGACATTGATATTTTTGTCTATAAACTTGGTCAAAGTTAGACAAGTTTGACTTTAAAAAAAATAATACACCTTATATTAAGGAATGGAGGGAGTATGATTTTTGGGACTAACCAATTAACCTAGAGCCCAGTGCCAGTTTCTGTTTTTTTCTTGTTTTTGAGTTTTACAGAATAGGAATACCAAACGGGGTCCAATTGACGTGCCAATTTTTGATGATTTTTTCTCGACCAAAAGAGGCCCCCGAAGTAAAAGAGTTGGGCCAGGAGAGTCACGGCTGCCCACAAGGGTGGGGGGCACGCCCACCCCTAGTGGTGGCGCCCCCTATCTCGTGGACAGCCCGGAGACCCCCCCGATGTGAGACCTACGCCAAAAATTCCTATAAATACTAAACTCCGGAAAGTAACCTAGATTGGGAGTTCCGCCGCCGAAAGCCTCTATTGCCACCGAAAACGAATCTAGACCTGTTCTGGCACCCTGCCGGAGGGGGGAATCCCTCTCCGGTGGCCATCTTCATCATCCCGGCGCTCTCCATGACAAGGGAGGAGTAGTTCACCCTCAGGGCTGAGGGTATGTACCAGTAGCTATGTGTTTGCTCTCTCTCTCTCTCTCTCTCTCTCTCTCTCTCTCTCTCTCTCTCTCTCGTGTTCTTGGGATGGCACGATCTTGATGTATCGCTAGCTTTGCTATTATAGTTGGATCTTATGATGTTTCTCCCCCTCTACTCTCTTGTAATGGATTGAGTTTTCCCTTTGAAGTTATCTTATCGGATTGAGTATTTAAGGATTTGAGAACACTTGATGTATGTCTTGCATGGGATACCTGTGGTGACAATGGGGTATTCTATTGATTCACTTGATGGATGTTTTGGTGATCAACTTGCGGGTTCCGTGACCTGGGGAATCTATGCATAGGGGTTGGCACACGTTTTCGTCTTGACTCTCTGGTAGAAACTTTGGGGCACTCTTTGAAGTTCTTTGTGTTGGTTGAATAGATGAATCTGAGATTGTGTGATGTATATCGTATAATCATGCCCACGGATACTTGAGGTGAAAATGGAGTATCTAGGTGACATTAGGGTTTTGGTTGATGTGTGTCTTAAGGTGTTATTCTAGTACGAACTCTATGATAGATCGAACGGAAAGAATAGCTTCGTGTTATTTTACTACGGACTCTTGAATAGATCGATCAAAAAGAATAACTTTGAGGTGGTTTCGTACCCTACCATAATCTCTTCATTTGTTCTCCGCTATTAGTGACTTTGGAGTGACTCTTTGTTGCATGTTGAGGTCTAGTAATATCATCCAATTATGTTATCCTTGTTGAGAGAACTTCCACTAGTGAAAGTATAAACCCTGGGCCTTGTTTCCTATCATTGCAACACCGTTTATGCTCACTTTTATCGTTAGTTGCCTTGCTATTTTTATATTTTCAGATTACAAAAACATATATCTACCATCCATATTGCACTTGTATCACCATCTCTTTGCCGAACTAGTGCACCTATACAATTTACCATTGTATTGGGTGTGTTGGGGACACAAGAGACTCTTTGTTATTTGGTTGCAGGGTTGCTTGAGAGAGACCATCTTCATCCTACGCCTCCCACGGATTGATAAACCTTAGGTCATCCACTTGAGGGAAATTTGCTACTGTCCTACAAACCTCTCCACTTGGAGGCCCAACAATGTCTACAAGAAGAAGGTTGCGTAGTAGACATCAAAATATTTTTGGGTTTTCTTCTTAATATTACAACTAAGCAAGCATAGAGAGTAAACTAACTTCAGCTAGACATTTTTATGTTTTTCTAAGGTTTTTCAAACACATAAGAAGAAAGCGAGAAAATACATTAAGCATGGATAGTACAATGAAAAAGTGTGAACACCGACAACTGAAATGTTTGAACATGAATGTCAAGTCGGTGAGAAACATGTACTCCCCCAAGCTTAGGCTTTTGGCCTAACTTGGTAAGCAGTCAGTAGACTGGATAGTCAGGGTACTGAGGAGCACGCATCCACTCATCCCACTGCCGAGGCTCCTCCTCTGCTGCAGCCTGGTCGTTCCAATAGGCGATGATATCCGCGGGCATAATCCTATATCTGCCCCTGACAATAGGATCAAACAAAGGAGGTGCAAGAAGTGGAATAATATCACGAGTTGTCACACTAAAAACCAGTTTATAAGGAATAGGAATGTTAGGATAATCAACAAAAGTAAACGGGTGGTGATCCATGGCAGCGCGATCTAGGTAAACCTTGGGTAAAGGAAAATCATGCAGGCGTATCTGAACATTAAAGTGAGCCGCCAAACGAGCGGCGTAAATACCTCCATGTATTTTACCCTTGGACTTATTAATGTGGATGGGACGTGTCACAATAGCTCCCAAGCTATAAGTGTTGTCGCCCTCTAGTCCATGACACAAAACACCAAGGTCTCGTGAACTCAGTGCACCCACTTTCTCTCTAGCAAGCAAACATTTTGCAATGAAAAGAGCAAAATAATGAACATCAGGAAAATGAAGACAATGGCAGTGATACCCGACACCCCTCTCTCATCACCCACTGTCAGAGTACAATAAGAGCTTTCAAACTCTGCGGGTCTAGGCTCTGCCAAACTTCCATCAGTACGAAGCAAACATATTTCACAAAATACAATAAGCGGTATCTGATGGGTTCAACATATAAATTAAATTGCACCTCATGGGGATTATTCCTAGGAAAAAAATTAAAACTTTGCACAAAGGTGTTCGTGAGGAGATGATAATGTTCACATTCAGCCGCAATGAAATGGGTGAGGCCGACATTAGCAGCATATTGTGCAAATTCTTGAAGGATTCCAGCATCTTCCATGAATGGGGTATGCGGCCATTCGCATGGCCGTAGCTCCAACAATCTCCGGATGTGGAGATCACTATCAGATGACTCCCCAATCACTCCCTTGGAGTTCTACTTGGAAGCAAACTTCCTAAAGATACTCATGTTTTTCCTCTGAACAAAATTCTGAAATTTTTAGTCCACAAATTGTTTCTCAACAAAACTTTACAAGAATGATAGCAACTACTCATAGGGATGCCTAGAGGCCATAGCAAGCATTCAAACTACTTAGAACTCTAAGAATTCAACATGCAAGCTCATCTACAGTAGCACAAATAGTAGCTAATTATTCAAAATATAATCCACTAAAACAAAAACTAATTGGACACACGGAGGAGTCACATACCAAGCAACAATTCCCAAAACAATTTTAGAAATGAAGCTTCGAGCAAAGAGATCAAAATCCGTGGGTTTGAGACCAAGAACACGGGAGAGAGAGAGCAATGGTGAATATTTTCTGGAGGTAGGTGATGATGTGGTGTAAAGAGATATGTGAGGGGGCCCACGTGGGGACCACAACCCACCAGGGTGCGCCTGGGGGTCCTCGCGCGCCCAGGTGGGTTGTGCCCACCTCGTGCACCTCCCTCTGATATTATTTGCACCAGAAATTCTTAAATATTCGGAAAAAATCGTGATAAATTTTCAGAGCATTCTGAGAACTTTCATTTTTGGGTCATTTTTTTTGCACGGGAAAATGAGAAAACAGACAAAACATGGCATTTGATTTTATTTAACTAGTAAAAACAAAAAAATGGTAGGGACAGAAAGTAGTGCTCATTAAATTCATCAACTTCATTCCTCTCAAAAATGATTTATTAATATGGTTGATCAAATCATATTAACAACCACTTTCGATTAGCATGAAACCGAAGAACTTTCGTAAATCACTAAGTTACCTCAACGGGGATATGAATGTCCCCAACAATAAGCATTTCATATTTCTTTTTAACAGTAGGTAGAGGTATTTGGAAACTTCGAATAGTGATTGTCGGAGACTTTTCAATAACGTTAATACCATTCACTTGGAATTGTTTCTTCGGAAAGTGCACCGTATGCTCATTACCATTGATATGAAAAGTGACCTTGCTTTTGTTGCAATGAATAACAGCCCCTGCAGTATTCAAGAAGGGTCTACCAAGGATAATCGACATGTTGTCGTCCTTGTGCATCTCAAGTATAACAAAGTCAGTGAAAATAGTACATTAGCAACAACAACGGACACATCCTCCCAAATACTGATATGTATGATAGTTGATTTGTCAGCCATTTGCAAAGATATTTCAGTAGGTGTGAGTTTATTCAAATCAAGTCTTTTATATAAAGAGAAAGGCATAACACTAACACCAGCTCCTAAGTCACATAAAGCAGTTTTCACATAATTCTTTTTGATGGAGCAAGGTATAGTTGGTATTCCTAGGTCTCCAAGTTTTTAGGTACTCCATCCTTAAAAGTGTAATTAGCAAGCATGGTGGAGATTCCAGCTTCTGGTATTTTTCTCTTATTGGTGATGTTGTCTTTCATGTACTTTGCATAAGGAGGCATTTTCAAGATATCACTCAAGCGAGTACGCAGAAAGACTGGCCTCAGCATTTCAGCAAAACATTCAAATTCTTCATCATATTTCTTTTTAGTTGGCTAAGGTGGAAAAGGCATGGATTTTTGAACCCACGGTTCTCTTTCTTTACCGCATTTCCTAGCAACAAAGTCTCTTTTATCATATCTTTTATTCTTAGGTTGTGGGTTATCAAGATAAACTGGTGGTTCTATCTCAACATCATTATCTGGTTCCTTTTCATTGTTTGGTTGAGTATCTTCATGAACCTCAGCATTATCTTTTTCATTATCACTAGGTGAATGCTCATTACCAGATTGAGTTTCAACATCAGAGATAGAAACATCATTATCATTATCAGGAGGTTTTTCTATTTCAGGTTCACTAGCAGCATGCAAAGTCCTATCATTTTTCTTTTTATTTTTATTTCTAGAAGGACTAAGAGCAGTGTTGTTTCTTTGTGAATCCTGTTCAATTCTCTTTGGGTGTCCCTCGGGATAAAGAGGTTCCTGAGTCATTTTTCCTCCTCTAGTTGCAACTCTAACAGCAAAGTCATGTATGTTGCTATTCATTTCATCAAGCAATTCTCTTTGTGATTTAGCAACTTGTTCTAAATGGGTTTGTACCATAGAAGCATACTTTCCCACACCTCTAACATCAATTGAGATTCTAAATAACAAGTCACTCAAGCAAGATATCATATCAGAAATGTATTTCAATTGTTTCATAACATTTGCATTGAAGTGATCTTGTTTCCTAATATAATTTTCAAACTCATGAAGGCATTGGCTAGGGTGCATATTGTGAGGATTATCATTATTATTGAATTTCATTAGAGAATTTACCTCTACCAACTTAGGCAATGGTGGTGCATTAAGCCCATGTATTTCTTCAATAGGAGGTAAATTTTTAACATCCTCGGCTTTAATACCTTTTTCCTTCATGGATTTCTTTGCCTCTTGCATATCTTCAGGACTGAGATAAAATATACCCCTCTTCTTCGGAGTGGGCTTAAGCGGTGGTTCAGGAAGAGTCCAATCATCATAATTTTTCAATATGTTATTCAATAATTCTTCAGCTTGTCCAATAGTTCGTTCCCTGAAAACACAACCAGCACAACTATCTAGGAAGTCCCTAGAAGCATCGGTTAGTCCATTATAGAAGATATCAAGTATTTCATTTTTCTTAAGAGGATGATCTGGCAAATCTTTAAGTAACTGGAAAAGCCTCCCCCAAGCTTGTGGGAGACTCTCTTCTTCAGTTTGCACAAAGTTAAATATTTCCTGTAAGGCATCTTGTTTCTTATGAGCAGGAAAATATTTTTCAGAGAAGTAATAAATCATATCCTGGGGACTACGTACACAACCAGGAGCAAGAGTATTGTACCAAGCTTTAGCATCACCCGTTAATGAGAAAGGAAATAATTTGAGAATAAAGTAGTAACGAGTTTCTCATCATGAGTAAAAAGGGTGGCTATGTCATTCAACTTAGTGAGACGTGCCACAATAGTTTCAGTTTCATAACCATGGAAAGGATCATATTCAACCAAAGTGATTAACTCTGGGTCGATAGAGAATTTGTAATCCTTATCATCAATAAATATAGGTGAGGTAGCAAACTTAGGATCACATGTCATTCTAGCATTCAGAGACTTTTCTTACTTGCATAATAATTTCTCTAGATCATCTCTATCCTTACAAGCAAGAATATCTCTAGTTGTTTCCTCATTCATAACATAACCTTTAGGTACCTTAGGCAATTCATATATAGGAAGGCTAGTTCGAGCAGGTGTTTCAAAATTTTTAGCTTCAAGCTCATCATCAAATTCAACAATATCATGTTGTCTTAATCTAGTAATTTGTTCATCAAGAAATTCACCAAGTGGCGCATCATCATCATGCAAGGTACTAGCATCATCATAAGTATCATTCATGGCAGAAGTAGCATCATCAATAACTCGCGACATATCAGGATTAATAGCATGTGGTGGTGTTGCAAGTTGACTTATAACAGAAGGTGAATCTAAAGCAGAACTGGATGGCAGTTCCTTACCTCCCCTCGTCTTAGAGGGAAAAATCTTAGTCTTAGCATCCTTCAAATTCTTCATAGTGACAAATTGATAATAATCGCAAGTGACTCAAAAAATATGGCTATGCTCCCCGGCAACGGCGCTAGAAAAAGGTCTTGATAACCCACAAGTATATGGGATCGCAATAGTTTTCGAGGGTAGAGTATTCAACCCAAATTTATAGATTCGACATAAGGGGAGCCAAAGAATATTTGTAAGTATTAGCAGCTGAGTTGTCAATTCAGCCACACCTAGAGATTAATTATATGCAGATCAACAGCACAGTAATATGAATTTTTTTATAGTAGTGGTAGCAGCAATAGTAACGGTAATAGTGATAGCTATAGTTTTGTGGCAAGTGCAACAGAAATGATAGCAGTAGTAACTTAGCAAGAATAATATGAGATAACTTCGTAGGCATTGAATCGGTAATTTGTTGGATGACATTCATCATGTGACAGTCATAACCTAGAGCGATACATCACTAGCTCTAATTCATAAAGATAATGTAGGTATGTATTCCATAAATAGTCATACATGCTTATGGAAAGAACTTGCATGCCATCTTTGGTCCTACCCTCCCATGGCAGCAGAGTCCATATTAGAAACTAAGGTATATTAAGGCCTCCTTTTAATAGAGAACTGGAACAAAGCATTACCACACGGTGAATACATGAACTCCTCAAACTACGGTCATCACCGGGAGTGGTCCCGACTATTGTCACTCCGGGGTTGCCGGATCATAAGACGTAGTAGCTGACTATAACTTGCAAGATCGGATCTAGAAAATGAATATAATGGTGATAACAGAAACGATTCAAATCCGAAATCATGGCACCCGAGCCCAAATTGACAAGCATTAAGCATAGCAAAGTCATCGCAACATCAATCTCAGAACATAGTGGATACTATGGATCGGCCCTAACAAAACTAACTAGATTACAAGATGAATCTCATCCAACTCCTCACCGACCAGTGCGCCTACGATGTAATTACTCACTCCCAGTGGGAAGCATCATGGAATTGGCGATGTAGAAGGGTTGGTGATGATGAAGAACAAAGATCCCACTCTCCGAAGCCCCAAACGGACTCCAGATCTGGCCTCCCGATGAAGAACAGAGGTGGCGGCGCCCCCGCCTCGTGGATTGCGATAAATATTTCTCCTTGATTTTTTCTCTGTAAATGTGAATATATTGTATCAGGGTTGACGTTTGCGGGGCCACCAGGTGGGGACAACCCACCTGGGTGCGCTAGGAGGGGGCGCACCCTGGTGGTTTGTACCCACCCAGGTGCCCCCTCTGGTAGTTCTTGGCTCCAATATTTTTCTTTTATTATATAAAAATCCCTCGGAGAGTTTCGTTTCATTCCGAGAACTTTTACTTCTGCACAAAAACAACATCATGATAGTTCTGCTAAAAAAAGCGTCAGTCCAGGGTTAGTTTCATTCAAATCATGCAAATTAGAGTCCAAAACAAGAGGAAAAGCGCTAGGAAAAGTAGATACACTGGAGACATATCAATATCCTATTTATTAAGTTTCCCACTCAATTTTTATTAAAGTATCATCTGTCAAGATCATCCAATAGATGTAATGGTCTAGCTGCTCAAATTTGTCCGTAACCGGGGACACGACTAATCATGATCAATCTTTACTCTCTAGAAAGGTTTGCACACTTTACCCACTAGACTCAACCCGAAGAATGAGATGAAGTTTTTCAGAAGTAGTCACCTCCACCCATCGGCAACCGGTACATCTACTCATATCTACATCTGCTAGCTTTTCCTGGGCGAGGATCCCACAACCTACTCAACTAAACCAGAGCCCATTTAGCTAGTGGTTGCGCATGGAAGCTACTAGCAGTACAAAAAAGACACATACGTGACTTTTTGGGCCGAACTTTTTTTTCAGTCATGCTTATGACACTTCTGTGATGATAATTGTGACAAAAACATGTATCATCATAGTTGTGGTGGGCTCCTACTTCTATGACAAAAAATCATGACAGAAAATGGGCTTTTTTTCCTGGGCGGGTCGGGGAAGCACCTGCATGACATTCTTTGGGCCGTCCATGATGGAAAAAATCGTGGTTCAAGCGAGGGCGAGGAATTTTTTGGGGAGTTCCCGGTTACGGTGGGTGGTCAGGGCGGAGCGATGCATGGAGGTTTGCGCGTTTCTCTCGTATACGTCGTGTGTATGTGTGAGGCGTTGGGCTCTAACTGAACCCGAGCGAGGCATTCTCTTACTGAACCCGAGCAATTGCACTACCTACGTTACTGAACTCGAGTGATCGATCCCTGGCTGTTAACTGAACCTGAGTGATTCCTTTGTTACTGCTGCTAACTGAAGCCGATCGAACCTACTGCTGCCTCTTGATGAACGGTGACCGTTGTTGGGGTTGGATGAACAGTTCCTTGTGGGGGTTGGATGAACAGGACCCCGTGGTAGGAGAGGTCGTTGCCGCTGGATGAACAGGACCCCGATCGAGAGGAGGTGGCCACACACCGGAGCCGGTTGGGGGTGGATGAACATGACCCCGTGGAGGGCTAGTTGAATAGGACCCCCCGTGTGGAGGGCTGGTTGAACAGTTGCCGGTGGAGGCTGGATGAACATGACCCCGTGGTGAATAGTACCTGGTGGAGGCGGGAGGAAGTCGATGGTGGATGAACAGTTGCAGGTGGATGGTGGAGGAAGTCGACGGTGGATGAACAGTAGCCCGTGGAGGTTGCAGCAAGGCAGTAGATGGTGGATGAACAATAGCCCGTGGAGTCCCATTTTGCGGTACGCCACACCCCTCCCAACGAACAGGACACCGTTTCGACCATAGGCGCTCCAACATAAGTCAGTTTCCTCCGTTTTGCGGTGCGCCACACCCCACCCAATCAACAACACCCCGTTTTGACCATAGGAGCTCGAACACAAGTTCGTTTCCTCCGTTCCGCGGTACACCAGACCCTTCCCGATGAACATGACCCCGTTTCAACCGTACGCGGTCAAACAGAAGGTCGTTTTCCTCTGTTTTGAGGTATGCCAGACCCCGTTCCGGCTATTCCATCCAAGCCAGTTGGCTCCCATTAAACACGACGCGCTCCGAGCCCTGGCAGTACATATGCGCGAGTACGCGTTTGAGACCATGCCCTTATGTATGTACGTAGCTGTATTTACTTTCTTGCAGCGTGGCTGCACGTACTTGTACACGATATATATAGATGGGACTGCGTGACATGCTATGTCCGTGCCTCTACTGTGACACGTGCATCTCCTTACTCGGCCATAGTTCATCGCTGCAGAGAGACCGATCGACCAGTATGTACGTGCACGTTCATGACCAGACAGACAACCCTACGTACGGCTCGACCCGGTGGGTCCCAGCTATCACGAAGGATAAGGAGGCACTTCCTTGCATGCGAAGATATATCTGGTGGGTCCCAACTGTCAGGGGAAGAAACCTTTTTTTGCCCGTAATATGGACGCACTTCCTTACGTGCGAAGATGTAGCTGGTGGGTCCCAGCTGTCAGAGGGGAAATGTTTTTTTTCGATGCCCTTCGAGTAGGTCCAGCTGTCAGGTGGAGGAATCATTATTTTGCGCATAATAAGGAGGCGCTTCTTTGCTGCGGCCATGGACCCAACTGTCAACCTCTCCACATACAGTCATCTTCTGATGGAAGTCGTTTCTTGACCATTTGACCATGTCATCGGGACAGCATGAGGCGGTGGACGATGGTGACGCAGGGAACGACGCGGAGCCTGGGAACACGCGGAGGGTAGTACGAGGGTTAACTGGTTCGGCTGCGGTGTGAGGCTACCATCGCCGCAGAATAACAGGGGGTGTGGGTGAGTAGAGCGATGTCATGGCCAGCAGTGGGAGTAGTAGGGGGCGGCGAGTCCTGCGCGACAGCATAGCCGGCCACGGGAGGCAGGAGCACGTAGGAACAGGCGGTTCCGCCGGCGCTGGATTTGGCGGCTGGAGCAAGAAGATGAGAGATTGAAGAAGCACGACGGCCGTTGGATTAACATCCAACGGTCATGTCTGCTAGAATCATTTGTTTACGTATATAATAAGTAAAATATTCTTGCATGCGCGTTAACTTAATAGGCCCACAAGTTAGAGCATTCCCTATTTTTTTAATAATTTACAGCTCATTGTAACTTCTTATGCAATTTATTGCAATCCGTTTTTGTTGGTCAGGGCTAGGGTTAAAAATTTAAACGAAATTTCGCATATTTCGGTGGTGTCCAAACTATTTTTAATACCGAAATGTCGAGCCAGATTTAAAGTACTTTCAGTATATATTTAAGTTAGGTTAAAGCCCAGTGAAATTGGAATCTAAAAATGTGAAAATATTCAAAAATTTGAAAGTAATTGCCAATTTGTCATCTGTTTTTTATATTTATAGCCCATTTCATATTACTTTCAAGATTTGTAGCTATCTTGAAAGAGTTGCAGCCCAGCTGGGCGTAGAAAAATAAGTAGGCTTGGATTGGGTATTCTACAGAAAAAATAAACTAGGCTCATTTTCACAAAGAAAAAATAGCTAGGTTGGTCATGTGGTGAATGTAAAATAGAAGCCTGGGCTAGACGGGCCATAGCCCAGTTGAAATCCTGCTCCATCTCAACAATAACAGAAAAAAATAATGCTCGAGCAGCTACGTCCCAGATGTCAGCCGATCTTGTGCTGTTCACTTGTCTATTGACTATACACTGACAATGTCGTGGGTCCGAGATGTTAGCAAACTACTAGGAGGAAGCTTCTTTTTCTATACGCTCACAATGGAGTATATATAAGAAAGAAATGTGGAACTTACTTGCGTACGACCATGGACATGGTGGGCCCCTAGTGTCATCCTCTCTCCATGGTGGGCCCTGTTGGGGAACGTAGAATTTTTAAAAAACTCCTATGATCACGCAAGATATATCTACTAGATGCATAGAAACGAGAGGGGAGAGTGTGTCTACGTACCCTCGTAGACCGAAAGCGGAAGCGTCTAGTGACGCGGTTGATGTACTCAAATTTCTTCGGGATCCAACCAATCAAGCACCGAACGTACGACACCTCTGTGTTCAGCACACGTTCAACTTGATGATATCCCATGAGCTCTTGATCCAGTTGAGCTTCATGTGAGAGTTTCGTCAGTACGACGGTGTGGTGACAGAGATGATGAAGCTACCGGCGCACGGCTTCGCCTAAGCACTGCAACGGTATGACCGAGGTGTGTTTCTGTGGAGGGGGGCACCGCACACAGCTAGAACAATGTTTCTTCTGTGTCTTTGGGTGCCCCCTGCCCCCGTATATAAAGAAGCAAGGGGGAGGTGCAGCTAGGCCATAGGACGCGCCAAGGGATTAGGATTCCTACTCCTAGTAGGAATAGGAACCCCCCTTTCCTATTCCTACTAGGAGTAGGAAAGGAAGGGGAGGAGAGGAGAAGGAAAGGAGAGGTGGCGCCTCCCCCCTTTTCCTAGTCCAACTAGGAACCCTAGTGGGGTGCGACCAGCCCTATGGGCTGCCCCTCTCTTTCTCTCATAGGCCCACTATGGCCCATACTCCCTCGGGGGGGATGGGGGTTCCGGTAACCCCCTCCGGCACTCCGGTTATTCCCGATAACACCCGGAACACTTCCGGTGTCCGAATATAGTCGTCCAATATATTAATCTTTATTTCTCGGACATTCTGAGACTCCTCATCATGTCCGTGGTCTCATCTGGGACTTCGAACTACCTTCGGTACATCAAAACTCACAAACTCATAATACCGATCATCATCAAACGTTAAGCGTGCGGACCCTACGGGTTCGAGAACTATGTAGACATGACCGAGACTCATCTCCGACCAATAACCAATAGCGAAACTTGGATGCTCATATTGGATCCTACATATTCTACGAAGATCCTTATCGGTCAAACCGCATAACAACATACGTTGTTCCCTTTGTCATCGGTATGTTACTTGCCCAAGATTCGACCGTCGGTATCTCAATAACTAGTTCAATCTCGTTACCGGCAAGTCTGTTTACTCGTTCTGTAATACATCATCTCGTGACTAACTCATTACTCATTTGCTTGCAAGGCTTATTCCAATGTGTATTACCGAGAGGGCCTAGAGATACCTCTCCGACACTCGGAGTGACAAATCCTATTCTTGATCTATGCCAACACCACGAACACCTTCGGAGACACCCGTAGAGCATCTTTATAATCACCCAGTTGTGTTGTGACATTTGATAGCACACAAGGTGTTCTTCCGGTATTCGGGAGTTGCATAATCTCATAATCATAGGAACATGTATAAGTCATGAAGAAAGCAATAGTAGTAAAACTAAACGATCAAAGTGCTAAGCTAACAGATGGGTCTTGTCCATCACATCATTCTCCTAATGATGTGCTCTTGTTGATCAAATGACAAATCATGTCTATGGTTAGGAAACATAACCATCTTTGATTAATGAGCTAATCTAGTAGAGGCACACTAGGGACATACTGTTTTGTCTATGTATTCACACATGTACTAAGTTTCCGGTTAATACAATTCTAGCACGAATAAAAGACATTTTTCATGATATAAAGAAATACAAATAATATCTTTATTATTGCCTCTAGGGCATATTTCCTTCAGTCTCCCACTTGAACTAGAGTCAATAATCTAGATTACAAAGTAATGATTCTAACACCCATGGAGTCTTGGTGCTGATCATGTTTTGCCCATGGAAGAGGCTTAGTCAACGGGTCTGCGACATTCAGATCCGTATGTATCTTGCAAATTTCTATGTCTCCCTCCTTGAATTGATCGCGGATGGAATTGAAGCGTCTTTTGATGTACTTTGTTCTCTTGTGAAACCTGGATTCCTTCGCCAAGGCTATTGCTCCAGTGTTGTCACAAAAGATTTTCATTGGACCCAATGCATTAGGTATTACACCTAGACCGGATATGAACTCCTTCATCTAGACTCCTTCATTTGCTGCTTCCGAAGCAGCTATGTATTCCGCTTCACATGTAGATCCCGCCACGACGCTCTGCTTGGAACTGCACCAACTGACATCTCCACTGTTCAATAAAAATACATATCCGGTTTGTGAATTAGAGTCATCTCGATCAGTGTCAAAGCTTGAATCGACGTAACCGTTTACGACGAGCTCTTTGTCACCTCCATAAACGAGAAACATATCCTTTGTCCTTTTCAGGTACTTCAGGATGTTCTTGACTGCTTGTAATGCCCAGGATGCGACTAGATCTCCTACGTGTCGAGGCACGACTTAGAGACATAAGCGCATTCTGGAATGATCGCAAGCGTGGTATCTTTGCACAACTCATGTAAAAGTTCAGGGATGAAAGAGTAAAATAGTTGGCATACACTCGCCATGTCACACAATGAATACAATAACATACATTCATCCAAAACACAGGGTCCGACTACGGACGAAATCCAAATGAGAAAAGATACCACCAACACAAGTCCGGATCACTCCTATTAGGAACCACTACTGATCATCGGATACGTAACATAGAAACGACCACACTCTTCATTCCACTCCTAGTGAAGTTCTGATCCATCTCCTGCATTGTTCTCGATTGTACATGCATCTGGTGTGTGTTGTAATCTGTGAGTCACAAGGACTCGGCAATCCCATTCCCGGGTATCAAAACTAACAAAGCCTTTATGTGTGGAAAGGTATTAAAGTGTTTGCAGCAAGCACTAAGCAACTAGCTTACGAGTTCAGAGTGAGATGAGAGAAGTGCCAACGGCCGCCAAAGTTGATCAAGAAGTGATCCTAGCTACTCACATTCATGCATAACCCCACCGTGTTCACTTCCCGAAGCCCTTCGGAAAGATACCATCACGGCTACTCACACCGGTAGTGTATTCTTAATGATATGGTGTCAAGTTATCTACAAACGGATATCAAAAAATTCCCATCTGCCACATAACCACGGGCACGGCTTTCGAAAGTTCAAAACCCTGCAAGGGTGTCCCAACTTAGCCCATCACAAGCTCACGATCTGCGGAGTCGCAACTCCAAATTGGGAAGACCCGAGTTGTTGGGGAACGTAGTATTTCAAAAAAGTTCCTACGATCACGCAAGATCTATCTACTAAATGCATAGCAACGAGAGGGGAGAGTGTGTCTACGTACCCTCGTAGACCGGGAGCGGAAGCGTCTAGTGACACGGCTGATGTAGTCGAACTTCTTTGCGATCCAACTGATCAAGCACCGAACGTACGGACACTCTGTGTTCAGCACACGTTCAGATTGATGACGTCCCACGAGCTCTTGATCCAGTAGAACTTCGCGGGAGAGTTTCATCAGCACGATGGCGTGGTGACGGAGATGATGAAACTACCGGTGCAGGGCTTCGCCTAAGCACTGCAACGATATGACTGAGGTGTGTTTCTGTGGAGAAGGACACCACACACGGTTGGAGAGATCAACCGATCAACTTGTGTGTCTATGGGGTGCCTCTACCCCCGTATATAAAGGAGGAGGGGAGGGGAGGGGCCGGCCCTCTCCATGGAGCGCCCTAGGGAGTCCTACTCCAACCGGGAGTAGGATTCCCCCCTTTCCCTAGTAGGAGTAGGAGAAGAAGGAAGGAGGAGAAGGAGAAGAAGGAAAGGGGGGCCGACCCCCTTCCCAATTCAGATTGGGCTGGTGGGGGGCGCGCCCCCACCTTGGTCGCTACCTCTCCCTTCCCCTATGGCCCATTAAGGCCCATTAACTCCCTGGGGGGGG
>LR738709.1:148102137-148154079 GCA_902687465.1 Secale cereale
GGGGGGGGGGGTTCCGGTAACCCCCCGGTACTCCGGTATATGCCCGAAACCTCCCGGAACCCTTCCAGTGACCAAACATAGTCGTCCAATACATCGATCTTTATGTCTCGGACATTCCGAGACTCCTCGTCATGTCCGTGATCTCATCCGGGACTCCGAACTACCTTCGGCACATCAAAACTCATCAACTCATAATACCGATCGTCATCAAACGTTAAGCGTCTGGACCCTACGGGTTCGAGAACTATGTAGACATGACCGAGACTCATCTCCGGTCAATAACCAATAGTGGAACCTGGATGATCATATTTGCTCCTACATATTCTACGAAGATCTTTATTGGTCAAACCGCATAACAACATACGTTGTTCCCTTTGTCATCGGTATGTTACTTGCCCGAGATTCGATCGTCGGTATCTCAATACCTAGTTCAATCTCGTTACCGGAAAGTCTCTTTACTCGTTCCGTAATACATCATCTCATGACTAACTCATTAGTAATATGCTTGCAAGGCTTTTTGTGATGTGTATTACCGAGAGGGCCCAAAGATACCTCTCCGACACTCGGAGTGACAAATCCTATTCTTGATCTATGCCAACACCACGAACACTTCGGAGACACCTGTAGAGCATCTTTATAATCACCCACTTATGTTGTGACCTTTGATAGCACACAAGGTGTTCCTCCGGTATTCGGGAGTTGCATAATCTCATAGTCATAGGAACATGTATAAGTCATGAAGAAAGCAATAGCAGTAAAACTAAACGATCAAAGTGCTAAGCTAACGGATGGGTCTTGTTCATCACATCATTCTCCTAATGATGTGATCCCGTTTATCAAATGACAACTCATGTCTATGGCTAGGAAACATAACCATCTTTGATCTATGAGCTAGTCTAGTAGAGGCATACTAGGGACATACTGTTTTGTCTATGTATTCACACATGTACTAAGTTTCCGATTAATACAATTCTAGCATGAATAAAGACATTTATCATGATATAAGGAAATACAAATAACATTATTATTGCCTCTAGGGCATATTTCCTTCAGTCTCCCACTTGAACTAGAGTCAATAATCTATATTACAAAGTTATGATTCTAACACCCATGGAGTCTTGGTGTTAATCATGTTT
Source organism: Secale cereale (assembly GCA_902687465.1). NCBI lineage: Eukaryota > Viridiplantae > Streptophyta > Magnoliopsida > Poales > Poaceae > Secale > Secale cereale. The sequence continues at coordinate 148,103,274 of LR738709.1, forward strand.
TGCCCTTGGAAGAGGCTTAGTCAACGGGTCTGTGACATTCAGATCCGTATGCAGCTTGCAAATTTCTATTAATCCCTCCTTGACTTGATCGCAGATGGAATTGAAGCGTCTTTTGATGTGCTTTGTTCTCTTGTGAAACCTGGATTCCTTTGCCAAGGCTATTGCTCCAGTGTTGTCATAAAAGATTTTCATTAGACCCGATGCACTAGGTATTACACCTAGATCCGATATGAACTCCTCAATCTAGACTCCTTCATTTGCTGCTTATGAAGCAGCTATGTATTCCGCTTCACACGTAGATCCCGCCACGACGCTTTGCTTGGAACTGCACCAACTGACAGCTCCATCGTTTAATAAAAATACATATCCAGTTTGTGACTTAGAGTCATCCAGATCAGTGTCAAAGCTTGAATCGACATAACCATTTACGATGAGCTCTTTGTCACCTCCACACATGAGAAACATATCCTTTGTCCTTTTCAGGTACTTCAGGATGTTCTTGACCGCTGTCCCGTGATCCACTCCTGGATTACTTTGGTACCTCCCTGCTAAAGTTATAGCAAGGCACACATCAGGTCTGGTACACAGCATTGCATACGAGATAGATCCTATGGCTGAGGCATAGGGAATGACTTTCATTTTCTCTCTATCTTCTGCAGTGGTCGGGCATTGAGTCTTACTCAACTTCACACCTTGTAACACAGGAAGAACCCTTTCTTTGACTGATCCATTTTGAACTTCTTCAAAACTTTATCAAGGTATGTGCTTTGTGAAAGTCCAATTAAGCGTCTTGATCTATCTCTATAGATCTTGATGCGTAATATGTAAGCAGCTTCACCGAGGTCTTTCATTGAAAAATTCTTATTCAAGTATCCTTTTATGCCATCCAGAAATTCTATATCATTTCCAATCAATAGTATGTCATCCACATATAATATCAGAAATGCTACAGAGCTCCCACTCAATTTTTTGTAAATACATGCTTCTCCAAAAGTCTGTACAAAACCATATGCTTTGATCACTTCATCAAAGCGTATATTCCAACTTCGAGATGCTTGCACCAGTCCATAGATGGATCGCTGGAGCTTGCACACTTTGTTAGCACCTTTAGGATCGACAAAACCTTCTGGTTGCATCATATACAACTCTTCTTTGAGATATCCATTCAGGAATGCAGTTTTGACATCCATTTGCCAGATTTCATAATCATAAAATGCGGCAGTTGCTAACATGATTCGGCAGACTTAAGCATCGCTACGGGTGAGAAAGTCTCATCGTACTCAACTCCTTGAACTTGTCAAAAACCTTTCACAACAAGTCAAGCTTTGTAAACAGTAACATTACCGTCAGCGTCGGTCTTCCTCTTGAAGATCCATTTATTTTCGATGGCTTGCGGATCATTGGGCAAGTCAACCAAAGTCCACACTTTGTTCTCATACATGGATCCCATCTCAGATTTCCTGGCCTCAAGCCATTTTGCGGAATCTGGGCTCATCATCGCTTCCTCATAGTTTGTAGGTTCATCATGGTCTAGTAACATGACTTCCAGAACTGGGTTGCCGCACCACTCTGGCGCGGAACACACTCTGGTTGATCTACGAAGTTCAGCAGAAACTTGATCTGAAGTTTCATGATCATCATCATTAGCTTCCTCACTAATTGGTGTAGGAATCACTGGAACTAATTTCTGTGATGTACTACTTTCCAATTCGGGAGAAGGTACAATTACCTCATCAAGTTCTACTTTACTCCCACTCACTTCTTTCGAGAGGAACTCCTTCTCTAGAAAGGATCCATTCTTAGCAACGAATATCTTGCCTTCGGATCTGTGATAGAAGGTGTACCCAACCATCTCCTTTGGGTATCCTATGAAGACACATTTTCCGATTTGGGTTCGAGCTTATCAGGTTGAAGATTTTTCACATAAGCATCGCAGCCCCAAACTTTAAGAAACGACAACTTTGGTTTCTTGCCAAACCACAGTTCATAAGGCGCCATCTCGACGGATTTTGATGGTGCCCTATTTAACGTGAATGCAGCTGTCTCTAAAGCATAACCCCAAAACGATAGTGGTAAATCGGTAAGAGACATCATAGACCGCACCATATCTAATAATGTACGGTTACGATGTTCAGACACACCATTACGCTGTGGTGTTCCAGGTGGCGTGAGTTGTGAAACTATTCCACATTGTTTCAAATGAAGACCAAACTCGTAACTAAAATATTCACCTCCATGATCAGATCGTAGAAACTTTATTTTCTTGTTACGATGATTCTCTACTTCACTCTGAAATTCTTTGAACTTTTCAAATGTTTCAGACTTGTGCTTCATCAAGTAGATATACCCATATCTGCTTAAATCATTAGTGAAAGTCAGAAAATAACGATACCCACCGCAAGCCTCAACACTCATTGGTCCACATACATCAGTATGTATGATTTCCAACAAATCTGTTGCTCGCTCCATTGTTCCGGAGAACGGAGTTTTAGTCAGCTGGCCCATGAGGCATGGTTCGCGAGCACCAAGTGATTCATAATCAAGTGATTCCAAAAGTCCATCACTATGGAGTTTCTTCATGCGCTTTACACCAATATGACCTAAACGGCAGTGCCACAAATAAGTTGCACTATCATTATTAACCTTGCATCTTTTGGCTTCAATATTGTGAATAAGTGTATCACTACGATCGAGATCCAACAAGAATAGACCACTCTTCAAGGGCGCATGACCATAAAAGATATTACTCATATAAATAGAATAAACATTATTATCAGATTTAAATGAATAACCGTCTCGCAATGAACAAGATCCAGATATAATGTTCTTGCTTAAAGCTGGCACCAAATAACAATTATTCAGGTCTAAAACTAATCCCGAAGGTAGATGTAGATGTAGCGTGCCGACGGTGTTCACATCGACTTTGGAACCATTTCCCACGCGCATCGTCACCTCGTCCTTAGCCAATCTCCGTTTAATCTGTAGTCCATGTTTTGAGTTATAAATATTAGCAACCAAACCGGTATCAAATACCCAGGTACTACTACAAGAATTAGTAAGGTACACATCAATAACATGTATATCACATATACCTTTGTTCACCTTGCCATCCTTCATATCTGCCAAATACTTGGGGCAGTTCCGCTTCTAGTGTCCAGTCCATTTGCAGTAGAAGCATTCAGTTTCAGGCTTGGCTCCAGACTTGGGTTTCTTCGAGGGAGTAACAACTGTCTTGCTATTCTTATTGAAGTCCCCCTTCTTTCCCTTGCCCTTTTGCTTGAAACTAGTGGTCTTGTTAACCATCAACACTTGATGCTCCTTTTTGATTTCTACTTCCGCAGCATTGAGCATAGCGAAGAGCTAGGGAATTGTCTTTTGCATCCCTTGCATATTATAGTTCATCACAAAGCCTTTATATCTTGGTGATAGCGATTGAAGAACTCTATCAATAACACTATGTTCATCAACTTTGCAACCAAGTTGACTCATATGATTGTAGTACCCAGACATTCTGAGCAAGTGTTCACTGATAGAACTATTCTCCTCCATCTTGCAGCTATAGAACTTATTGGAAATCTCATATTTCTCAATCCGGGCATTTGCTTGAAATATTAACTTCAACTCCTGGAACATCTCATATGCTCCATGATTTTCAAAACATCGTTGAAGTCCTAGTTCTAAGCCATAAAGCATGGCACACTGAACTATCGTGTAGTCATCAGAACGAGCTTGCCAGACGTTCATAACGTCTGGGGTTGCTCCTGCAGCAGGCTTGTCACCTAGCGGTGCTTCAAGGACATAATTCTTCTGTGCAGCAACGAGGATAATCCTCAATTTATGGACCCAGTCCGTGTAATTGCTACCATCATCTTTCAACTTAGCTTTCTCTAGGAATGCACTAAAATTCAAAGGAACGGTAGCACGGGCCATTGATCTACAACAACATAGACATGCAAAATACTATCAGGTACTAAGTTCATGATAAATTAAAGTTCAATTAATCATATTACTTAAGAACTCCCACTTAGATTGACATCCCTTTAATCATCTAAGTGATCACGTGATCCATATCAACTAAACCATGTCCGATCATCATGTGAGATAGAGTAGTTTTCAATGGTGAACATCTTATGTTGATCATATCTATTATATGATTCACGCTCGACCTTTCGGTCTCCAATGTTCCGAGGCCATATCTGCATATGTTAGGCTCGTCAAGTTTAACCCGAGTATTATGCGTGTGCAAAACTGGCTTACACCCGCTGTATGTGAACGTAGAGCTTATCACATCCGATCATCACGTAGTGTCTCGGCACGACGAACTTTCGCAATGGTGCATACTCAGGGAGAACACTTGTACCTTGAAATTTTGTAAGGGATCATCTTATAATGATATCGCCGTACTAAGCAAAATAAGAAGCATAATAAGATAAACATCACATGCAATCAAAATATGTGACATGATATGGCCATCATCTTCTTGTGCTTTTGATCTCCATCTCCAAGGCACCGTCATGGTCACCATCGTCACCGACGCGACACCTTTATTTCCATCGTAGCATCGTTGTCGTCTCGCCAACTATTGCTTCCACGACTATCGATACCGCTTAGTGATAAAGTAAAGCAATTACATGGCGATTGTATTTCATATAATAAAGCGACAACCATATGGCTCCTGCCAGTTGCCGATAACTTTACAAAACATGATCATCTCATACAATAACGTATTACTCATCATGTCTTGACCATATCACATCACAACATGCCCTGCAAAAACAAGTTAGACGTCCTCTACTTTGTTGGTGCAAGTTTTACGTGGCTGCTACGGGCTTAGCAAGAACCGTTCTTACCTATGCATACAAAACCACAACGATATTTCGTCAAGTATGTGTTGTTTTAACCTTCACAAGGACCGGGCCTAGCCACACTTGATTCAACTAAAGTTGGAGAAACTGACACCCGCCATCCACCTGTGTGCGAAGCACGTCGGTAGAACCAGTCTCGCGTAAGCGTATTCGTAATGTTGGTCCGGGCCTTCATCCAACAATACCGCCAAATCAAAGTATGACATGCTGGTAAGCAGTATGACTAGTATCGTCCACAACTCACTTGTGTTCTACTCATGCATATCATCTATGCATAGACCTGGCTCATGATGCCACTGTTGGGGAACATAGTATTTCAAAAAAATTCCTATGATCACGCAAGATCTATCTACTAGATGCATAGCAACGAGAGGGGAGAGTGTGTCTACATACCCTCGTAGACCGGGAGCGGAAGTGTCTAGTGACGCGGTTGATGTAGTTGAACTTCTTCGCGATCCAACTGACCAAGCACCGAACGGACGGAGCCTCCATGTTCAGCACACATTCAGCTTGATGACGTCCCACGAGATCTTGATCCAGTAGAACTTCGCGGGAGAGTTTCGTCAGCACAACGGCGTGGTGACAGAGATGATGAAACTACCGGTGCAGGGCTTCTCCTAAGCACTGCAACGATATGACCGAGGTGTGTTTCTGTGAAGAGGAGCACCGCACACGGTTGGAGAGATCAACTGATCAACTTGTGTGTCTATGGGGTGCCTCTACCCCCGTATATAAAGGAGGAGGGGAGGGGAGGGGCCGGCCCTCTCTATAGCGCGCCCTAGGGAGTCCTACTCCCACCGGGAGTAGGATTCCCCCCTTTCCCTAGTAGGAGTAGGAGAAGAAGGAAGGAGGAGAAGGAGAAGAAGGAAAGGGGGGCCTTCCCAATTCGGATTGGGCTGGTGGGGGGCACGCCCCCACCTTGGCCGCCTCCTCTCCCTTTCCCCTATGGCCCATTAAGGCCCATTAACTCCCCGAGGGGTTCCGGTAACCCCCCAGTACTCCGGTATATGCCCGAAACCTCCCGGAACCCTTCCGGTGCCCAAACATAGTCGTCCAATATATCGATCTTTATGTCTCGGACATTCCAAGACTCCTCGTCATGTACGTGATCTTATCGGAACTCCGAACTACCTTTGGTACATCAAAACTCGTAAACACATAATACCGATCGTCATCAAACGTTAAGCGTGCGGACCCTATGGGTTCGAGAACTATGTAGACATGACCGAGACTCATCTACGGTCAATAACCAATAGCCTAACTTGGATGCTCATATTGGCTCCTACATATTCTACGAAGATCTTTATCGGTCAAACCGCATGACAACATACGCTGTTCCCTTTGTCATCGGTATGTTACTTGCTCGAGATTCGATCGTTGGTATCTCAATACCTAGTTCAATCTCTTTACCGGCAAGTCTCTTTACTCGTTCCGTAATACATCATCTCGTGACTAACTCATTAGTCATATGCTTGCAAGGCTTATTATGATGTGTATTACCGAGAGGGCCCAGAGATACCTCTCCGACACTCGGAGTGACTAATCCTATTCTTGATCTATGCCAACACCACGAACACCTTCGGAGACACCTGTAGAGCATCTTTATAGTCACCCAGTTATGTTGTGACGTTTGATAGCACACAAGGTGTTCCTCTGGTATTCAGGAATTGCATAATCTCATAGTCATAGGAACATGTATAAGGTATGAAGAAAGCAATTGCAGTAGAACTAAACGATCATAGTGCTAAGCTAATGGATGGGTCTTGTCCATGACATCATTTTCCTAATGATGTGATCCCGTTGATCAAATGGCAACTCATGTCTATGGCTAGGAAACATAACCATCTTGGATCAATGAGCTAGTCTAGTAGAGGCATACTAGGGGCATACTATTTTGTCTATGTATTCACACATGTACTAAGTTTCGGGTTAATACAATTCTAGCATGAATAAAGACATTTATCATGATATAAGAAAATACAAATAACATAATTATTGCCTCTAGGGCATATTTCCTTCACGAGTATCCTCGGAATCCCGTGCTCAAGATATTTCGACAAAGGTAAAACTAATCCAGCAAGACCTCCTAGCGTGCCGACACCCTGATAGTAGCCGCATGTATCTCGTATCAGTCCACGCCCGGATGGGCGATCCTAAAGGTAAAACCGGCCCTCGGGTTTCCCCAAGGTGGCCCCGCATAACCCCTAGTTTGGACCAACAGTCATGAGGAGCACTGGCCTGGGTTGTTGATTAAGAACTCGGGTTTGCAACTCCCTATGCAAGTTTTAGTTGTTAGGAAAATGTAGAACCAAAGTTGGGTCTTGCTGGAAAAGCTTTAAGTAGAGCGAATTATCAAGGGGGGCCCATAAACCCCAACCGTGTTAGGAACGCAAAATCAAGGAACATAACACTGGTTTATCGGGTCCTAAGGTGGCATGAGTGGAACAAAACACCAAGCAGAAGGCCAAGCCTTCCACCCATTACCAATATATAGGTGCATTAATTTAATATATATATATATATATTGTGGTATCCAAAAAAAGAAGTTCTAACATGGAGCAATCTTCGAAAACTTCACCTGCAACTAACAATCCTATAAGAGGGGCTGAGCAAAAGCGTACTTAACCAATCAACGGTTTGCTAGGAGGGTGGTTAGAGTGTTTCATGGCAACATAGGAGGCTGACAAACATGAATAGGCATCGAGGCATATCTAAAGAGTGAGACAACTAGCATAGGCAAAGATAGAGGTGATATCGGGGAATGGTCATCTTGCCTGTTAAGTCCACGGAGGGATCATAACCTTGCTCCACAAACTCAGTCTCGATAGGAACCTCAAACTCTGAATCATCACCGGGCTCTAACCAACACAACAATACAAACACCGGAACAACAATCAATCACCATGCAATGCTCAAACACATGATGCACGATATGATGCATATGTGCATGGACAGAAAAGATGCATCTCAAATGCATATGATGAGTGCACATGTGGCATGACAATATGCAAGAACACAAACATGTAGGTGCACATCATGCAAACGAAAGCAAGAACAAGCATGGACACATAAGTGGTTATGTAGTTGAACTATCCAAGCACCCAACAAGTTTTAAAAGTTTTTTAGCATGGCAAGGGGTGCAACTAGGAACAAAAACATCATGCAAGCATTTTAAATGGGCCAGAAAGAACAAACTACAATTTCGGGAACTCCCATGTACATAAAAATGAGAATAGGACGAATCTGATGTAACCATATTTTCGAGTTGTTAAACATGTAAAGTGATAGCACCGTCTTAATCTACACATTTTCCACTCCAAATACATATAAAGTTTGTCAAATTTGGAGCTATGGTTATTTAGTTAGGAATTAAACAAGTTTGAGATTTTTTTTAACCAAACTAAACATCATTTAAAAGTTTTAAACATGACAGCAAGTGGCATATAAATAATCTACACTAAAAACTAAGCAGTTTTCATATATAACACATTTTGAACAGATGCATATTTTAAAAGATATGAAGAATTCAAATTGCAAACAGAATTTAAATACAACAAAAACAAAACAGAAAAGAAAAATAAACTATACTGACCCGGCATGGACTAGCCACAACCACTGACTAGTGGGTCCAGGGGGTGCTGAGGTGGCAACGTGGGTGCGGGAGTGGGTGCAAGTGCACAGAGAGGCTGCCAGGTGGGGCCCATCTGTCAGCGGGACATAGAAAAGCAAAAAGGGGCTTAAATTCACTGGCCCTGCAGGAATTTGAACTCAGGTCTGCGAGTTAATTGAACGAGTGGCGAACCGCTGGGCTGGTGTGTGCGTGTGACAGAGAAGAGGGATCTGCACCTCAAATATAATCAGAACAGAGAGGTGAGCCACCGCACCCCGACAAAGCAGAGGTGACGGCGAGGTGTTGCGGCTGCTCTGGCGACCAAATGGAATGACGGATGAACACGAGGGATCCGCTGAGGAATCCCGCACCTCTGGGTGCCACTAGATGAGCCAGACGACGACAGAGTCGATGCCGGTGAGCTACGACAGAAGCGACTCGACAGAGATGAACGCGACGAGGCGAGGGGCTCTACTAGCAACTATGCATGGGGATTCGACTAAGAAGAGCATGGCAAAGCTACTGGGCAACTAAACAAGGTGAGAGGAGGTCGGGCACCTAGTTGCTAGAGCTCGAAATCGAGGGGGAAAAGGTGATGGGGAGAAGCGCAAGCTCACCACGAACACGCTCACATGATCGGGACGACGGGAGGAGGACGGAGTCGAGCAGGGTGGCGGTCGAACAGATGCGGTGGCCGAAGACGAAGACAAAGCCGTAGGGGAAGCAGACGGGCCCTCAGCTCCGTGTAGTCAACGTCGGGGACGTAGTCGACGATGAGGAAGACGACAGACACCGTTGGCGAGGCAGTGGAGGACAGGGAGCACGCCGGCGACGAGACCTCGCTCTCACATGTGTTCGGGACGGTGGTGGCGCGGCGGATATGGTGGCCTAGGGCTCACCTGGCAGTGGGGAGGAGGAAGAGGAACCCTAGGGGGGCTGGTGGACACCATGGTGGCTTAAGAGGGGGGACGAGGCGACGGGACGGACGACGACGTGCTCGTGCTCGCGGTTCCCATGGCGCGAACACGAGGAGGAAGAAAAGGTGAGTGTGGGTGCACTCGCAATCGCTGACGTGCGGGCCCGACTCGTCTACGTGGAGGCGATGCAGAGGGGGCGAGTGTGGTTGCGAGTGAGAAAAGGGAAGAGGGACGCTGCGGGCTGGCTCCGCTAGCTAGCTGGGCCGGCCTGGTGGCCTAGGCCCAGGCTGCTGTGTGGGCTGCGGCTGGTGCACTACTGCTTTTCTTTTTCCATTTTCTTTAGATAGAAAACAAAAAGAAAAGCACATGTCAAAATAAAAGGAATTAGGAGGGAATAAAAATATTCCCTAGCTCCTGGAATTATGCCCTATTTTATAAAAATGAGTTGGACATTTTTAGAGGTAGATAAATAAAACAAGTTTGAATATGGTTCAAACTTCTGTCATTTTTGAACCTGACCAAAACATTTCCAAATATGGTGAGGTTTTGCAAGGTGACTTAGGACAAGGTGCCAAAGAAGTAGGGAGGAGATGAACATTTAAAGAAGAGGTTAAGAGCCACTTGCAAAATTTAAAGAAAGGGAAGAAAGGAGGGGAAGTGGTGCAAGTTGGAAGGGTTTAAAGATTGGGCATGTCTTGCATCAACCACCACAACATGAGCAAGGGAAAAACACTTAACATACTAAGGATGAGTAATGCAACATGACAAGATGGAATGCCATATGATGGCCATGATGCAATGATGGATATGAAGCAAAAGCATGAATGCATAATGAAAGAAAAACATGGCAATGCAATGACAAGGCATAATTGTAAAAGAGCCCCCAAGGAAAAGATAAGGACCAAAAGGTAAATATATATATAGCCAAAAGGAAGTATTACATTTCGGGTGTTACAAACTCTCCTCCACTATGAAAAGATCTCGTCTCGAGATCTAGGACTGAAAGAAAGCGGGATACTCGGAATGGAGATGATCTTCTCGTTCCCATGTAGCTTCTCGGTCGGTATGGTGTGACCACTTCACTTTCAAGAATTTGATGGACTTGTTGTGGGTCTTGCGCTCAGTTTCTTCAAGGATAGCAACGGGGTGCTCACGATAAGACAAGTCTTGCTGAAGATCAATCTCTTCGCAAGGAATGGTGCGTTCTGGCGTCTTGAAGCACTTGCGGAGTTGTGACACGTGAAACACATCATGCACATTTGCAAAGTTGGCGGGAAGCTCGATTTAGTAGGCTAGATCGCCTCACTTGCCAAGTATCTTGAAAGGGCCCACATATCTTGGAGCAATCTTGCCCTTGATATCGAACCTTTGAGTGCCCTTCATGGGAGAAACACGGAGATAGACATGATCTACAATGTCGAAAGCCAAGTCATGATGCTTGCCATCATAGTAGCTCTTTTGGCGCGATTGCACGGCTTTGAGATTTTCACGTATGACTTTGCACATTTCTTCGGCCTCTGAGATCAAATCATTTCCTAGGAGTTGACGTTCACTAGTCTCGGACCAGTTGAGAGGGGCACGACACTTTCTGCCATAGAGAATTTCAAACGGAGCTTTGCCTGCACTTGCTTGGAAGCTGTTGTTGTAGGAGAGGAATTCAGAAAATGGAAGGCAATCTTCCCATTTCATACCGAAGGAGATTACACAAGCTCTGAGCATATCTTCGAGAATTTGGTTCACTCTTTCAACTTGACCACTAGTCTGAGGGTGAAAAGTTGTGATGAAGCGAATCTTGGTACCCATAGGTGACTGAAAGGAATCCTAGAACTTGGAAGTGAACAAGCTACTATGATCTGAGGAGATTACTTGAGGGATACCATGCAAAGAGACAATTCTGGAGGTGTACAACTCTACCAGTTGTGTTGCGTTGATGGATTCTCTGACTTGAAGGAAATGAGCCACTTTAGTGAGCTTGTCAATCACCACAAAGATAGCATCATTTCCTCGCTTGGACTTGGGGAAGCCGGTGATGAAATCCATCTCAATGTGATCAAATTTCCACTCAGGAATAGGTAGAGGTTGAAGGAGTCCAGCTGGATGTTGATGCTCTGCCTTCACTCTTCTGCAGACATCACACTCGTTCACGAATTGAGCAATTTCTCTTTTCATGTGAGTCCACCAATAGGATTGCTTGAGGTCATGGTACATCTTGGAGCTTCCTGGATGTATCGAGAGGAGTGAGTCATGTGCTTCGTTCATTATGAGCTTCCTGAGATCACTTTCGGGAACCACAATTCTATCCTCAAACAACAAAGTGTTTCTGTTATCAATGCGATAGCACTTGTACTTGGGAGTACCCTTAGCAATACCCTATTTCACTTTCTGCACCATAGAATCACTGAGTTGGGCCTCACGGATTTGATCTTCCAAGGTAGGAGCAACTTGAAGGTTGAAATCCTTGCGGAACGACTTGGAGGTTGAGCTTCCTGAATGACTCACAAAGTTCAGGTTGGAACGGTTTGAGGAGGAGACTGTTGCAGTAAGCCTTTCTGCTCAAGGCATCTACAATGACATTGGCCTTGCCAGGAGTATACTCAATGCTTGGATCATACTATTGAATCATTTCAACCCAACGAGTCTGGCGGAGGTTAAGGTTTGGCTGGGTGAAGATCTACTTCAGGCTCTTGTGATCGGTGAAGATGTCCACTTTTCTGCCCAACAGAAGGTGTCGCCACATGATCAAGGCATGAACAACTGCTGCTAGCTCAAGATCATGTGTGGGGTAATTCTTCTCATTTGGTTTAAGCTGACGCGAAGTGTATGCAACGATCTTCTTGTATTGCATGAGAACACCGCCAAGACCTTGCAATGAAGCATCACATAACATTTCATAAGGCTTGGACTTATCTAGAGGAGTTAGAACCGGAGCAGAAATGAGCTTCTCTTTGAGTGTCTTGAATGCCACATCACAATCAAAAGTCCACGAGTACTTGACATTCTTCTGCAACAGGTTGGAAAGAGGCTTGGCAATCTTGGAGAAGTTCTCAACGAACCTTCTGCAATAGCTTGTGAGACCGAGGAAACTTCGGAGTTGTTTGACATCCTGAGGAGGTTCCCAGTTGACAATAGCTTCAACCTTCTCGGGGTTAAGAGAAATGCCCTTGGCAAAGATAATATGGCCAAGATAGAGGACTTTATCAAGCCTGAATTCACATTTGGAGAACTTCGCATAGAAACGGTGCTCTCGGAGCCTGTCAAGGACCAAACGGAGGTTCTTGGCATGGTCTTCTTTATTCTTGGAGAATACCAAGATATCATCAAGGTAGACAAGAACGAATTCATTTGTGTAGGGGTTGAATATGTAGTGCATCATCCGAGAGAAGGTGGGTGGAGCATTTGCAAGCCCGGAAGACATGACTGTGTACTCATAAGAGCCATAGCTTGTCCTGAATGCGGTCTTGGGAATATCCTCTTCACGGATACGAATCTGATGGTAACCCATACGGAGATCAAGCTTTGAGAAAACCTTGGCTCCTTTGAGCTGCTCGAACAATTCATTGATGTTGGGGAGCGGGTACTTATTCTTTATTGTCTTCTTTTTCAATGGCCGGTAATCAACGCAAAGGCGTTCCGTACCATCCTTCTTCTTGACAAAAAGAACACCACGGCCCCAAGGAGAAGTACTTGGTCTGATTAGACCCATTCGTTCTTGCTCATCGATTTGTTTCTTCAGCTCCTTAAACTCCTTAGGAGAAAGCTTGTACGGACACCGACAGGCTGGCTCGGTACCAGGTTCAAGTTCAATGACGAATTCAACTGGACGGTTGGGAGGCATGCCTCGAAGCTCTTCAAGGAATACATCCTCATATTCACAGACCACCGAAATCTGAGAAATGGCATTAATATCGCCCTTGTCATTGAGAGAGAATAGCCTTATTGTGTTATCTCGAGCTACGAAGATAATCACGTCTTCGGAAGGATGAGTCAGATTGACCTGTTTGTTTGCACAATCAATAAGACCATCATGCTTAGAGAGCCAATCCATCGCAAGCATAAGATCAATGTCCGAGTTACCGAGAACAACCGGGGAAACCAGAAAACTGTAATCACCCATGTGAATAGATATGTCCGGAGCAAACATGCTAGAATGCATTAGTTTTCCCGGAGAAATAATTGATAACTGCCTTGGTAAAGCTTCGGTGTCAAAATTGTGCTTCGATGCAAATGGGTGAGATATGAAAGAGCATGATGCACCCGAATCAATCAAGACGTTAGCAGGTATTGAGTTAACTGAGAGGTTACCCATTATCAGATTAGAAAAATTCTCTGCTTGAGCTGCATTCATTAGGTTCATTCTTGCTGACTTGGGATTGTGCTTGACAATAGCATTGCTGACAGGTGGAGGAGGCGGAAGGCGCCTTTGGTTGGGACACTTGTCGACATAGTGACTCTTCTGAGAACACTTGTTGCAAGTAACTTCTGAAAGTAGCCGATGATAAGGACCGCTTGGTCTTGGAGCTTGGAAATGAGACTTGGACTTGTTGCTTGGGTTGAGTGGGTGGGAGAATCCATGACCACCTGAGTGCTTGTTGTTGCTTGGAGGACGGAGCACTGGAGGAGGCGGTAGCCATAACTTGTGCTGCTTGACAACCACTTGAGAGGAAGAGGAGGAGTGAACAACATCTCTTATCCTCTTCTTGGAAGCTTCACACTTGAGCCGAGCTGCCTCTTGCTTGAGAGACATGTTGTAGAATTGATCAAATTCATCTAGCTCGAACAATGTCAGTGCAAGTTGGAGTTCATCTTTCAGACCACCTCGGAACTGGTAGATTTTGCTCTTGGCATCAGGGATGTCTTGCTTCGCATAACGGGCAAGATTCTGGAACTTGACATTGTATTGGTAGACAGACATGGTGCCTTGCTTCAGATTGCGGAATTGCTCACGCATGCCTTCAATGACACTGGTAGGAATGTGATGAGAACGGAAAATGCGGCAGAAGTCAGTCCACGAGATCTCATGACCCGCTCTGGAGTCTTTGTACTGTTGCCACTAATCTGCAGCTTGATCTTTGAGTTAGAAGGCGGCAAACCTGACATAATCCTCAGGTCTGACGTTACTGCACTCAAAATGCTTCTTGATGTCTGTGATCCAATCTTCAGCATCTAGCGGGTCCACACAGTAACTGAAAGACTTGGGCTGATTTGCCAGGAATTGGTTCAGAGTCGCAAAGTGAGGTTGATTGAACAGATTTCCTTGGCCTTGGTTCCCTTGATTGCCTTGATTTTCTTGATTGGCTTGGAAACTCTACATCATTTGCATGAGCATCTGAGTGTTCTGATTGGTTGCCTGCATAATCGCTCTCCATGCCTCAGACGGAGGAGGAGGGGAAGGTGGACGCTCTTCTTCACCCTCTGGGTTCTGGCTGGGAACTTTCTTAGGTGCCATCCTGAAGATGATGACAAACTTTAGCCATTGATGCAAAATAATTGATAAGCTGAATCAACGGCTAGATATTTGCAACATATAGTCTTCACAATGAACATCCGAGCAAAATTGAACGAATGAATTCCATAGCTTAATGGCACAACAACTTGACGAGAAGCCACTTGGGAGAACAAAATGATAGAATAAAACAACAAGGTACAGATGGAACAAATACATAATAGAGGTTTCGTCCCACATGTACGTGCTAAATGCCCCATGGCACGTGTTACAAAGGGCCTGGTCATCCCCGGATCAGCATAGCCAAGGATCCTTTAAGATGCAACCCCCTAGTGCAACAACGCCCATGATAGCCTCTCCACTAGATGTTGAACCCCAACCTCATATCATGCACCCGTTGGAAGATTACCTAAGATCTACTTGAATCCCGCCTATTAATTCCCGAAGATTTCCGGTTATGCATTCTGGTGTTGGGGATACAGGGGAAGCACCGCACACTCAACTCTAAACCCACATCCAGCTATATCCATCCGTCAACATATATATAGGACTCAATACATTTTTGTGTGTGCCTAGACTCAACCGTCAGTGGTTCGATCAAGCAGGGGGCTCCTTGGTCGGAGAAGGCTCTGAATACCAACTTGTAATGCCCAGGATGCGACTATATCTCCTACGTGTCGAGGCACGACTTAGAGACATTAGCACATTCTGGAATGATCGCAAGCGTGGTATCTTGCACAACTCATGTAAAAGTTCAGGGATGAAAGAGTAAAATAGTTGGCTTACACTCGCCACGTCACACAATGAATGCAATAACATACATTCATCCAAAAAACAGGGTCTGACTACCGATGAAATCCAAACGAGAAAAGATACCATCAACACAGTCCGGATCACTCCTAGTAAGAACCACTACTGATCGCTGGGATACGTAACATAGAAACGACCATGCTCTTCATCAAACTCCCAGTGAAGTTCTGATCCATCTCCTGCATTGTTCTCGGCTGTACCTGCATCTGGTTTGTGTTGTAATCTGTGAGTCACAAGGACTCAGCAATCCCATTCCCGGGTATCAAAACTAACAAAGCCTTTAGGTGTGGAAAGGTATTAAAGTGTTTGCAGCAAGCACTAAGCAACTAGCTTACGAGTTCAGAGCGAGATGAAAGAAGTGCCAACGGTCGCCAAATTTGATCAAGAAGTGATCCTAGCTACTCACGTTCATGCATAACCCCACCGTGTTCACTTCCCGAAGCCCTTCGGAAAGATACCATCACGGTTACTCACACAGGTAATGTATTCTTAAGGATATGGTGTCAAGTTATCTACAACCGGATATCAACAAATTCCCATCTGCCACATAACCGCGGGCATGGCTTTCGAGAGTTCAAAACCGTGCAGGGTGTCCCAACATAGCCCATCACAAGCTCACGATCTGTGGAGTCGCAACTCCAAATTGGGAAGACCCGAGTATCCTTGGAATCCCGTGCTCAAGATATTTTGACAAAGGTAAAACTAATCCAACAAGACCTCCCGGCGTGCCGACACCCTGATAGTAACCGCGCGTATCTCGTCTCAGGCCACGACCGGATGGGCGATCCTACAGGTAAAACCAGCCCTCGGGTTTCCCCAAGGTGGCCCCGCATAACCCCCAATATGGACCAACACTCATGAGGAACACTGGCCCGGGTTGTTGATTAAGAACTTGGGTTTGCAACTCCCTATGCAAGTTTTAGTTGTTAGGCAAATGTAGAACCAAAGTTGGGTCTTGCTGGAAAAGCTTTAAGCAGAGCGAATTATCAAGGGGGGCCCATAAACCCCAACCGTGTTAGGAACGCAAAATCAAGGAACATAACACCGGTTTATCGGGTCCTAAGGTGGCATGAGTGGAACAAAACACCAAGAAGAAGGCCAAGCTTTCCACCCATTACCAATATATAGGTGCATTAATTTAAAAACATATATATTGTGTTACCCTAAAAAAACAAGTTCGAACGTGGAGCAATCTTCGAAAACTTCACCTACAACTAACAATGCTATAAGAGGGGCTGAGCAAAAGCGTACTTAGCCAATCAATCGTTTGCTAGGAGGGCGGTTAGAGTGTTTCATGGCAACATAGGAGGCTAAGAAACAGGAATAGGCATCGAGGCATATCTAAAAAGCGAGACAACTAGCATAGGCAAAGATAGAGGTGATATCGGGGAATGGTCATCTTGCCTGTTAAATCCATGGAGGGATCATAACTTTGCTCCTCAAACTCAGTCTCGATAGGAACCTCAAACTCCGAATTGTCACCGGGCTCTAACCAACACAACAATACAAACACCTGAACAATAATCAATCACCATGCAATGCTCAAACACATGATACACGATATGATGCATATGTGCATGGACAGAAAATATGCATCTCAAAGGCATATGATGAGTGCACATGTGGCATGACAATATGCAAGAACACAAACATGTAGGGGCACATCATGCAAAAGAAAGCAAGAACAAGCATGGACACATGAGTTGTTATGTAGTTGAACTATCCAAGCACCCAACAAGTTTTAACAGTTGTTTAGCATGGCAAGGGGTGGAACTAATAACAACAACATCATGCAAGCATTTTAAATGGGCCGGAAAGAACAAACAACAATTCCGGGAACTCTGATGTACATAAAAATGAAAATAGGACAGATCTGATGTAACCATATTTTAGAGTTGTTAAACATGTAAAGTAACAGCACCATCTTAATCTACACATTTTTCCACCCCCAAATACATATAAAGTTTGTCAAATTTGGAGCTATAGTTATTTAGTTATGAATTAAACAAGTTTGAGCTTTTTTTAACAAAAATAAATTCAAACAACATTTAAAAGTTTTAAACATGGTGGCAAGTTGCATATAAATAATCTAAACTAAAAACTAAGCAGTTTTCATATATAACACATTTTGAACAGATGCATATTTTAAAAGATATGAAGAATTCAAATGGCAAATAGAATTTAAATACAACAAAACAAAACAGAAAAGAAAAATGAACTATACTGACCCGGCCTGGACTAGCCACAACCACTGACTAGTGGGTCCAAGGGGTGCTGAGGTGGCAGCGTGGGTGCGGGAGTGGGTGCAAGTGCACAGAGAGGCTGCCAGGTGGGGCCCATCTGTCAGCGGGACATAGAAAAGCAAAAAGGGGCTTAAATCCACTAGCCCTGCGGGGATTCGAACTCAGGTCTGCGAGTTAACTGAACGAGTGGCGAACCACTGGGCTGGTGTGTGTGTGTCTGACAGAGAAGGGGGATCTGCACCTCAAATATAATCAGAACAGAGAGGCGAGTCACCACACTCCAGCGAAGCAGAGGCGACGGTGAGGTGATGCAGCTGCTCCGACGACCAAATGGAACGGCGGATGCACACCAGGGATCCACTTAGGAATCCCGCAACTCTGGGTGCCACTAGATGAGCCAGACGACGATGGAGTCGACACCGGCGAGCTACGACAGAAGCGACATGACGGAGATGAACGCGGCGAGGCCAGGGGCTCTACTAGCAACTACGCATGAGGATTCAACTAAGAAGAGCATGGCGAAGCTACTGGGCAACTAAACGGGGCCAGAGGAGGTCAGGGCACTCGTCGGAGATGAGGACCGACGGCGGCGAGCTCGGGCGCATGACGACCTGGTAGCTAGAGCTCGAAATCGAGTGGGAAAAGCTGATGGGGAGAAGCGCAAGCTCACCACGAACACGCTCGCGTGATCGGGACGACCGGAGGAGGACAGAGTCGAGCAGGGCGGCGGTCGAACATATGCGATGGCCGGAGACGAAGACGAAGCAGTAGGGGAAGCAGGCGGGCCCTCAGCTCCGTGCAGTGTTCGGGGCGGTGGTGGCGCAGCGGATCTGGTGGCCTAGAGCTCACCTGGCGGCGGGGAGGAGGAAGAGGAACCCTAGGGGAGCTGGTGGACACCAGGGAGGCTTAAGAGGGGGCCGAGGCGACGGGACGGACGGCGACGCGCTCGTGCTCGTGGTCCCCATGGAGCGAACGTGAGGAGGAAGAAAAGGTGGGTGTGGGTGCACTCGCAGTCGCTGATGTGCGGGCCCGACTCGTCCACGTGGAGGCGACGCAGAGGGGGCGAGTGTGTGTGCGGGTGAGAAAAGGGAAGAGGGACGCTGCAGGCTGGCCGGCGCGGGCTGGCTGCGCTGGCTAGCTGGGCCGGCCTGGTGGCCTAGGCCGAGGCTGTTGTGTGGGTTGCGGCTGGTGCACTGCTGCTACTGCTGCTTTTCTTTTTTCCATTTTCTTTAGGCATAAAACAAAAAGAAAAGCCCAGGTTAAAAGAAAAGGAATTAGGAGGGAATAAAAATATTCCCTAGCTCCTGGAATTATGCCCTATTTTATAAACATGAGTTGGACATTTTTAAAGGTAGAAAAATAAAACAAGTTTGAATATGGTTCAAACTTCTGTCATTTCTGAACCTGACCAAAACATTTCCAAATAGGGTGAGGTTTTGCAAGGTGACTTAGGACAAGGTGTCAAAGAAGTAGGGAGGACATGAAAATTTAAAGAAGAGGTTAAAAGCCACATGCAAAGTTTAAAGAAAGGGAAGAAAGGATGGGAAGTGGTGCTAGTTGGAAGGGTTTATAGATTGGGCATGTCTTGCATCAACCACCACAACATGAGCAAGGGAAAAACACTTGACATACTGCTACTTCTCGAGCTTGTGTTGTATTCCCTTGAGGAGGAAAGGGAGATGATGCACAGTAGCGTAAGTATTTCCCTCAGTTTTTGAGAACCAAGGTATCAATCCAGTAGGAGACCACGCGCGAGTCCCTCGCACCTGCACAAACAAATAAGAACTTCGCAGCCAACGCGATAAGGGGTTGTCAATCCCTTTACGGTCACTTTGGAAAGTGAGATCTGATAGAGATGATAGTTTATATTTTTGGTATTTTTGTTTATAAGAACAAAAAGTAAAAGCGGAAAAAGTAAAGTAGATGTAGATTGATATGTTGAGAATAGACTCGGGGGCCATAGTGTTGTCTAGTGGCTTCTCTCATGATAGCGATATTCTACGGCGGGTAAACAAATTACTATCGAGCAATTGATAGAAAAGCAAATAATTATGAGACTATCTAGGCATGATCATTGTATATAGGCATCACGTCTAAGACAAGTAGACCGACTCTTGCCTGCATCTACTACTATTACTCCACACATCGACCGCTATCCAGCATGCATCTAGTGTATTGAGTTCATAAGAACAGAGTAACACCTTAAGCAAGATGACATGATGTAGAGGGATAAACTCAAGCAATATGATATAAAACCCATCTTTTTATCTCGATGGCAACAATACAATACATGCCTTGCTGCCCCTACTGTCACCAGGAAAGGACATCGGAAGATTGAACCCAAAGCCAAGCACTTCTCCCATTGCAAGAACTATAGATCTAGTAGGCCAAACCAAACCAATAATTCAAAGAGACTTGCAAGGATATTATGAGCACACATAAAGAGTTCAGAAAAGAACCAAATATTTCTCATAGATAATCTTGATCATAAACTCACAATTCGTCGGATCTCGACAAACACACCGCAAAAAGGATCATAGACCGAGGAGAACGTTGTATTGAGATCCAGAGAGAGAAAAGAAGCCATCTTGATGCTAGCTATGGACCTGAAGGTCTGTGGTAAACTACTCACAACTCATGGTGAGGGCGATGATGATGATGTAGAAGCACTACGTGATGGATCCCCCCCTCCGGCGGAACTCCGAAACAAGCTCCAAGATGGGATCTCACGGGAACAGAAGGTTACGGCGGTGGAATTAGGGTTTTCTCTCTGTTGCTGATGGTTTCGGGGTATGTAGGCTTATATAGGTGGAAGGAGGACACCGGGGAACTTACGAGGGATCCACGAGGCAGGGGGCACACCCTGGGAAGGGGGGCGCGCCCCACCCTCGTGGACACCTCGTGGCCCCTACTCCGTGGTTCTCAAGTCTCACGTGCGTGATTTTCTCCAAAAATATCTCTTCCGAAGGTTTCATTCCATTTGGAATCCATTTGATATTCCTTTTCTGCAAAACCCTGAAACAGGCAAAAACAGCAATCTGGACTGGGCCTTTGGGTTAGTAGGTTAGTCCCAAAAATGATATAAAAGTGTATGACAAATCCCATTAAACATCCAAGACATCATAAATAATAGCATGGAACAATAAAAAATTATAGATACGTTGGAGACGTATCAAGCATCCGCAAGCTTAATTCCTGCTCGTCCTCGAGTAGGTAAATGACAAACACATAATTTTTTATGTGGAATGCTAACCAACATAGTTTTTCAATGTAATTCTCTTAATTGTGGCATGAATGTTCAGACCTGGAAGATTCAAGATAAAACTCTATATTGACATAGGAAATAATAATACTTCAAGCATACTAACAAAGCAATCATGTATTCTCAAAATACTATGGCTAAAGAAAGTTATCCCTACAAAATCATATAGTCTGGCTATGCTCCCTCTTCATCACACAAAATATTCATATCATGCACAACCCCGATTTCAGCCAAACACCTGTTTTCATACTCTATTCTTTCAAACCTTTCAACTTTCATACAATACATGAGCTTGAGCAATGGACATAGCACTATGGGTGGAATAGAGAGGTGGTTGTGGAGAAGACAAAAAGGAGGGAGATAGTCTCACATCAACTAGGCGTATCAACGGGCTATGGAGATGCCCATCAATAGATATCAATGTGAGTGAGTAGGGATTGGCATGCAACGGATGCACTAGAGCTAAAAATGTATGAAAGCTCAACAAAAGAAACTAGTGGGTGTGCATCCAAGTTGCTTGCTCACGAAGACCTAAGGCATTTGAGGAAGCCCATTGTTGGAATATATAAGCCAAGTTCTATAATGAAAATTCCCACTAGTATATGAAAGTGACTAAACATGAGACTCTCTATCATGAAGAACATGGTGCTACTTTGAAGCGCAAGTGTGGAAAAAAGATAGTAGCAATTGTCCCTTTTTCTTTTTTTTCTCTTTTTTTGGGCCTTTCTTTTTTCTTTGGCCTTTCTTTTTTTTTCTTTTTTTTGCGGAGGGGATTTATTGATTTAGCCTTTCCTCCCATGGGACAATGCTCTAATAATGATGATCACCACACTTTCATGACAACTCGATATTACAACTCGATACTACAACAAAGTATGACTCTATATGAATGCCTCTGGCGGTGTACCGGGATGTGCAATGAAACAAGAGTGACATGTATCAAAAGTTATGCATGGTGGCCTTGCCACAAATACGATGTCAACTACATGATCATGCATGGCAATATGACAATATGATGCATGCCATATGACCGGAACGGTGGAAAGTTGCATGGCAATATATCTCGGATTGGCTATGAAAATGCCATGATAGGTAGGTATGGTGGCTGTTTTGAGGAATAATATGGTGGCTGTTTTGAGGAAGGTTATATAGTGGGTGTATGGTACCGACGAAAGTTGCGCGGTACAAGAGAGGCTAGCAATGGTGGAAGGGTGAGAGTGCGTATAATCCATGGACTCAACATTATTCATAAGAACTCATATACTTATTGCAAAAATCTATGAGCCATCAAAACAATGCAATCAACGCATGCTCCTAGGGGGGGAGGTTGGTAGGAGTTAACCATCGCGCGCCCCCGACCTCCTCACAAAGGTTGGCACTTTACAAATACCTCATGCTCTAACTTCGTCACATAGCGGTTCACCATACATGCATGCTACGGGAATCACTAACCTTAACACAAGCATTTCTTAATTTCATAATAACTCCACCAGCATGAATCTAATATCACTATCCTCATATCTCAAAACAATTATCAAGCATCCAACATCTCATCATATTCAATGCACTTAGTGTGAAAGTTTTTACTACATTGATATTGGATGTCTATCATGTGAAGACTAGTTTTCTAGCCTAAACACATTACCATGCTGTTTTAATAGACTCTCAAATGAATATAAGTGAAGCATGAGAGTTCAACAATTTCTTCAAAACATTATCACCGCCGTGCTCTAAAAGATATAAGTGAAGCACTAGAGCAAAACTATTCAACTCAAAAGATATAAGTGAGTCACATAGAGTGTTGTAACAATTCCTAGGACATATTTAACTCTCTCAAACAGGTGTGTCCAGCAAGGATAATTGTGGCAAGCTAACAAGAAAAGACTCAAATTATACAAGACGCTCCAAGCAAAACACATATCATGTGGTGAATAAAAATATAGCTCCAAGTATAGTTACAGATGGATGAAGACGAAAGAGGGGATGCCTTCCCGAGGCATCCCCAAGCTTAGGATTTTGATTGTCCTTGAATTTTACTTGGGGTGCCATGGGCATCCCCAAGCTTAGGCCCTTGCTACTCTTTGTTCCATAGTCCATCAAAGCAATACTCAAAACTTGAAAACTTCACAACACAAAACTTAGACAGAAATTCTCGTGAGCTCCGTTAGTATAAGAAAGCAAACCACCACTCAAAGGTACTGCAATGAAGTCATTCTTTGTTTATTTTGGTGTTAAACCAACTGTATTCCAACTTCTCTATGGTTCATACCTCCCAATATTACTCGTAGATGCATTGAAATAAGCAAACAACACACGAAAAACATAATCTGGCAAAAACAGAACAGTCTGTAGTAATCTGCAGGTTTCACATACTTCTATAACTCCAAAAAAATCAAAGTAAATTGGTAAATGTGAGGAATTTGTATATTAATCATCTTCAAAAAGAATCAGCTAAATATCACGCTCCAGTAAAGTCTGATGACCATTCTAGCGAGCGCTAATGATTCTGTTTTTCACAGCAAGATCACATAAACTTCACACAAGTCTTCCCAAAGGTTCTACTTGGCACAAACACTAAACAAAACATGAAACCACATCTAAAAAGAAGCTAGATGCAATATTTATTCCCTAACAGCAGCAAAAACAAAACAAAATATAAAATTGGGTTGCCTCCCAACAAGCGCTATCGTTTTACGCCCCTAGCTAGGCACGATGCAAGATAGATCTAGGTATTGCCATCTTTGGAAGGCAATTCATAAGTGGCTCTCATAATAGATTCATATGGTAAGTTGATTTTATTTCTAGGAAAGTGTTCCATGCCTTTCCTTAACGGAAATTGGAATCTAATATTTCCTTCCTTCATATCAATAATTGCACCAATCGTTCTAAGGAAAGGTCTACCAAGAATAATAGGACATGAAGGATTGCAATCTATATCAAGAACAATGAAATATACGGGCACATAATTCCTATTGGCAACAATACGAACATCATTAATTATTCCCATAGGTTTCTTAATAGTGGAATCCGCAAGATGCAAATTTAAAGAACAATCATCAAGCTCATGGAACCCTAGCAAATCACACAAAGTTTTTGGGATAGTGGAGACACTTGCACCCAAATCACACAAAGCATAGCATTCATGATCTTTTATTTTTATTTTGATAGTAGGTTCCCACTTATCATAAAGCTTTCTAGGGATAGAAACTTCTAACTCAAGTTTTTCTTCATAGGATTGCATCAAAGCATCAACTATGTGTTTGTTGAAAGCTTTATTTTGACTATAAGCATGCGGAGAATTTAGTACATATTGCAACAAGGAAATACAATCAATCAAAGAACAATCGTCATAATTGAATCCCTTGAAATCCAAAGTACTGGGTTCATAACTATGCAAGTTTTAATATCTTCACTCACACTTTTAACAATTTTAGCATCAAGATCTAAAAACTCCGAATCATTGGGACACCTTAAAGCAGAATCATCTCCAATCCTATCTTCATCAAGATTTATACTAGAAAACAAGGATCTAATGGGAGACACATCAATAACTTTTAGATCTTTTTTTTTTATTTTCATGATAACTAGAAGAACACGCTTTAATATAATTCTCCCTTTTAGCACGCATCCTAGTGGTTCTTTCTTTGCATTCATCAATGGAAATTCTCATGGCTTTGAGAGACTCATTGATATCATGCTTAGGTGGGATAGATATAAGTTTCAAAGAATCAACATCAAGAATAATTCTATCCACTCTTCTAGCCAATTCATCAATCTTAAGAAATTTCTCTTCAAGCATAGCATTGAAATTCTTTTGTGAGATCATAAACTCATGATAACTAGAAGAACACGCTTTAATATAATTCTCCCTTTTAGCATGCATCCTAGCGGTTCTTTCTTTGCATTCATCAATGGAAATTACCATGGCTTTGAGAGACTCATTGATATCATGCTTAGGTGGGATAGATCTAAGTTTCAAAGAATCAACATCAAGAGTAATTCTATCCACACTTCTAGCCAATTCATCAATCTTAAGCAATTTCTCTTCAAGCATAGCGTTGAAATTATTTTGTTAGATCATAAACTCCTTAACACTAGTTTCAAATTCAGAAGGCAACTTTCCATAAGAGTTGTTGTAGGAATTACCATAATTATTAGAGAAATTACTAGGAAAAGGCCTAGGATTAATATTCCTCTATAAGCATTGTTACCAAAATTATTCGTACCAACAAAATTCACATCAAGAGATTCATTGTTATTTTCAATCAAAGTGGACAAAAGCATATCATTAGGATCAGAAGAAGCACTCTTAGCAGCAAATAATTTCATAAGTTCATCCATCTTTCCACTCAAACCACTAATTTCTTCAATAGCATGCACTTTTTTACTAGTAGATCTTTCGGTGCTCCATTGAGAATAATTAACCGTAATATTATCTAGGAGTTTGGTAGCTTCTCCAAAGGTAGTTTCCATGAAAGTGCCTCCTGCGGTCGAGTCTAAAAGATTTCTTGAAGCAAAATTCAAGCCAGCATAAAAGTTCTGAATAATCATCCATAGATTCAAACCATGTGTAGGGCAATTACGTATCATTAGTTTCATTCTCTCCCAAGCTTGTGCAACATGCTCATGATCTAGTTGCTTAAAGTTCATAATATCGTTTCTAAGAGAGATGATCTTAGCAAGAGGGAAATACTTAGAGATAAAAGCATGTTTGCACTTATTCCATGAATCAATACTATTTCTAGGCAAAGAGGAAAACCAAGTTTTAGCACGATCTCTAAGTGAAAACGGAAATAACTTCAATTTAAAAATATCGTTATCCGTATCCCTTTTCTTTTGCATGTCACACAAATCAACAAAGTTGTTCAGATGGGTAGCGGCATCTTCACTAGGAAGGCCGCAGAATTGATCTTTCATGACAAGATTCAACAAAGCAGCATTGATCTCACAAGATTCAGCATCGGTAATAGGAGCAATCAAAGTGCTAATAAAATCATTATTGTTGGTATTGGAGAAGTCACACAATTTGGTATTATTCTGAGCCATAGTGACAAGCAAGCAATCCAACACACACAAGCAAACAAGAAGCAAGAGAACGATAAACACACGACAGAAGAAGGGAAAATAAAACGGCAAGGGTGAAGTGGGGGAGAGGAAAACGAGAGGCAAAAATGTAATGCGAAGGATAAGGGTTTGTGATAGGTACTTGGCATATGACTTTTGCGTAAGCCTCCCCGGCAACGGCGCCAGAAATTCTTCTTGCTACTTCTCGAGCTTGCGTTGTATTCCCTTGAAGAGGAAAGGGAGATGCAGCATAGTAGCGTAAGTATTTCCCTAAATTTTTGAGAACCAAGGTATCAATCCAGTAGGAGACCACGTGTGAGTCCCTCGCACCTGCACAAACAAATAAGAACTTTGCAGCCAACGCGATAAGGGGTTGTCACTTACGAAAGTGAGATTTGATAGAGATGATAGTTTATAATTTTGGTATTTTGTTTATAAGAACAAAAAGTAAAAGCGGAAAAAGTAAAGTAGATGTAGATTGATATGTTGAGAATAGACCCGGGGGCCATAGTGTTCTCTAGTGGCTTCTCTCATGATAGCGATATTCTACGGCGGGTAAACAAATTACTGTCGAGCAATTGACAGAAAAGCGAATAATTATGAGACTATCTAGGCATCATCATTGTATATATGCATCACGTCTTAGACCAGTAGACCGACTCCTGCCTGCATCTACTACAATTACTCCACACATCGACCGCTATCCAGCATGCATCTAGTGTATTGAGTTCATAAGAACAGAGTAACGCCTTAAGCATGATGACATGATGTAGAGGGATAAACTCAAGCAATATGATATAAACCCCATCTTTTTATCCTCGATGGCAACAATACAATACGTGCCTTGCTGCCCCTAGTGTCACTGGGAAAGGACACCGCAAGATTGAACCCAAAGCCAAGCACTTCTCCCATTGCAAGAACTATAGATCTAGTAGGCCATACCAAACCAATAATTCTAAGAGACTTGCAAGGATATATGAGCACACATAAAGAGTTCAGAAAAGAACCAAATATTTCTCATAGATAATCTTGATCATAAACTCACAATTCATCGGATCTTGGCAAACACACCGCAAAAAGAGATTACATCGAATAGATCTCCTCGAAGACCGAGGAGAACTTTGTATTGAGATCCAGAGAGAGAGAAGAAGCCATCTAGATACTAGCTATGGACCCGAAGGTCTGTGGTAAAATACTCACAACTCATGGTGAGGGCGATGATGATGATGATGTAGAAGCACTCCATGATGGATCCCCCCTCCGGTGGAGCTCCGGAACAGGCTCCAAGATGGGATCTCATGGGAACAGAAGGTTACGACGGTGGAATTAGGGTTTTCTCTTTGTTGCTGATGGTTTCGGGGTACGTAGGCCTATATAGGAGGAAGGAGGACACCGGAGGACTCACGAGGGACCCACGAGGCAGGGGGCACGCCCTGGGAAGGGGGCGCGCCCCCCACCCTCGTGGGTACCTCGTGGCACCTACTCCGTGGTTCTCAAGTCTCCCATGCGTGATTTTCTCCAAAAATATCTCTCCCGAAGGTTTCATTCCGTTTGGACTCCGTTTGATATTCCTTTTCTGCAAAACCCTGAAACAGGCAAAAAACAGCAATCTGGACTGGGCCTTTGGGTTAGTAGGTTAGTCCCAAAATGATATAAAAGTGTATGACAAAGCCCATTAAACATCCAAGACATCATAAATAATAGCATGGAACAATAAAAAATTATAGATACGTTGGAGACGTATCACATACTAAGGATGAGTAATGCATCATGACAAGATGGAATGCCATATGATGGCCATGATGCAATGATGGAGATGAAGCAAAAGCATGAATGCATAATGAAAGAACACATGGCAATGCAACGACAAGGCATAATTGAAAAAGAACCCCAAGGAAAAGATAAGGACCAAAAGGTAAATATATATATAGCCAAAAGGAAGTATTATATTTGGGGTGTTACACCGCTGTCCAGTGATCCACTCCTGGATTACTTTGGTACCTCCCTGCTAAACTTATAGCAAGGCACACATCAGGCCTGGTACACATCATTGCATACATGATAGATCCTATGGCTGAGGCATAGGGAATGACTTTCATTTTCTCTCTATCTTCTGAAGTGGTCGGGCATTGAGTCTTACTCAACTTCACACCTTGTAACACAGGTAAGAACCCTTTCTTTGACTGATCCATTTTGAACTTCTTCAAAACTTTATCAAGGCATGTGCTTTGTGAAAGTCCAATTAAGCGTCTTGATCTATCTCTATAGATCTTGATGCCTAATATGTAAGCAGCTTCACCGAGGTCTTTCATTAAAAAATTCATATTCAAGTATCCTTTTATGCTATCCAGAAATTATATATCATTTCCAATCAACAATATGTCATCCACATATAATATCAGAAATGCTACAGAGATCCCACTCACTTTCTTGTAAATACACGCTTCTCCAAAAGTTTGTATAAAACCATATGCTTTGATCACCTCATCAAAGCGTATATCCCAACTCCAAGATGCTTGCACCAGTCCATAGATGGATCGCTGGAGCTTGCACACTTTGTTAGCACCTTTAGGATTGAAAAAACCTTCTGGTTGCATCATATACAACTCCTCTTTGAGGTATCCATTCAGGAATGCAGTTTTGACATCCATTTGCCTGATTTCTTAATCATAAAATGCGGCAATTGCTAACATGATTCGGATAGACTTAAGCATCGCTACGGGTGAGAAAGTCTCATCGTAGTCAACTCCTTGAACTGGTCGAAAACCTTTCACAACAAGTCGAGCTTTGTAAACAGTAACATTACCGTCAGCGTCGGTCTTCCTCTTGAAGATCCATTTATTTTTTATGGCTTGCCGATCATCGGGCAAGTCAACCAAAGTCCACACTTTGTTCTCATACATGGATCCCATCTCAGATTTCATGGCCTCAAGCTATTTTGCGGAATCTGGGCTCATCATCGCTTCCTCATAGTTCGTAGGTTCATCATGGTCTAGTAACATGACTTCCAGAACCGGGTTGCCGTACCACTCTGGTGCGGAACGTACTCTGGTTGATATACGAAGTTCAGGAGTAACTTGATCCGAAGTTTCATGATCATCATCATTAGCTTCCTCACTAATTGGTGTAGGAATCACTAGAACTAGTTTCTGTGATGTATTACTTTCCAATTCGGGAGAAGGTACACTTACCTCATCAATTTCCACTTTCCGCCCACTCACTTCTTTCGAAAGAAACTCCTTCTCTAGAAAGGATCCATTCTTAGCAACGAATATCTTGCCTTCGGATATGTGATAGAAGGTGTACCCAACAGTCTCCTTTGGGTATCCTATGAAGACACATTTCTCTGACTTGGGTTCGAGCTTATCAGGTTGAAGCTTTTTCACATAAGGATCGCTGCCCCAAACTTTAGGAAACGACAACTTTGGTTTCTTGCCAAACCACAATTCATAAGGCGGCGTCTCAACGGATTTAGATGGTGCCCTATTTAACATGAATGAGTTGTCTCTAAAGCATAACCCCAAAACGATAGTGGTAAATCGGTTAGAGACATCATAGACCATACCATATCTTATAAAGCGCGGTTATGACGTTAGGACACACCATTACGCTGTGGTGTTCCGGGTGGCGTGAGTTGTGAAACTATTCCACATTGTTTCAAATGAAGACCAAACTCGTAACTCAAATATTCACCTCCATGATCAGATCGTAGAAACTTTATTTTCTTGTTACGATGATTCTCTACTTCACTCTGAAATTCTTTGAACTTTTAAAATGTTTCAGACTTGTGCTTCATCAAGTAGATATACCCATATCTGCTCAAATCATCAGTGAAGGTCAGAAAATAATGATACCCATCGCGAGCTTCAACACTCATCGGTCCACATACATCAGTATGTATGATTTCCAACAAATCTGTTGCACGCTCCATTGTTCCAGAGAACGGAGTTTTAGTCATCTTGCCCATGAGGCATGGTTCGCAAGCACCAAGTGATTCATAACCAAGTGATTCCAAAAGTCCATCACTATGGAGTTTCTTCATGTGCTTTACACCAATATGAACTAAATGGCAGTGCCACAAATAAGTTGCACTATCATTATTAACCTTGCATCTTTTGGCTTCAATATTATGAATATGTGTATCACTACGATCAAGATCCAACAAGAATAGACCACTCTTCAAGGGTGCATGACCATAAAAGATATTTTATTCATATAAATAGAACAACCATTATTCTCAGATTTAAATGAATAACCGTCTCGCAATAAACAGGATCCAAATATAATGTTCATGCCTAACGCTGGCACCAAATAACAATTATTCAGGTCTAAAACTAATCCCGAAGGTAGATGTAGAGGTAGCGTGCCGATGGCGATCACATCGACTTTGGAACCATTTCCCACGCGCATCGTCACCTCGTCCTTAGCCAATCTTTATTTAATCTGTAGCCCCTGTTTCGAGTTATAAATATTAGCAAGCGAACCGGTATCAAATAACCAGGTGCTACTGCGAGCATTAGTAAGGTACACATCAATAACATGTATATCACATATACCTTTGTTCACCTTGCCATCCTTCTTATCCGCCAAATACTTGGGGCAGTTCCGCTTCCAGTGTCCAGTCCCTTTGCAGTAGAAGCACTTAACTTCAGGCTTGGCTCCAGACTTGGGTTTCTTCATGGGAGTAGCAACTGTCTTGCTATTCTTCTTGAAGTTCCCCTTCTTTCTTTGCCCTTTTTCTTGAAACTAGTGGTCTTGTTAACCATCAACACTTGATGCTCCTTTTTGATTTCTACCTCCGCAGCTTTGAGCATAGCGATGAGCTCGGGAATTGTCTTCTGCATCCCTTGCATGTTATAGTTCATCACGAAGCCTTTATTGCTTGGTGGCAGTGATTGAAGAACTCTATCAATAACACTATCTTCGTCAACTTTGCATCCAAGTTGAGTCATATGATTGTAGTACACAGACATTCTGAGCAAGTGTTCACTGATAGAACTATTCTCCTCCATCTTGCAGCTGTAGAACTTATTGGAAATCTCATATTTCTCAATCCGGGCATTTGCTTGAAATATTAACTTCAACTCCTGGAACATCTCATATGCTCCATGACATTCAAAACGTCGTTGAAGTCCCGGTTCTAAGCCGTAAAGCATGGCACACTGGACTATCATGTAGTCATCAGACCGCGTCCGCCAGACGTTCAAAGCATCTACATTAGCGGGAGGGGGCTTGTCACCTAGCGGTGCTTCAAGGACATAATTCTTCTGTGCAGCAATGAGGATAATCCTCAAATTACGGACCTAGTCTGTGTAATTGCTACCATCATATTTCAACTTAGCTTTCTCTAGGAACGCATTAAAATTCAAAGGAATGGTAGCAGGGGACGTTGATCTACAACAACATAGATATGCAAAAACTATCAGGACTAAGTTCATGATAAATTAAAGTTCAATTAATCAAATTACTAAAGAACTCCCACTTAGATAGACATCCCTCTAGTCATCTAAATGATCACGTGATCCAAATCAACTAAACCATGTCCGATCATCACGTGAGATGGAGTAGTTTTCAATGGTGAACATCTTATGTTGATCATATCTACTATATGATTCACGCTCGACCTTTCGGTCTCCAGTGTTCCGAGGCCATGTATGTACATGCTAGGCTCGTCAAGTTTAACCCGAGTATTCTGCGTGTGCAAAACTGGATTGCACCCATTGTATGTGAACGTAGAGCTTATCACACCCAATCATCACGTGGTGTCTCAGCACGACGAACTTTCGCAACGGTGCATACTCACGGAGAACACTTGTACCTTGAAATTTTGTAAGGGATCATCTTATAATGCTACCGCCGTTCTAAGCAAAATAAGAAGCATAATAAGATAAACATCACATGCAATCAAAATATGTGAGATGATATGGCCATCATCATCTTGTGCTTTTGATCTCCATCTCCAAGGCACCGTCATGATCACCATCGTCACCAAGGCGACACCTTGATCTCCATCGTAGCATCGTTGTCGTCTCGCCAACCTTTGCTTCCACGACTATCGCTGCCGCTTAGTGATAAAGTAAAGCAATTACATGGCGATTGTATTTCATACAATAAAGCGACAACCATATGGCTCCTGCCAGTTGCCGATAACTTTACAAAACATGATCATCTCATACAATGATGTATAACTCATCATGTCTTGACCATATCACATCACAGCATGCCCTGCAAAAACAAGTTAGACGTCCTCTACTTTGTTGTTGCAAGTTTTACGTGGCTGCTACGGGTTTATCAAGAACCGTTCTTACCTACGCATACAAAAACCACAATGATTTTTCGTCAAGTATGTGATGTTTTAACCTTCACAAGGACCGGGCATAGCCACACTTGATTCAACTAAAGTTGGAGAAACTGACACCCGCCAGCCACCTGTGTGCGAAGCACGTCAGTAGAACCAATCTCGTGTAAGCGTACGCGTAATGTCGGTCCGGGCCGCTTCATCCAACAATACCGCCGAATCAAAGTATGACATGCTGGTAAGTAGTATGACTAGTATCCACTATAAAAAAAAATACACTTCCGCGATGATACGTGTTAGTCGCAGTAGGTTGCGTGTTTTGTCATGCATGTACATCCATGACAAATTTAGGACAAAATGAAGATACTCATACCTGTGCTGTCGTAGAAGTGTTCCATGACATTACAAAAATTATCATCACGGAAGTGTCCACTTCCATGACGATAAATCGTGCGTCACAGAAGTGCTTTCGTCAAGGGTGAACGACACGTGGCATCCACCGTAATGGAACGCCGTTAAGCTATCGGGATCCGCTTTTGGATCCGATAACCCGCTAACAGCCCCGACCAATGGGAATTTTCCACATGTAATATCATCATTGGTTGGAGGAAACACGTGTCGGCTCACCGTTGGACATATGTCATCCACTCATTGGACCCAAAGCGCCTATGATACGCCGACACGTGGCACGGCCCAACAGAGGCCCATTCCTCTGGAAGGCCGGCCCGTTTGACTTGGTCAAAAGCTTGCGGGCCAGCCCACGGAAAGCCTGTTAACAACTTTTTTGCATATAGCCCATTTACAGCCCGCTAACCCAGGGCCCGTTTACGGCCTATCCGAATTAGGCCCAGCAGCATCATCTGGGCCGTCCAATATAAATCAAGCCCGTTTTAACTTCTGGCCCATGTATGTCCCATGACGTCTTTCGGCCCATACGAGTCCCTTATTACTCTCATCCCATTAACGGCCCGTGGTAAAACTTTCTCGTAATGAACAGTGTATCACTTTATACCCATTAACGACACGTGGTGAAACTGGCCCGTAATGAAAACAGTGTATCACTTTATACCCATTAACGGCCCATTATTCCGCTGGGCCGTTTCCAGCCCATGTTATCTTTCGGCCTTCTCGGGGCCCATTTATTCTTGGGCTCATTTCCACATTCGTTTACTTACGGCCCGTTAATGTCATTTTCTGCTTGTGGGCCAAATTCAGCCCGTGGTTACAGTCGGCCCGTTTGTGGCCCGTTAGTACGTTGGGCCGTTTTCATAGCGTCATCAAAATACGGCCGATTAACGACGGCCCGTTATGGTTGGCCAATGAACGGACGATTTCAACTCTAGCCCATTTACGGCCATAATGTGGTCTGTTATTGGCCCATATTTGGCCAACCGATCATATGGTCCGTAGAAGGCCCATCGATGATACGGCCCATAGAAGACCCATTGTGTCTACAACCCTTATAAGGCCCATTGTTTCTACGCCACGTAGAAGGCCCATTGTTTTTTTTTTTGAAAGAAAGAAATCCCATTGTTTCTACGTCCCTTAGAAGGCCCATTGTTTCTACGGCCCGTAGGAGGCCCATGTTGAGTACAGCCGGTGGGCATCAAAGTTCGCCACCAGTGCAAATATAGGGAACAACCTACACTATACAAAAATGGCTTGCTGTTTTCTTCAGCCGGTGGCTGCACGTGAAGAACAAATTTTGTATCGCACCAAAACAAATTACAACTATAAAATAGAAGGAAGGCTGGCATAAAAGTTAACAGTCTAGCAGATAAATGCACCACCTGAAGTTCAGAAGCTCAGTTCATTTGACCTGACTGTTACGTTTTCATGTTGTATTGTCCGATGGAGCACCATAACCTTCGCCTTCAGTTCTCCTAGGCTCCTGAACAACATAGCAAATGTATGATAGTCTGGTTTCAAAACCATGCATATCTTGACAACATCGAACAATGTCTCTCCTTGTTTCACAAAGGGTCTCTGTTAGGGAATGGACTTGTGTCTGGAGCGCAGATACAACATTGTTTTGAGCTTGCATATCTTGATCATGAGGCAGTTTGGACGAGATTGCCTTAACAACCAAGCCAGTATTACGTAGGAACGTGATGTTGGCACTGTTAGTGGACATGTACTGACCCACTGCAGCAAGAGCTGACATTGCGGTTATAGTTGCCTCGCCACCTTTAGAAGGTGGCGGTTCCACCATTTTTTCCATAGCTTGCTGAAAAGTTGAGGTTTTACATTAGTAGTACCAGAACAGAAGATATTAAGGAGGCAGCAAAACCAAACAAAATAACTTTGGTCTATATACAGAACTAATTCTGATGAACCCATGTAAAATAATAGTTGTATTTTATTGCAAAGTACATAATAAAACCAGGTTCTAAACATATGACCATGTACCATCGCTAATGTATTGTCTATTTCTTCACATTGTATTGAGGGCTAAAGATAAAGAGACGAAGTTTATAATACGGAAAGCATAGTATGTCATCATACATATCACAAAACAACTGAGAACAGACAAATAGGCAATTGTAACATTGTGTGGGCAAGTCCAGCACGGAACTAGATTACAGGTCAAGATAAAAGGAACATCACTACTCTTTTTTAAACCTTGTAAGGTGCAATGATACGCTAAGACAATTGTGTATAAAATTGAAAAGAGTAATAGACATTGGCTACAAACCATGCAGTTCAAGGCACAAGTCAGAGTTAGTAGTAGTTAAAAGGCATGCGGATTAAGGACTTACAACAGCGGCTTTGACTGGTGTAGTCATGCCCTTCTTCTTGCTGGTGTGACAGTCCTTGAAGATTTCCACAACATTTGGTTCAGGTACTTTTTGGTCCTTGCGGGCTTTCCTCTGCATTTGGAACAAGTCAATATAGATCTGATAATATGGTACAGCGAAAAGAGTGAAACAACTACTAATTACAAGAGCCTCGCAGTGTGCATTATAGCTACGAGATCCTGTCGTCTGTTGGAATTTCACTTTCGTACGGTTGGCCTTGTTCTTTGAACAATTCACCTACAAGAAGATAGATTTGTGTGGCACATGCGTAAATAGGACTTCAACATGTGATCTGATCACATATATATAATGTACCTGATACTTCGTATCGGACCAGTGTTTAACGAGGCCTCTCCAGTCTTCATCCGATATATTTTCCACTGGAGATGTTTGGGCAAGTTCACTGTTAGCCTTGCCTTCAAAGTGAGTTTTCCTCAAGTTATACCGATACTGTCGCAGAGCAGATTTGAAAACATGGGTGCAAGTAGGGATGAAAACGGAGCGGAAACGGACGGAACTGAATGCTACCATATTCGTTTTCGTATATTTTTGTAGAAGCAGACACAAATACAGAAACCCTGGAAATGAATACAGAAACAGTTACTAACGGAAACGGACACGGAGCGAATACAAAGCGGACACGGAAACATAAGTGGGCGTTGACCGAAACGTAAAACCCCCTTGAATCATAGAGAAATACATGCACAAAAAATGAATTATTAACATGGCTACAAAATAGTATCATTATGTTAGCAACTTATCATAGTATTATAGTAGTACTAGACAATTGTGTATAGGGTCAAGCTGAGTACATGTGTGGTAGCTGAAGTTGGTCCTGAAATGATTCATTCTATTCATTGTGTTATTGTGTGTTGTTTGTTGATTGGGCTACAAAGCAACCATAGGCCTATTGCAAAAATGAAAATTCCATATTCACGGAAACGGAAAGTTCTGTCTCCACGCATGTTCCACCGGAAAACACCGTTCCGTATTTGTTTCCGTTTCCGCATAAAAAATTCCGTTTCCACTTTTGTTTTGCAAATTTCCATTTCAGTTTCCATATTTCCTCTCCGTTTCCATTTTTTCACCGGAAAAACGGAAAGTTTCCACTCCATTTTCATCCCTAGGTGCAAGCTTGTCTGGTTGCATCATCTTGGCTATCCAACTTGAACCTCATCTGTTGAAAATTATGGGAGTCTCATTATCAGCAACCTAGAAAGTATTGCATAGAGCAAGACGATATTACTAGTTTCCATACATAACCATACTTACAGATAAATGGTCGAGGAAGGTGTTGAACTGGGTTTCGTCTTTGTCATTCATGGACTGAATCCATGTTGGGAGGATACGTACATGACACCTAACAGCAACCGCTGCCTCTGATACTAACTTGGCTGACTCTGTAGCATCACGTGGCCGTTTTAAACCTGCCTCAAAATGGATCTCCATTCTTCCTCTAAATTTAGTTAACCTATCGAGCATTATCCCTGATGCTTGTTTCCTGTTGCGCCTAGGTGCTAGTCCAACAACAAACATAGGAAGTTTTAGTGTACATCAAACTGTGAGACTACATATAAAGAAGCATGCAACTGTAACTTGACTCCAGCAACTACCTTCTTGCTGTTGAAGCTCACAAAGTTCATATGATCTTGCCAACTCATCTTGTGTCAAGAGTGCTTCGGAAGTAGTGTCAGGTGGCAAGGGAGCTTGGGAATGTGCTGCTAGCTGAGTTAACCGACGAGTAAATCGTGCAGCTGGTGGTACTGTGGAAGGTGTTGCAAGAACTAGGGTTGTCTCTGCTTGTTTGGTGGCAGCTATTTGTTTCTGTTTCGCTTGTTCTGCAGCTCGTGTAGCACGGGATACCACGTCAGTACAATTTTCCGCTGGACTTTGACCTTCTATTGCATCATCAGTACCAGCAGAATCTGCAGGATTGGTCTGCTTCCGTTTCCCTGTCGTTCTGTCTTGCTTCCTCTTGCTCTGTGCCATGTTAAGTCAAGCCGACAAGAAAAACAAATATCTATTCAGTTCTTCAGAACAAATGTACTTTGATGTAAGAACATGGTGTGATAGACAGATATTGTATGTTCTAGAAACAGGAACACGTGTCCTAGTCACAAGTATAATGTGTAATGTAAGCAGATGAAATTCAACAAAATTAGAGGCAATACAAGCTAGACATCATACATAACATGCAACCACATATAACAGTGCGAAGTTAGAGGGAGCACCTGTGATGGTGCACTAGGGGAGACGTGCTCATCACCGACACAGCTACGTTGAGTGTCTATGCATGTGTTGTCATGGAAATCATCTTGGGGGGATGGAGGAGTCGAATCTGTAGAGGCCCTCCATTTGGAAGGAGCACCTTCATCCGCTGCCTTGCTAACTTCCTTCCGCTTTATTGATTTTGAATTGTTAAGTAAAACCGACAAGAAAAAGCAATAAAATTCACTCTTCAGAACTCATTCATGCATGATACTAACAATCACTACTTTGATGTAAGGCAAACACATGATTCCAGGATGGAATAATACCAAAAACAGGATGGCATGGCATATTCACAACTGTTTCTGTCAACTAAGCAGAAACCATTTCACCAAATAAGAAGCAATGCAAGCTAGACACCACGTGAAAGATGCAACCAATATGACTCGGTCAAGTTAAAAGTGTCCCATCATAAATGGCATTTCAACAAATTAGAAGCAGCACATGCTAGAAATCATATCAAAGATGCAACTAATATCACACTGCATATACTAAAGGTGTCTCGTCATATTTATTTATGCGGGATACAAAAAAACAATAGTTTTATGTGAGGACATGCTTAATAGACAGATGTACTATATACTAAATACAAGAAGGCATGTCACATTAACAGGTATAATGTATAAGCTAAGTAGAATAGCACATGCAGTTTAACCAGATTGGAAAAATTACAATCTAGACACCATATGCAAAATGCAACGACATATCATGCTGCCAAGTTAGAGCAAGCACCTGTGATGCTAGTGTAGGGGAAATGCGGTAATTAACTACAAAGCTATGTTCACTATCTTCATCTAGCCTTGTTGTTTCTTGAGAATCATGTCGAGAGGCTGACGCTGCATTTTTTAAATGAGGAGTAATCGACTTGCCTGACTGCCTCATCATAAGTGATTGATGAGGGATACACAAGAACATTAGTTTGATGTAAGAAGATGGTTAATACACAGATGTACTAGTATGTACCAAAAACAGAAAGGCATGTCATATTTAAAGGTATAATGTGTAAGCTAAGCATATGCAATTTAACCAAATTGGAA
This sequence comes from Secale cereale, assembly GCA_902687465.1. Taxonomy (NCBI): domain Eukaryota; kingdom Viridiplantae; phylum Streptophyta; class Magnoliopsida; order Poales; family Poaceae; genus Secale; species Secale cereale. Next base: position 148,141,889 of record LR738709.1, read on the forward strand.
GCAATGCAAGCTAGACATCCGGCTGGAGTGGTGAGCATGATCATCTAGGACCCGAGAGCCTGCTGGGAGGTGGGCTGCTTCGCCACCATCGTGGCTTTTTAGTTGGCTTCTAGGTGATGCCTCTGTTTGCTGGGCTTGTCACTGGCTCGGCTAGTGCCCTGACTAGCTATTTGTCTTCTAGTGCTCACGGGATGGTGCTTCATGTAAAAAATATCTTTCCTTATCTTAATAAAGACCGACTTCGGCCTTTCGAATACAAGCTAGACACCATATGGAACATGCAACCACATATGACACCGCGAAGTTAAAGCAAGCACCTAGGATGGTGGTTCATTGAGAGCGAGGTCATCAACTTCAGAGCTTCGTTTACCGTCTCCATCTGCTGACACTTCACATTTTATAAGTCTGAAACGTGTCTGGCCTATCCACCTACCACGCTGGAGTGACTTCTCTCTTTTCTTTTTTTCTTCTCTCATAGCAGCAAAGTCTGAAGTACCCTTGCATAAAAATACAATAGTGAGAGGATGGGTGAAGTGTGTGCAGAATTAGTGCACTGTAAAAGTAGCAGATAGTAGGTGGCTGAAAAATAAATGACAGGAGACATATGATAGCTCCACAACATTGCATGGCAAACAAAATTAGATTCTACTCCGTATGATTTTGTAATATATGAGCACAGGAAAAGCAGGTTCTCCTTCAGCACACCACCACATGTGGTCATATCAAGATAACAGTCGACTGAAAATAAAAAGGTCAGTCAATTTTTTTAATGAACCGTCTGATTTATAAGGAACGGGCAGATGGCCTTCGTCTACCTCCCGCCAATCACTGTTGACGATCTTTCTCGAACCACCAGCGACCACCGGCCCAGACCCCAGCCTCCGCCGCCCCGCCCTCCCCTCGACCTCACACCACCGCCGTGCTTGGTAGCACCCCCATGCCATCCCTTTAATCCCGTCCGACCTCCAGATCGGGCGCCAATAGCTCTAGGCCCACACGCCCCTAAGATAAACACCGAGGCGCTGCTTCCCCGGCGTAATAGGCGGACTAGTGCCTGTTACGTCGGGGAATGCTTCCGTTAATTGGGAATCAACTGACCATGAATTGAAATTCAGGGGGGCGATAGACCTCTAGCTAAGGTGAAATAATATATGAGGATAAACCTTGTGCATCGCGAGTTACTAGGAACATCTAATATCAAGAGGAAGCGGTCAACTAGTGTCTTCTGTGGGATGAATACCGTGCAAGAAGACACGTAAGATTTACACGAATAAGGGAAGAGGAGTACCATTTTCGGTTACCGGCGTGGTCGCCTCCACATGTCGCGCCGATCTTCTTCTTTCTGCCGGGGAAACCGATGTTCCGGAGGAGGGTGCAGGCTTGGACGAACCCATGGCAAAATTGTTGACTGTGTTGCTGTGGCCCTATGTCGGTGGAGGGGAAGAAGATCCGAGGCGGTGAAGGACGGCGTAGCAGGAACAGCTCGGGTGCGGTGGAGGGTGGCGAAGTTGGAGCGGCAGCGGTGAGGCACATGATGGCGTGGTTCAACTACTAGCCGTGGAGGGCGTTGCGGTTGAGGTTGCGGTGGACGACGACGTTGGGGTATCGGCTCCGGCGTGATGGAGGACGGCGACGGTTGATGGGTGGAATCGGGTGGCAGACGGAGGACACCGGGGTTTCGCGGCTGGTGGAGAGGTAGTTTTCGCGCCCACGGAGTACGAATGGGGAATCGGACGGGTGGGCGGGGGGAGGGGGGAGAACCATGTTTCGGGTCTGGGACGCGCTTGTTTTTGGCTTTTTTGAACAGAAGATGGGACGCGCTTGTTTGAAATTTGGGGAAAGTACAAACTTTGCCCCCTCTTAAATTTCGGACCTACTATGGGTCGGGGGTAGGATGGTAATCCCAGGTGTCCCAAATAGTGGGCGGGAGCGATTTCGGCCGCGCGCATGTGTGCTTAGGCGGCCGTTGTGTATGAATGTTTTTCGGAGGCGGTTGCGTGGCATCTAGATGAAGCTATGAACCTACCCCAGTTTAGACCTTTGGACGTCGGACCGGTAGGTTTCACGGGTCGGAGTTATTAGAGAAGTAATTTCCTTGTAGTACCAAACATTGGTCTCACGCGGTTTCGAGCGAGTAGAGGCTCTTTTGGCGCTTCGTTCGAAATTTTGAAACACAAGCATTCACGTTTAGAGTACTCTTGAACTTTGAGGATTGACCTAAATAGACAACGTTAAATTTGACCTTGTATGTTTGAAAACCTCATTAAATTATCTGCTTCTTTTTGAAATTTTGACACTTGAAAATCCTATAACTACAATTATTTTGGAATGGAGGAGCTAAATTAGAATCTATTTTGTACACGACTACATATGCTATTATGTACAAAATCAGATCAAAGATTGGTGCCCCCATAATTTAGGTATGATTTACAAATGCCATGATATCAAATTCAAATAGTTGAATGGACTTCATGTTGAATTCGATTTTTTAAACCACCTTAAGTTGAATTCAAATGTATGCTTGTCCATAGGTAGCTATTTATAATGTTCATTGTGTAACTTTCGTATGTATAATGTGCTTTACACACACAACATGAACTATACTCACGTTTATATTCGATTGCTAAAGCGATGCATTGTCTGGAGTTCAAAATACCAACTATGTGGATCAATTGTGTCGAATAATAACATAGACATGCTCAAATTCGATAGAATCTAGATGTCTGATGGATCAATGACTGTTCCCTACGCGAATTGCAAATATCATGATCCCATCCTAATATTTGGATACAATTTATATCTTTAATCAATGTGTACAACAGTCTTGTACGTGTAGTTTCACTCTCCATTGGTGGTCTCTCACACATGCTCACACACACTCTCCCGAGGTGTCTTTCTCGCACACATGCTCTCGATATAACCCTCCTCCCTCTTGTAACCATTTACGACTGTTTTCACTAACCTTTATCATAATCACTCGCCCTCCCGCAAGCATACACACGCACAATCCCCATCGACCCTTTCTATATACATAGACCTGCCTACGTGTCTCCTGTATGCACATTATTTTTAGGCCTGTCTCTCACTCATTGTCTCACACCTCTCTTCCTAATCGACGAGTATGATTCTAGCAGAGCATTCTGTAGGATGCCCCTTAAAGTTAGGTTGGATGAATAGTAATATCAGAGATAAAGGGGTTTCCTTAGTCCGATAACCTAGGGTTACAAAACCTAGCCGGCTTTCTCAGTGGACATTGAGTCCTTCACAATTATGCTATCTTTGTCTTGTACGACTAGCCATCCATGGGTCTCCCTAAATGCGTCACGGGTCGAGCAATGTGGCGCAGGACGGAACCAAATGAAGGGCCTCACCTCGACCCACCGGACCTCACACGGTGACACACCCTCATTATCTTCTCACACCCACACATACCAACACAGACACCACACACACACACAAAAATATGCTCCTGGTGCCTCTATCCACTCCCTCTTGCATATACACACTCAAGGGAATCTCTCGCCGTGACGTCATATTTATCTCTCTCTCTCTCTCTAGACCACTCTCATTTCTCGTGCTATCTCTCCCACGCCCCCCTGTTGGCCCCTCTATCCATGCCTCTCTCAAATACGTAATACACACACATACCTCTCTAGGCCCTGCCAAATGCATCAACTACACATTCACACATGTTACATCACGTACCCCATTGATCTAAAAAGCCCTCTCTTCACGTCTATTTTGCATACAACATTCCTTTTGAATAAAGTGTGGCCAAAAAAATATTTTAGAATTTCTACATATATACAACATTACAAAGTTATATGAGGAGTATGAACGCTTGCATTGCATGGTGCCCACAATGATATTTATTCCGCACTGTGAATTTGTATATTTTATACTATATATAAAGTTAGTCATAATAAAGAGAAATGAAGAGCATCTCTCTTTCCATCGCATACCCCCCCTCTACGCCCCTTTCATGTACGCACACAAACTATCTCTAGGTCCTCTAAAAGTAAGCCCCCATCACATTCACGCATGTTTCATCTTTCTCTCGCGATATATACAGTGATGATCATTGTATTTGAAGCGAAAGCACGATACGTACATTGGACTTCAAAATCCACTCATTACGGTCACCATTTACATTTTGTGGTTATTATACAGTCACGGGCTCACCGTACAACTCAATATTTGCTCAAGACACGACTAGTTGACCAGTTAAACGCTCCACGTGGCACCTCTAGTGTTGCATCACATTATCTCACTACCATCAGGCCCACCTTCCGGCTTGTATCTACTCTACATCTACACTCTTATAAAATACTAGCAAGATGTCGATCGTTGCACGGAACATCAAGATGCATTTGTATGAGTAGTTTATCTTGTGGGAGAAAAGGATGATCATGGGAAGGCCTTATTTGCAAGTGTGGAGAGGGGTGTGGGTATCTTTTTGCAAAATTGCCATAGTTTCCTTCCTATCCGTCAGATATAGATCGGACGACCTATATTGCAGGATGGCAGGCACACGATCATTACCGACTATGCTTTTTATAAGAGTAGGGCTAAAATACACTTATAAAAACAAAGTTGGTGATGATGGTGTGCCTGTCATCCTGCAATATAGGCCGTCTGACTTATATCTGACGGAAAGGAAAGAAACTACGACAATTTTGCAAAAAGGTACCCACACACCTCTCCACATTTGCAAATAAGGCCTTCCCTCGTTCATCCTTTTCTCTCACAAGATAAAATAGTCATACAAATGCATCTTGATGTTACGTGCAACACACAGGCATCTTGCTAGTAAGATGAAAACAAACGACAAAAATATATTTGACGGTGGTTTGAAGTCATGACCATGGGCACAACGGACAAGGTGGCCTTGTATTGGTATGCTGAGCCGTCTGTTTTAACACACATGAGCTGGTGTGGTGATTATACACACACGCACGCGTGCACACGAACTGCATGCAAGCAACACTCACATGAACACATGCACTCACGCACGCACAAAACACTCACACGTACACACGCAACCACGCACACACGCAACACTCACATGCACACACGCACGCATGCATGCACACACCAGTACACCACACGACCAACACACACTCTAACGCTCAAGTGCTCAACCTACACGTGCATGCGCACACATCAGGCCGTGACACACACATATACAACCAGGTGATTCCCACGCACGGGGTGGAGTCTTGTCGCGCCTGTGGAAATTTGTGTTTATCTGACCTTTCCCCTATGCGAACTGACAGGTGGGACCCACTAGGAACGTGTTCAATTTAACTAGTCAACATGGTGCCACGCAGACTATTTGGCGGGTCAACAGAGTGTAATCCGATGCCGAACCGTGAGCAAGTGACCGTATAATCACCGCAAAACGTATATAGTGACCGTAATCAGCTTATTCTGAAGTTCGGTGAACGTATTACGCTTTTCTCTCTGTAGGCCCTCCAAAACTACATCTCTACACGTTCTCGCATGTTACATCTAACAACTATGCAATACAACACCTCTACTACACTCTAACACAATAAATCATATGTGTTTTTAGTTTTACTAGATTCATATTGTTACTTAATTATTCAGTTTGCATACATTAAAATTTCCTTTGAAATGTATGGCCAGTATCATATACCGCGCGGGAAAAATCATGCCCTTTCCTGTTTCATCGGGTTTGTATCGATGGATCGTGCAAAACAGCAAAACTATAGTACTATATACAGTACAAGTGACAGTTCACTGGGCCGTCGTGTCGTGTACTCCTCCGTCGTAAGAGTGGAGCGCTCGCTTTCATAAATCTTCTAGTCCCTTTCGCCGACATGTGGGGCATCAAGCTACCGGGTCCACGTGCCATACCGGAATAAAATGTAGAGCAGCCGGGGTGAAGCACCCAGTCATGGCGCCGGCGTAGTAATGAGCAATGAGGCGTTAAATCACAAAGTTGCACCTTTCCCGCAGTTAAGTTGGAGGGACGAAGTAATAATGCTAAAAAAGAAGTTGGAGGGACGAAGCAGCCACCATTTCACTCGTTGCTGAATCCGCTTCTCCCTCATCTTATTCAAGTTAACCACTTGTTGCTTCTACCGTTGTTCTGCCTCGTGTGGGAAGCGGGTCAGCTTGGTGAATCACTGACACGTGGACCGCATGTTAGCAAACCGCTAGGACAACATCCTCTATTAATAAGAAACCTCCCCCCGCCATCCGCGCGGCAAAATCACCTCCTTTTTACTAATCTTGATTCTATAATTTTTTAGATCAATATAATTGAGATTTGTATAGATAGCACACATGAGCAAAACCAAGTGTTACGGTTAAGGCCATCCACAATGTGTAGCCAAATGTGAACATAGCTTTTGGCATCATGGGAAGCATTGTGGATTGTGTTGCCAAAGCCAAAAGGATGGAACCGAAGCTCCCTGATTGATTGATTGAAGGAATAGAAAAATGCAACGTCTCTCCTCTTTCTCCCGTGCTTGGACGCATATATAGTATAGAGGACATAGTCTACTCCCCTGTCCCTTCTATCACAAATCACAGAGAAGTGAGGCGTCAAATCACAAAGCACGGACGAAGCAACCATCATTTCACTCTTCGCTGACTCCGCTTCTCCATCGTCTTCTTCGAGAAACCATCTCACCGCACTAAGCTGGACGGACGATACTATTGTGTACGAGTAGTACTAGTGCATTTACGCGTCCTTTGGTTCAACAGACTTCGTGGATGCAAATAAGGTGGTTATCTCGGCTGGCAGGCGGCACTTCCGAACGACTTACCGTGGTCTCCCTCAATGGTGTTCTCCATCGAACGCACTTCGCCAAACCACAACGTTCGAGATATCGTCGACATCACCGCAATGGGGAAGGAAGTCAAATATAGTTACTACCTCTATCAAAATTACAATTTGCAAAAGGCCACTAACACTACAGGAAACAGGTAATTTGCCGTCTGCCACGGCGGACGGCAAAGGCATGAACGACGGATGGCAAAGGCCTTTGCCGTCTGCCGCGGACGGTAAAAGGCTCCGACAAACAGCTACTTTGCCGTCTGCTTAACGTGGCTGACGGCAAAGGGGCCTTTGCCATCAGCAGCAGACGGCAAAGAAAGCTGACGGCAAAAATTGCGTTGTTAGTCTGTTAGGTGGCTAACGGCAGGACTTTGCCGTCCGCCGCTGACGGCAAAATTTGTCCTGCCTTTGCCGTACGTCGTATGATGTCAGCTAGACATCACTACACGACAGGCCTTTGCCGTGTGCCACTGTAGGCAAACTGACCAAATGGGTCAGCTCTCAGGGAGCACAGGTGGCCGCCGCGTGGCTTCTTTGCCGTTTGTGGCGGACGGCAAAGGGGCCTTTGCCATCAGTGGCTGACGGCAAATATCCTGCATTGCATCTTTTTTCTGTTTTTTTTAAATCAAACAATTTTCATAGCAAATATATATGACATATATATATATATGTATTTCACAGGGCTATTTAACAGCAAACATATGACATATATAGTTCCATCCATTCATACATAGCAAGTTGCACATACACATAAGTTGCAACCATTAGCAAGTTGCACATACATATTACAATGCAAAGTTTCATCAAGATAGCAAGTTCCATCGTAGCAAGCTAGAAGAATACTATAAGAGAATGAAAGAAAAAACAAGCACTCCATCATAGCAAGCTAGCTTCCATGAAGTGAATGAAATCTACAAAATGGAAAATAAGAAAGTTAGGAAAAGATGAGTAGAAGAAGAAGACTAGAAGAAGAAGCACTCCATCGTTTGTGAGCTAACTTAGGTGAAATGGATCGTTTATGAGCTAACCTAGGTGAAATGGATCGTTTATGAGATAACTTAGGTAAATTGCATCATTTTAGAGCTAACCTAGGTAAGATGGGTCATTTTGAAGCTAACCTAGGTAAAATGGTAATTTTAGAGCTAACGTAGGTAAAATGGATCATTTTGGAGATAATCTAGGTAAAATGGGTCATTTTAAAGCTAACTTGGGTAAAATGGATCCATCTTACTTGTCATTATTGAGCAAACCTAGTTAACTAAGCATATTACAACAAACTTAGGTCATTTTGGAGGAAACAAAGCTAACTATAAATCGTTTTAGAGCTAACTTAGGTTAAATGGCTGGTTTTGGAGGTCAGTAAGCTTATTAAGTCATTTTGGAGGAAAAGAAGCTAACTCTAGGTCATTATGGTAAGCATATTGGAGGAAATAAAGCTAAGTCTAGGTCTTTATGCATTTGTTAAGCAAAACACTAGAGAAACTTACCGTGATCATGGTGGTGTAGGCGGAGCGGTCCCAGGAGCAATCGCTGGCTCCGGCGGAGCGATCTGACCGGACTTCTCGCACACAAACTGCACATCTGCAATGGCTATCGAGCCATGGGACCTCCCGCCACCCGATATCATCACCTGCTCTGGATCAATCGGACCCTGGCTCAGGTTAAAGTCCTCCCATTTCCTCGCCTTCCCCTTGACTTTCTTGTAAGAGGCAGTGTGGGCCATGCCATACAGGTCGTACACCTCTGGCACCTTATCCGTCTTATTGTAGCATGCCTGAAAGAGAGAAACAAAGTAAATTAGTAATTAAAGGGCTCAAGCTAGCATGATGAATGAATAGCATGAATCATGAAGCAAACCACATACCCAGTTCCGCCCGAACTGATATAAGCTGGAGCTACCTTGATGGTGTGGCACACCTTCCATTTGGGCACGTTTGTCCTTGGCCTCAGTCAGGGACGTAGCTCCCTTGTAAGCATTGGGGTCAATTGACCCCAATGAAATTAAGAAATCCTTCACTAATTAGGACTAATCACTATCTATTTTCAGAAGATGACCCCACTGTCATAAACACGACCCCATTAAACATTTTTTCTAGCTTCGTCCCTGGCCTCAGTCGGCTCCCCGCCATCATCAGCATGGCCACTCGGCCCCTCAGGCTGATTCGGCCTGGTACCCCATCCAGACATGTGCTCCTCCAGGGTCTCGGAGCACTCCCAACCAGCGCCCCCATCTTTCAACACCTTCCATGACAATGAGTAAACAATATTAGTGCAACATAAAAAAATACCGACATGAATAATAATATGTATATCACTTAAGTGTATCATCATCAAGTACAACATAAAAAAATTGAATACCTGACACTACTAATAATCTTGATTAGTATCATCAATAAATGCATAATCATCATCATCACTATAATCAATGACGGGCTCATAGGGTTCAGTGGCATCAACATGTGCAAGGCGACCTTGACGTAATCAGTCAAGCATTGACAGGTCATCCGTAGCAGTAACCTCTTCTTGTTTCGGCTCTTCTTGTTCCTCCTCTAGGGTGATGTCGGATTCACTGTCGTTATCTACTTCAATGTTTTGGGGTGAAGTATAGCGGTTCTTGAAACGCTTTTTGGAAAGACGTGTCTCCTGGAAGATTTCTCCTTCATATGTGTCTGGGTTAATGTGAGGTTCATAATCCTCTTCCTTTGGGGGAGAAAGTCTAGCACGTGGCGGCACTTCATAAACATCATCCCAACCTTTCAGAAATGGATTAGTTTGGCAGGCCCACGGTAGATAGAATACTTGGGTCGCCTATTGAGCCGTAATATAGACATCAGGAACATCTAAATGGGTGCTTTGGTTGATTTCAACTAGCCCTATATGTTCATGAGTCCTTCTAGTCTCCTTCGGCTGAAACCAATAATATTTGAAGACTATGACATTCGGTGGGTTTTCACCATAGAATAGAAGTTCATAAATTTCTTCCACTCTCCCATAATACTCGGTACCTCCTTCGCCGATAGCAGATACACAACAATTTGTAGAATTTCGGTCGGCCATAGATAGCTCTTTGCCATAGGTACGAAAGCGATACCCGTTGATGTCGTATTTGTCAAATGAACGGACCTTATAGTCAAAACCCTAAACCAAACACACTGAACCCATTCGTGCTGACGCCGACTCGAGGATGCATCGGATCTGCCGCTTTGTCATCACGTAATTCATCAAACTTTTTCCACGCAACACCATCCGATGTGTGTACCATCATCAAATTCCCATCTGCATCTAGTTCAGTTGTTTTGCCTGTTTTGTGCCATGTCATCTGTCTGGCCGTCTCTTCAACCATGAAAAGACGTTGAAGTCTTGGTACGATTGGCATATACCGAAGAACACTAATGGGGATTTTGGTCTGTGTCTTCTCACCCATACCGTTGTCTACCATAATATACCTGGATGACTTGCAAATGGGACAATAGTTCAAGTCCGCATAGTCAAGCCTAAATAAGGCACATCCTTTCTCACAGGCATGTATCTTCTCATAGGGCATCTTTAGTGCACGGAGGATTTTGTTCGACTGGTACAGGTTTGCAGGCATTACATGGCCTTTGGGTAGAAAGCGCCCAAATACTGTCATAATTGCGTCATAGCATTCTCTGCCCAAGTTGAACTGAGCCTCCAGAGCCATTACTTGTGAGATGGCATCCAACTGACAAAGCCCAGTGTGCTTGTGGAGCGGCCGTTTTGAAGACTCCAACATTTCATTGAAGGCCTTTGCACATTCCTCCATCTCCTCGTCCAAATCCCGAGCATCATCATAGTCTTGCACCATGTTTTCCATCCCGGTACCATGCTCGTCGGTGCGACGACGATCCACCTCAGCTCGGTCACGTTGGGCAGACTCACCATGAAATGTCCACACCGTATAATCGGGCGTAAAACCACTCTTCTGCAGGTGTTTGCCCATTTCAGCCTGTGTCCTCTTTTCCCAATTGACGCACCGGAAACAGGGGCACCAGGTTTTCCACTGGCCATTTGCAAATGCGGCTTGCACAAACCCCTTGGTTTTTGTGAACCATTTAGCGCTCCATTTGTTCTGACCAGTGTGACCGGTATACATCCACGCACGATCACTCATCTTGAATTTCAGAGCTACTGGACACACAACAATTATATATGTAATTCACCATGTATATATTCATCAGTTGATCTACTTTGTCAATTTTATTACGTCCATGCAACCTACACTCTAATAGGTAATGATAGGTCCTAATCCCACCCGAGTATGTGTAGATTGGGTTCATTTTCCCATGCTATGCTCCGGATCCAACGCAAAATTTCGGCAACACCTCCCCACTGTTCTCCTTATACACGTCTCTGCAATAAACAGAGAGGATGTGTACCCGAAGAACAACAGGGGAGGCACTGACGAAATTTATGCGTCGGATCCGGAGCAAAGCATATGGGAAAACGAACCCAATCTACACATACTCGGGCTGTCCATGGATAGCGTTGGACAATTCGAAAGAATCAAGGTTATAAATATGCAAATGCATGCATATTTATAACTATGACGATTTCGAACGGGAGACACATATTGGTTACGCATACTAATGATTCAAGACACACATATAGCTAGCTATCAAGTTTCACTGGCACGAACACCTCAACAGAGCAGATAATTAATGGGGGAGGAGGACATGTCATTTGTGCTCACCCACGAACGAAGGAGCAGAGCTCGTCAAACGCACGGTGAGGTCATCGAACACCAAACCTCGCAGCGATGAAACAACTGCACATTTAAATCTACCCGATCAACACAATTATATATGATGTTTTTCATAAGAAAATCAAAAAATATATGACCTAACTAATAATTCACAAATATATGACCCCGTCGGCCTCTGGAAGGCCAAAGAACACCTTTTCGGGAGGTGTCGGGGGACGGGGTGTCGTGTCAGTGTCGGGGTGCCGTGTCGGGGTTGGGGTGCCGTGTCGTGATGTTTCCTTCTATCCTTCTTCTTCTTTCTTTCTCTTCTTCTTCTTCTTTCCTTTCTTCTTCTTCTTCTTTCATCTTTTTTCTACTTTTTTACTTCTTTTCGTTTCTTCTTTTCTTCTTCTTCTACTTCTTCTACTTCTTTTCTTCTTCTTCTTTTTTCATCTTTTTTCTATTTCTTTTCTTTTCTTCCTTTCTTCTTCTTCTACTTCTTTTCTTCTTTTTCTTTTTTCATCTTTTTCTACTTCTTTTCTTTTCTTCTTCTTCTACTTCTTCTACTACTTCTACTTCTTCTAATTCTTTTCTAACACTAACACTAACAATTAAACAGCAAAAAAAATCAAAAACAGAAAGAAAAAAAAGTAGTCCCTCACCGAAGCAATGGGACGGTCG
>LR738709.1:148154324-148351988 GCA_902687465.1 Secale cereale
GGGCCACCTCCCTCTTTGCCGTCAGCCAGCGGATGGCAAAGATGCTTTGCCATCAGCCAGCGGACGACAAAGAGTCGGCGGATGGCAAAGGCCTGTTTTGCCGTCTGTTGTTTCTTTGCCTTCCGCTTTTCGGTAGCTGATGGCAAAGAGCTTCTTTGCCGTCTGCTAGCAGACGGCAAAGAGCTGGCAGATGGCAAAGTACGTGATTCCAGTAGTGTAACACTAATCGAGGCAAAATTGATGGTGTTTGCCTCGTACTAGCAACCAAGGACATTAATATCCCCTGCATGCATGCGGAAGTGAGAAGGTTGGTTTGCATGGTGCTGCATTAACCGAGCGATGAGGAGTGAGATGGTTAGCTCTTTGGGCTTTGGAGAAAAAATACGCATTAATTGACATGTGAAATGAGGATTTGTATCGATTAATCCCGCGAAGGAAAACCCCGCCTTTCTTTTTTAACACTACTACACCTAGTACGTAGTACTACCGCCGTCCTGGTTTATTGGTACTCATCGTATTTCGTGCCAAATTTTGACCATAAATTTAACTAAAAAAATGTTCATGCATGTCACAAAAAAATATATCATTGGAAACTATGTTCAAATACAAATCTAACGATACAATTTTTGTTAACATGCATTAATACTTTGTTAGTTAAATATTTAGTCAAATTTGGGCACAAATTTCAAGGAGGACCAATAAACCAGGACGGAAGTAGTACTACATACTTATCCTGTTTGGGTCTAGGCCTTGCATTGCCATACTTCCCTACACATTTTTGCTAAGCTTGCCTAAAGTTTTGAAAATGAAAACGAGGTACACTTGCGCACGGCTGTCGCGGTCGCACCGCACCCTCACACGGTCGCTCCTGTACACTGTGGTCGCACCGCACCCTCACATGCACAGTCGCTCATGCGCCACAAACCCAACCAAGGGAACGCACCCTCACTAACACGTGTTGTCGCATGTGAACAAACCAAACTCAGCCATCCTACCCCTGACACATAATTTTCGTTCATAGAGTATGTTTATCCAACCGCATGTTGGGGAGTATCCGTACGGCCCGTGCGGTGGTCTATTGGGGAAGAAGAAGAGGTGAGGAAGAAGGGTTAGGAGACGTAGGATATTCATCCAACCGCCTGAAATTGTAGATTGACCCAAGTCAGGCGACTTGCATAACAATATTTTTTTTACACGACAAAAGATCCATAACACAACAACATAAATAAAAACTATCACTGCTCGTGGAACGAGACGGCCTCGTCGTCTTTGGCTGCCGGCGCGAACCAGCCGTAGTTGCCGACGTGTGTCTCCGCATCGTTGTTCTCCTCGGCCTCCAGCTACTTGTTCACGTGGAGCATGCGGGCGCTCTGCACGGACGAGAGCACTGCCCGGTTCAAGTCGAGGATGTCCGGTTCTGCCAGTAGGAGGGCCTCGATGGCAGCGGCATCCGCGCGCTCCGCGTCGAATCGAGCCTCCTCCGCCCGGTTCAAGTCCAGGACGTCCGGTTCCGCCTGCATGAGGGCTTCGACAAGAGCGGCATCCGCGCACTCCGCGTCGAGTTGAGCCTCTGCCGCCCGGTTCAAGTCCAGGACATCCGGTTCCGCTTACAGGAGGGCCTCGATGGCAGCGGCATCCGCACGCTCCGCCTCAAGTTGAGCCTCCGCCGCCCGGTTCACATCCACGACATCCAGTTCCGCCTGCAGGAGAGCCTCGATGGCAGCGGCATGCGCGCGCTTCGTGTCGAGTTGAGCCTATGTCGCCCGGTACTCCTTTAGTATCGCCAGGTTGAACCGCTAGTCCGCCTGCACCATGGGGGACTCGGACACCGGCACGAAGTCGACGTCCGTCGTCTCATACCCATCGGGGGCCTTCTGCGCCGCGACCTCCACCATGAACATTGGATCGGCTTCCTCCTCCTCGTAGCTTGGCTCCAGAGAATTCGGGGATTGGCCCGCCGCAAAGCGAGCTTGGGAACGGAGGTCTGTGGCACCGACCGCCGTGGCGATTTTTGCGTGGCGCTCCGGCGTCAGCATCTTGTAGTACGTGATCTTGCGGCGCACCATGGCTTTCCGACGAACTAGGGGACGCTTTATGCGGGCTAGGGGATCGAAAGGTGGGGGAAGGGGCTGGAGTAGGCCCAGCAGCGAAGGTTCTGGTGTGAATAGTGGTTCCGGTGACGACCGGTCAATCGGTTTTGACTGTACATCGCTCTTGTCGCGTTCGCGTTACAGCCCGGCACGCTGGACTGTGCACGTCACCCACCGAATGGAACGCGCTTCATCTTGCATTTTCACTCGCTTGTGGGACCGCAGTTGAGCGCAAACCGACATCCCTCCCCCTCCCCCGCCCTCGTCATTTTATGTGGAGTAAATAAAAACAGAGGGAGTATACTACAGATGAGGATCCCCTGACGTGGCCGAACCCATTGAGTAACTGACATGCAGGGCCTAGCAAGCATGGGATTTGCCAATAAGTGACCGAAAGGGAGGGTAAGGCATGGATACGTATGTGAAAGGAGCTTCCAATGATATAATTTTCACATTATACATCTCATGTACTATTAATCTTGTCAATAGTTAAATGCGGTTTGGAAAAACGCATTAGAGCATGGTTAATAATATAGCCAGTCGATGGCTATAAGGAACTACCATGTCATCTATCAATCTCGTCAACATGTGTCGGGGCATGAACCGAATGGGATGTCAAAACCAAGACGCGAAGCGACACGTAGTGGAGGCAAAGTGAAACTTCAAACGAACCGTTTGTTTGTATGCATGTCAGACAAATTACAAGTAAACATTGGAAATACAAGCATGGTCTAGGCCCACATGCGAATGATACTCGGCGGACTGTTCAAATGAGCTATGCGGGAGGATGGACTCGACCGGAGGGCGCCATGATCGATGGAGAGGAATGAGAAATAAGAAAACGCCACATGATTATACTTGAACGGCTCAAACAAACAATAAGTTGTCTCGCTTGGTTTACATAGTGAAATGCCTAATGTGCAACGCGGAGCACTGACACTTGAATATGGCTGGGAAAACAGGGAAACCGACATTTGGGGCACACCTGTCGGGACGACATAGTGCAAACTAGTCCAATGGAGGAGCTAGCCCACGACCTCCTCGCTACAGGCAACCGTTCATGTGGGTCGTGGGGGCCAACAACGTGGCGCAGCTCCAGCACCGCCTCTGGACACGGCGACCGCGATGAGCGACACGGTCGGTTTCAGTGTGCCGAGGGTGGCGTTAGTGTTGTGGCATGGCCAACATTATGTTTGGTTTGTGCCCAAGGTTGCCCCATCAAAACAAGGTACAAGGGTTGAAAACTCATGACTGCCACATCCTACTTCAAAGGGTTTTACCTGTATCCTTAGAGGATTGGGCCGGCCTTACTTATACAGAGCAGTTGCAAAGTTGGGACAATTCTTTAGGGAACTCTGCAGTAGAAATATCAGGATAGATGCTTTGGAGCGTCTTAGAGACAATATACCAACTATCCTATGCGACCTTGAGAAGATATATCCTCCAGCCTTCTTTGATGTGATGGTGCATTTGGTTGTTCATCTACCTGATGAGGCATTACTTAGAGGTCTAGTACAGTATGGCTGGATGTACCCTATTGAAAGGCAGCTAGGCACTTTCAAGGGCTATGTTAGGAACAGAGCTAGACCCGAGGGTTCCATTGCAGAGGCCTACATTGCTACAGAAGCGTTGACATTCTACTCAAAATACACTGAAACAGCTGATCAGCTTAGCAAAGAGGTGGATGAAGACAATCCCGGGCTCAATGTTTTTTATTATTTTGTTCGAGTTACAGGGAAGAGTCGACAAGAGGACAAACCTAAAGATTTGGACAAAATGGTTTGGTATGTGTTGAATAACTGTCCTGAGATACTCCCTCTGTCTAGGTGAGTAAGTCATCTTAGGTTGTGCACCGTGACCAAGGCAGCGTGAAAAACAAGAGAAGTTCATATTCATTTGCTAATTAATAGCATTGCATGCAATGAACTGACCACTGCATGTCGTGTTTGGTAGCCTCAAGTCATTAAAAGCAGACACACCCCATATCTCTTATTGGTTGATTACGTTGTTTATGCCAAGAAACAAAAAACGAGGTGGGAGTTAATGTACCGCGCCTAAGTGTTTTGGGATTATTTGGTTTTCGTAAGATGACTTACTCACCTAGACGGAGGGAGTACTACCTTATATCAAGTAAGTGCTAAGTACTGCAGCTTATACATCGTAATCTACTAAACTTGCAGCACATTCTTATATATTTAGATGTTTGACGTGATCACTATGTTGTGCAACATCTACAAAAAGGATTTACTGCCACAAAATCCAAGAAACATTGACAAACTGGTTATGGCAGGATTTGCGAAATGGTTCAAGAGCCATGTAAGCTTTTGAATTGCAATGTTAGTTTTTTTAATATATTGAGTACATAAGATGACCAGCTTGTCTATTTTCTAACCATAGGTTAAGAAGATGCGGGAGGATGGGCAGGCAGTTGATGATGCCCTTTACTCACTAGCAATGGGTCCTGATACTCGGGTAAGACATTATGAATCTTGCGTTGTTGGAGATGTGTGCTACAACACCCTTGCACGAGACGAAGGCAGGAAGACACAAAACAGTGCCATCATGAGCACGGATACATATGACAAAGAGACAACTGAAATGTATGCTAACATAACAGACATTATTCAGTTGCAGTATATCTCCAGTTTCGAGGATCATCGGTGTGTGGTTGTGTTGTGCTGTCGTTGGTATAACCTGTTTTCCAGGATCGCAAAACCCAGAGCTGATGATTATTTCAAATCCATCAATGTCAAGGCGGCATACCAGACCAACGAGCCTTTTATTTTGGCAAATCAAGCAACACAGATATTTTTCTTGGAAGACACATTTGCACATAGCGATGACTGGAGAGTATTGCAAAGGTTAGAGCACATGAATTCATTTAATGAAGTTGCACAACAAGATGATGCTTACACTGCTCCTAATGTACAAGATAACACATATGTTCCTAATATCTTCGAGAATCATCACATCAATGACGCCGGTAAAAAGATTGCCTGTCGTGCTGTGGACATACAAGAGTTGATCAAGAAGAAGCCAATGTTTGAGGACGTTGAGGATGAAGAAGAAGATGACACCGTGGGGAATTATGACTCAGACTGATACAAATGGCGAAGATGTTGACGCTACTGCTGCGGATAATGATTACATTGCTTTTGTCGTATTTTCCTGTTAGAAGACGTTTTTTATCTACTATGTGAAATTGTGTTTGCTATGACAACTGAAACCTGATGAACATGTTGTTTAGTATTTTTTTGTGAGAACATCACTTGTTATGTATGCTGATTTGTGTTTGGTGATTGTATGATGACTAAAACATGATGACATTGTTGTTTAGTTGTACTCATATTTGGCTGTGAAACTTGAATTTGATGACATAGTTTGATGTTGGGCTGCAATTTTCTCGACGTCTTCGAATGAGAACAAAGCTGACCCGACAAGGCCTCTGCTAATTTGTTTATTTATTACCAAAAGGGCCGCTGCTATTTATTTATTTATGAGAAAAATGGGATACCCCCTGATTTCCGTTAATAGAAATCATTAGATGTTCACAACACTACGCCCAGCCTGCTACACAGGTTTCATTCATTACTAGTTTCAGCAAAGTACTCATGTCATAGCCACTGAATACATCACGAGTGCTACATACATTGCAAATAAAGAGACAATCATCCTACAAAGCACATTGATTTTGCCCATTATCTTCACAAGCTCTATCATCTCCTCATTGATGTCAATGTCGTTCAGCAACTGTTGCTTGGCCATGATCAGAGGAACATCATCTTTAACCTTCTGCTCTGCATCTTCCTCTTCTGTCGTTCCTTCAGTTACTTGTCCAACACCCCAACCTGCTGGTATTGAGATTCCTCGGCTAACCAAATAATCAGCATAGTTGCACTCTCCCACATCAGCAATTTCCCAGAAATATAAATCACACGAATCTTCCCTTTTCTGCACGAATTAAATTGGAAGATCATAAACCAAACTATTAAAGAAATCAGCAACTGAAAGCAGCCGAACAACACTTAAACATATAATTACCCCATGATTCGGCATTTGTAGAAGACTCAGCCAGGATTGAGGATTGTGGTTGAGACGCGGCGTATGACTTTGCGTGATTTGCAGCAGTGGCACCACACCAACGACACGGGTTGGGATGAGCAACCGGCAGCGGTGCCCGTGTTGGCGGTGGTGTGATGAGACCCATAGGCGATGGTACGGGTGGCGACTTGGCGCATATTTGGTTGTTGCCTGCTGAAGAGTAGGTGGACGAGCAGCCAGCGGACATGGTTGCTGCGGCCAGAGCTTCTGATGCTAGGCAGAGTAAGTAGAGAAGAGGAGAAGCGAACATTGGATATGTTAGTTTGATTACTTGCAGAGTAGCGTAGCACCATATATAGTCATAGTCTAGGTTTGGATTCGAACCAACTACAGGAGCACGTCTCTCTTTTTTCTAAAACTCAGCAACGTCTCTTTACTGGTAAACTAGCTTGTTATGTACGCCTTCTCAAGTCTTTGATTCCTCCAACTGACATCTGGGACCCACCGGAAGGGCCTCTATATTTTGCGAAAAAACGTGCCCCCCGCTGACAGGTCGGACCCACCAGCTATCTTGGCACGCAAGAAAGTGCCTCCTTATTACGCACACAAAAAATGAATACTCCCCCTGCCAGCTGGAACCCAGCATCGTGGGAGGCTGACTTGTGGGCCTACCAAGTTGACGGAGACGGAGGGCTTTGTCAACTTAGTCAATATGAATGATTCTAGCTCCAGTTACCGTACGATGTTCATCCAACGGCAGTAGTGCTTCTTCAACCTCTGGTCTTCTTGCTCCAGCCGCCCAAACCAACGCCAGTCGTGCTGCGTGCTCCTGCCTCCCGTGGCCGGCTATGATGCCGCTGAGGCCTCACTGCCCCCTACTACTCCCACCGCTGGCCAGGGCATCCCTCTACTCATCCACACCCGCTGTTATTCTATGGCGACGGCAGCCTCACACCGCAGTCGAACCAGTGAACCCTCGTACTCCTCTCCGTGTGGGCATCCACTGCCGCGTCTTCCCCGGCTCCGCATTGTCCCCTTCCTAGGCCTCGCCGTCGTCCACCGCCTTGGTGCTCTTGGCGCAGCGGGGTCAATCTGGTCAACGACCGACTTCCATCAGAAGAGTACTGTACGTGGAGAGGCTGGCGGCTGGGTCCACGGCCACAACCCAGTTTTATTTGTGATTTGCCAAATAAGTCGCTTTGTCAGGCCTGTTGGGTTGCAAATCTTTCAAGACAAGGAGAGCTTCATTCGGATGGCCGAGAAAATTGCCTATCAGTAATGAGAAAGGGGATGTACATTTTTAAAACACATCAAACCGGCAATTAGTTTCAAATATCTTTTTTTCATTTCGAGATTTTAAATTGCATTGATTTTTATGCGTGGACAATTTGTTGAATTTTATATTGATATGCATTTATTTTTAAATCAGTTTGAATGTGACTCAAAATTTTGGGATTAAAAACAGTTCGGACCGCACCGAAATATGCAAAATTTCGTATAATTTTTTAACCGTGGCCACAATATGGGCTGTAATGCTAACAAAAAGAATATGGGCTCCAAAAAACCCTTAAGAATTAGCAAATGGGCCGTAAATTATTAGAAATAATGGCAGATGGGATGTATGATGTTTTCCACAGATTTGAGGCCTTCCTAAAAAAAGGTTGACGCACAAGCAATGACTATTGGATGTCCATCCAATGGCCATCGTGCTTCTTCAATCTCTGCTCTTCCTGCTCCAGCCGCTCAAACAAGCGCCGGCGGGACTGCCTACTCCCTCCTCCCATGGCTGGTTGTGCTGCCGCGGAGGCCTCACCGCCCCCTACTATTCCCACCGCTGGCCAGGCCCTGCGGCGACGGCAGCCTCACACCACAGCCGAACCAGTGAACCCTCGTACTCCTCTCCGCGCGGGCTTCTACTGTCGCGTCTTCCCCGGCTCTGTGTCGTCCCCTTCCTAGGCCTCGTCGTCGTCCACCGCCATGGTGCTCTCGAAGCAGCATGGTCAACATGGTTAAGGAACGGCTTCCATCGGACGTGGACTATATGTGGAGAGGCTGACAGCTAGGTCCATGATGGCAGCAAGAAAGTGCCTCCTTATTACGCGGAAAATAATTATTCCTCCACCTGACAGCAGGGAGCCACCGGACGAACCACTGTATTTCGCAAAAAAACATTTCCCCCCAGACTTCTAGGACCCAGCGGACGGGCCACCGTATTGCGGGAAAAAAACGTTCCCCCCGCTGTCAGCTCGGACCCATCGGAAGCGCCTCCTTATTACGCACAAAAAATGAATACTCCCCCTGCTGGTTGGGACCCACCTTGGTGGGAGGCTGACTTGTGGGCCTACTAAGTTGACGGGGCTGGAGTGTTTTGTCAACTTAGTCAATATGAACGATTCTAGCTCCGGTGACCGTACGATGTCCATCCAATGGCCGTAGTGCTTCTTCAACCTCTGGTCTTGTTGCTCCAGCTGCCCAAAGCAGCGCCGGTCATGCCGCATGCTCCTGCCTCCTGTGGCCGGCTGTTCAGCCGTGGAGGCCTCACCGCCCCCTACTATTCCCACCGCTGGCTAGGCCATCCCTCTACTCACCCACACCCCCTGTTATTCTGCGACATCGGCAGCCTCACACCGCAGCGAACGAGTGAACCATCGTAGTCCTCTACGCGTTGGCATCCACTGCCGCGTCTTCCCTGGCTCCATGTCGCTCCCTTCCTAGGCCTCGCTGTCGTCCACCGCTCTGGTGCTCTCGGCGCGGCGTGGTCAACATTGTTAAGGAACGACTTCCATTGGATGTGGACTGTACGTGGAGAGGCTGACAGCTGGGTCCACGGCCGCAGCAAGGAAGTGCCTCCTTATTACGCACAAAATAATTATTCCTCCACCTAACATCGGGGACCCACCAGACGGGCCGTCGTAATTTGCGACTAAAACGTTCCCCCTGACTGTTGGGACCCACCAGCTACATCTTCGCACGCAAGGAAGTGCGTCCAGACAAAAAAATGTTTCGCCCCCCTGACTACTGGGACCCACCAGCTACATCTTCGCAGGCAAGGAAGTGCCTGACAGTCGGGACCCACCTTGTTGAAGCGTATGTACCATTGTCATTCTGGTCGCGAACGTGTACGTACATACTGGTCGATGTAGAGGCGCGCACGTGTCGTAGCAGAAGTGCGCACGTAGCATGTACACATACGTACAGCGGCTAGTGTGCAAAAAAGAAAATACGGCCACATACGTACATACGGGCAGGGTCTCGAACGCCTACTCGCGCATACGTACGGCCAGGGCTCGTGTACATGGCTGGGTCGGAACGGAGAAATAGCGTCGTCGTCGTGTTCGTGGGGAGCCAACCGGTTGGGTCGGAACGGAATGCGTCGTTGTGTTCATCGGGAGGGCTTGGACGGAACAGTCGATGGAAACGAGGACTGGCGTACCGCAGAACGGAGGAAACGGTCTTGTGTTCGACAGGCCACGTTCGAAACGGGATCCTGTTCATTGGGAGGGGCCTGGCGTACCGCAGAACGGAGGAAATAGACCTCCTACGGTCGAAACGGGGGTCCTGTTGATCGGGAGGGGTGTGGCATACCGCAAAACGGAGGAAACAGACTTGTGTTGGAGCGCTACGGTTGAAATGGGGGTCCTGTTCATCGGGAGGGGTGTGGCGTACCGCAAAACGGAGGAAACAGACTTGTGCTGGAGCACTACGGTCGAAACGGGGGTCATGTTCATCATGAGGGGTGTGGCGTACCGCAAAATGGGACTCCACGAGATACTGTTCATCACCACCGTCGACCCCCTCCAGCCTCCTCGGGCTACTGTTCATCCACCGTCGACCTCCTCCAGCCTCCACCTGCGACTGTTCAGCCTCCACCGCACGCTACTCCATCGGCTACTGTTCAACCAGCCCTCTCCATGGGCTCCTGTTCAACCACCCCTCCACGGACTACTGTTCATCCAGCCCTCCACCGTCTACTGTTTTATGCAGCCCTCCACGGGGTGGTCCTATTCATGCAGCCCTCCACGGGGTCCTGTTCATGCAGCCCCAACCGGCTCGATCGAACGGGGTCCTGTTCATGCAGAGGCAACACCACGGGGTCCTGTTCAGCCACCCCCACCGGGAACTGTTCATCCAAACCCCCCAGCAATGCTCACTGTTCATGTAGAGGCCGCATCGATCGGCTTAAGTTAGCAGCAGTAGCAAAGGAATCGCTCGATCGGGTTCAGTTAACAGCCATCGATTGATCGCTCGGGTTCACTAACGCGTAGCCTACAGCGCAATCGCTCAGGTTCAGTTAGATCCCAATGCCTCGCACCCATGCGCATGCGTGTACGAGAGAAACACGCATCACTCGACCACGACCACCCACCGTAACCGGGAACACCCCGATATTTTCCTCGCCGTTGCTTCTACCATGGTTTTTTCCGTCATGGACGGCCCAAAGAATGTCATGCAGCTACGTCTCCGGCCCGCCCAGGATGAAAAGCCCATTTTCTGTCATGATTTTTTGTCATAGAAGTAGGACCCCACCACATCTATGATGACACCGTGTTTTGTCACAATTATTTTCATAGAAGTGTCTTAAGTATGACAGAAAAAAGTTTCGTTCGGCCCAAAATGTCACGGATGTGTCTTTTTTTGTAGTGATCGTCCACAACTCACTTGTGTTCTACTCGTGCATATCATCAACGCATAGACCTGGCTCATGATGCCACTATTGGGGAACGTAGTATTTCAAAAAAAAAAATCATACGATCACGTAAGATCTATCAACTAGATGCATAGCAACGAGAGGGGAGAGTGTGTCTACGTACCCTCGTAGACCGAAAGCGGAAGCGTCTAGTGACGAGGTTGATGTAGTCAAACTTCTTCGCGATCCAACCGATCAAGAACCGAACGTATGGCACCTCCGCGTTCAGCACACGTTCAACTTGATGACATCCCACGAGCTCTTGATCCATTTGAGCTTCACGGGAGATTTTCATCAGCACGACGGCGTGGTGATGGAGATGATGAAGCTACCGGCACAGCGCTTCGCCTAAGCACTGCAACGGTATGACCGAGGTGTGTTTCTGTGGAGGGGGGCACCGCACATGGCTAGAACAATGTTTCTTCTGTGTCTTTGGGTGCCCCCTGCCCCCGTATATAAAGGAGCAAGGGGGAGGTGTGGCTAGGCCATTGGGCGCACCAAGGGAGTAGGATTCCTACTCCTAGTAGGAATAGGAACCCCCCTTTCCTATTGCTACTAGGAGTAGGAAAGGAAGGGGAGGAGAGGACAAGGAAAGGAGAGGTGGCGCCTCCCCCCTTTTTCTAGTCCAACTAGGAACCCTAGAGGGGAGCGGCCAGCCCTATGGGCTGCCCCTCTCTTTCCCTCATAGGCCCACTATGGCCCATACTCCCTCGGGGGGGGGGGGTTTCCGGTAACCCCCTCTGACACTCCAGTTATACCCGATAACACCCGGAACACTTCCGGTGTCTGAATATAGTCGTCCAATATATTAATCTTTATGTCTCGGGCATTCTTAGACTCCTCGTCATGTCCGTGATCTCATCTGGGACTCCGAACTACCTTCGGTACATCAAAACTCATAAACTCATAATACCGATCGTCATCAAACGTTAAGCGTGCGGACCCTACGGGTTCGAGAACTATGTAGACATGACCGAGACACATCTCCGGCCAATAACCAATAGTGGAACCTGGATGCTCATATTGGCTCCTACATATTTTACGAAGATTCTTATCGATCAAACCGCATAACAACATATGTTGTTCCCTTTGTCATCGGTATGTTACTTGCCCGAGATTCGATCGTCGGTATCTCAATACCTAGTTCAATCTCGTTATAGGCAAGTCTCTTTACTCATTCCGTAATACATCATCTCGTGACTAACTCATTAGTGATTTGCTTGCAAAGCTTTTATGATGTGTATTACCGAGAGGGCCCAGAGATACCTCTCCGACAGTCGGAGTGACAAATCCTATTCTTGATCTATGACAACACCACGAACACCTTCAGAGACACCTGTAGAGCATCTTTATAACCACCCAGTTACTTTGTGACGTTTGATAGCACACAAGGTGTTCCTCCGGTATTCGGGAGTTGAATAATCTCATAATCATAGGAACATGTATAAGTCATGAAGAAAGCATTAGCAGTAAAACTAAACGATCATAGTGCTAAGCTAACGGATGGGTCTTGTCCATCACATCATTGTCCTAATGATGTGATCTCATTGATCAAATGACAACTCATGTCTATGGTTAGGAAACATAACCATCTTTGATCAATGAGCTAGTCTAGTAGAGGCATACTAGGGACATAATGTTTTGTCTATGTATTCACACATGTACTAAGTTTCTGGTTAATACAATTCTAGCATGAATAAAAAACATTTATCATGATATAAGGAAATACAAATAACATCTTTATTATTGCCTCTAGGGCATATTCCCTTTAGGCCCGTAGTGTCAACCTCTCCATGTTGACAAATCAAGAGGTCGGCGCCGCAGCGAACGCACCAAAGCACGCGGAGGACGACGACAAGGCCTCGGATGTCGGCATTAATGATTGAGAAGACGGTGGGGCGGCGATGCGTGCACTGAGGCGCATCTGGATGTGGGAGGTGGAAGCACGCGGCCCCATCGGCGCTATTTTGGTTTGGGCGGCTGGAGGAAGACATGACTGAAGAAACATGACAGACTGTAAAAGCACCAGGAGTACTGAACAACCTTAACTGAAACTAGCAGGAGGCACTTAACAAACATAATTGAAAGCAGTATGAGTACTTATACAGGCTCAACCGTACAAAGCACGCCTCGAACAGTGCTATTTTACCTACAGTTAACCAAGGGTGAGGCCACCAAGCCCCAGGACAAGCCCAGACGTCACTGATGACTACTATGCAACTAGTTCTTGTAGACTCGTGCCGGGCCTCCAAGCGCAGACTTTTGTAGGACAATAGAAAATTTCCCTCAAGTGGATGACCTAAGGTTTATCAATCCGTGGGAGGTGTAGGATGAAGATGGTCTCTCTCAAACTACCCTGCAACCAAATAATAAAAAGTCTCTTGTGTCCCCAACACACCAAACACAATGGGAAATTCTATAGGTGCACTTGTTCGGCGAAGAGATGGTGTTACAAGTGTAATATGGATAGTAGATATTGATTTTTGTAATAGTAACAATAAAAAACAGGAAGATAGCAAGTAACAAAAGTGAGCACAAAGGGTACTGCAATGCATGAAAATGAGGCCTAGGGTTCGTACTTTCGCTAGTGCAATCTCTCAACAATACTAATATAATTGGATCACATAACTATCCCTCAACATGCGATGAAGAATCACTTCAAAGTTCCTATCTAGCGGAGAACATAAGAAGAAACTATTTATAGCCATTCTTTCCAATCGATCTATCCAAGAGTTTGTACTAACATAACACCAAACCAAGTTCATATTTATAATACTAAATCCAACACAAAGAACCTCAAAAGTGCCCCAAGATTTCTACCGGAGAAACAAAGACGAGAACGTGCATCAACCCCTATGCATAGATTACCCCAATGTCATCGCGGAAATCCACGAGTTGAGTGCCAAAACACATATCAAGTGATTCAATATGATACGCCATTGTCACCACGAGTATTCATATGCAAGACATATATGAAGTGCTCTCAAATCCATATAAGTATTCAATCCGATAAAACGAAATCTCAAAGGGAATACTCAATTCATCACAAGATAGAGAGGGGAAAACACCATATGATCCGACTATATTAACAAAGCCAGCGATACATCTAGATTGTGTATCTCAAGAACACGAGAGAGAGAGAGGGATTAAACAGATAGCTACTGGGACAAACCCTCAGCCCCGAGGGTGGACTACTGCCTCCTCATCATGGTGGCCACCGGGATGATGAAGATGGCCACCGGTGATGATTTCCCCCTCTAGCAGGGTGCCGTAAAGGGTCTTGATTGGTTTTTCGTGGACTACAGAGGCTTGCGGTGGTGGAACTTCTAATATAGGTTAACCCCAAAGGGTTTCGGAATATTTGGGAGTTTATAGGTCGAAGAAGGGGTGCGGGAGGCCACCGAGGTGGGCACAACCGACCTGGGCACGCCTGGGCCCCCAGGCACGCCCTGGTGGGTGTTTCCCCCCTCGGGGCACCCCCAAGTGCTGATGTGGCCCATCGGGAGTCTTCTGGTCCATAAAAATCCACAAAAGATTTCGTAGTGTTTGGACTCCGTTTGATATTGATATCCCGCGATGTAAAAAAAATGCAGAAAACAACAACTGCCAGTTGGCACTATGTCAATAGGTTAGTACCAAAAAATGATATAAAATGATTATAAAACATCCAAGAATGATAATATAACAACATGGAACAATAAAAAATTATAGATACGTTGGAGATGTATCAGCATCCCCAAGCTTAATTCCTGCTCATCCTCGAGTAGGTAAATGATAAAAACAAATTTTTTGATGTGGAATGCTGCCTAACATGTCATATCATAATATTTTCTTTGTAACATGGACATTTGGATACTCAAGCATATCAACAAGCAACCATGCCCTTTCAAAATATCAATACTAAAGCAAGTTATCCCTAGCTCATCATGCTCAATCATTGATCCATTCATGAAACACACTCGCATATTAGCTACAACCAATGCTCAAGTACGATCATAGTGCCCCTTAGTTGGTGCTTTATAAGAGAAGATGTAGACTCAAATAAAAATAAAATTGTATAAAGTAAATAGAATGGCCCTTCGCAGAGGGGAGTAGGGATTTGTAGAGGTGCCAAAGCTCGTAGCTTAAATTGAGAGATAAAATTATTTTGGGTGGCATACTTTTCCCACCAACGAAAACGACTAGTTCCCAACACTTTCCATGCTAGATATACCATAGGCGGTTCCCAAACATAAAATAAAGTTTATTCCTTTTTCCACCAAACTTTCACAAGCCATGGCTAACCGTATCCACGGGTGCCCTCCATACCAACACTTTCCAAGGAATTTATTATTTGACAGCATAAAGTAAATTTATTTTTCATTTTGGGACTAGGCATCTCTAATACCTTTATCGTACTCTTGTGCAATGAGAAGTGAATAAACACTCATCATGAGAATAACACATCTAGCATGGAAAATATTAGCCACCCCTCACCGCCTCGCGAGCGGTACGAGCAAACAAAAGAGAAATTTATTTTGCAAATTAGAGGTGGCACATACAAATTTTCTTAGAACGGCAAAGG
Source organism: Secale cereale (assembly GCA_902687465.1). Lineage (NCBI taxonomy): Eukaryota > Viridiplantae > Streptophyta > Magnoliopsida > Poales > Poaceae > Secale > Secale cereale. The sequence continues at coordinate 148,169,707 of LR738709.1, forward strand.
AATACCGCAAATAGGTAGGTATGGTGGACTCATGTGGCAATGCTGGTTTAAATCATTTTGGATGCTCAAGTAGTGATCATACTTAGTGCAAAATGAAGGCTAGCAAAATATTGGGAAGCGACCAACCAAGAAACGAATAATCTCATAAGTGTGCATTAAGCATAATTAACACCGAATAATGCACCACAAGTAGGATGTAATTTCATTGCTTGACTATTGACTTTAGAGCTTGCATAGGGAATCCCAAACCTTAACACCAATATTCTTACTAAAGCATAATTACTCATCAACATGACTCACATATCACATCATCATATCTCAAAACTATTACAAGGAATCAAGTTTATTTTGTCCAATGATCTTCATGAAAGTTTTTATTATATCCTTTTTGGACATCTATCACTTTGGGACTAATTTTCATGTGTTGCTTTTGATAAGCTCAAACAAATATAAGTGAAGAACATGAGCATAATATTTTCTTCTCTCAAATTAATCTAACTGAAGCATGAGATATTTTCTTCAAAAATAATAAATCACACAGTGCTCAAAAGGATATAAGTGAAACACTAGAGCAAATGACACTCCAAAAAGATATAAGTGAAGATCAAACGAGTAGTTACGTAAATAGGTAGCTATGTGAAGACTCCCTTTTATTTAAAACTTTCAGATCTAAGTATTTTATTCTAACAGCAAGAAAAATAAAAATAAAAAGACATTTCAAGAATAACACATCCCATGTGAATAAGCAAAAACTTAGGATCAACCGGTACTAACCGATAATTGTTGATGAAGAAAGGTGGGATGCCTAACGGAGCATCCCCAAGCTTAGATGCTTGAGACTTCTTGAAATGTTGTATTGGGATTCCTTGGGCATCCCCAGGCTTGAGCTTTTGTGTCTTCTTAATTCCTTTTATAACACTGTTCCCCAAACTTAAAAACTTCATCCACACAAAACTCAACAAGAACTCGTGAGATAAGTTAGTATAAATCAATGCAAAACCTTATCATCCTCTACTGTAGAAAATCACAAAAATTATAATTTAACATTGCATACTAAATGCCTCTGCATATTAATAGTCCTATCATTAAATAGAATCGTAAAACACGCAAACATATGCAAATATTGCAAACATAACAGCAATCTGTCTAAACAGGACAGTGTGCAAAGAATGCAAGAGCATCCATACTTCCCTAACTCAAAAGATTCTGAAATTTTAACATGCTATAAAAAATTCAACCTTTTATCACATTCTGACTTTTCTCGAGAATTTTTACAACAGCGACAAACTTTCTGTTTTCAAACAGCAGCATATAGACTTGCAAAATAAGCATGGTAAAGGCTATCCTTGACAATTTTACTGAAATAAAAGATACAAAACATTATTCTAAATACCAGCAAACAAATCCTAACAGAAGAAAATGATGCTCCAAGCAAAACTCATATCATGTGATGAATAAAAATATAGCTTCAAGTGAGGTTACCGATAATGTTGGAGACGAAAGAGGGGATGCCTTCTGGGGCATCCACAAGCTTAGTTGCTTGGTTGTTCCTTGAATATTACGTTGGGGTGCCTTGAGAATCCCCAAGCTTAGGGTCTTGCCACTCCTTATTCTCCTCATATCGACATCTCACCCAAAACTTGAAAACTTCAATCACACAAAACATAACAAAACTTTGTGAGATGGGTTAGTATGATAAAACAAATCATTCACTTTGGGTACTGTAAGAGACAAGATTCATAATTGTTCTCACACAATTAATATCATAGCATATCATTTCTACAATTTATATTGATCAATATAAGCCATAGAAACTAGGAAACAAGCAAACTACGCATTGGAAACAGAATCTGTCAAAAAACAGAACATTTTGTAATGATCTGGATAACCACCATACTTACTCAACTATAAAAGTTCTAACAAATTAGGACAACGTAGGAAATTTGTATATCAATCATGTTTCAAAATGTCGGTGTACTAAGATAGGGGTACCTTAGTACCCCAACTTGTGCACGGGCAGTAGCAGCTTCCCGCGGCAGGGTTTACCGCGTGCTCGCCGGAAACCTTTTCTGGTCCTTATGAGGCCATTCAAGAACAAAGTATACAAGACAGAAGGTCAAGACCCCGGCAAGAGGAGCTTGTCGGGAAGGCCGCACCAGGCTCAAGATTATCACTTAAACACAACACCCTGGCAAGAGGAGCTTGCCAGGAAAGCCAAGGAATCCATATCTCAAAGATGCCTCGGCGCACCTTGCGCCCCGGCAGGACCCGGGGAGCGACAAGCTTCCGGGCCCGGCAAGATCAAGACCCCGGCAAGGTGCTCGCCGGCAAAGCCTGCGCTGTGTGCCCGCGCTCCAGCTCATCGGCCCATGCGTCGCCCTGGGGCCCTTCCAGGGACGCGTGGCGGATGGCTGTGCAGCCTGGGGGACACGGTGGCAGGCCACGGTGACGAGGCTACCGCCGTGGCGAATGGAGAAGCATGGACGGACGCTTTTGGGGTCGACGGCGATGGGCATTTAATGCCCTTGTCCCCCACTGTCAAAGTTAGGTGAAGACCACTGTTCATCCACTGTTCACGCACTATTCATTTACTGTTACAACTACCACCAAATTTACACTTTTACCCTCCTCTACGTTGACACCTGTCGGTGACCCCTTGAGCTATAAAAGGAGGCCCATGCACAACGTAGAGGGGGTTCGAAACCTAGACAACTCTCTCGCTCGGTGTAGCTAGTACTGTAGCTCTTCAAGCTCCCGAACTCAAGAACTCAATACAACCTAAAGCAGGAGTAGGGTTTTACGCGTCCGCGCGGCCCGAACCTGGGTAAAACTGCCCGCGTGTGCTCCTCGATCTGCTCTCCGTGCTCCCTCCGCTCCCTTACCGCAACGTAGAAGGGGCTCCGGTCCCATAGGTGTTCGTGGTGGACAGTTTCCCCCGACATCTTTGGCGCGCCAGGTAGGGGGCGACGAGGTTGTGCGAACCTGATCCGGCGCCCACGCGGGCGCATTCTTCATCAACCTCTCCAGCTTCATCGACTTCATCAGCTACAGCAACATGCCTCCGAAGAAGAAGGCTTCGGAGGTCGGAGGCCCGTCTGCGTCGATTCCACCGCCACTAGAACCAACGGTTGGTGGAGGAGATGCCGGCGGAAGGGTGGTCGCCGGCGAGGAAACTCACGACGCCACCAAGTCCAAAGACAAGACGGACGACCGGGCAAATTTCAAGGCCTCGGTGTCCGTGGACGCGCCACGTCTCTCTAGGGAGGTGCAAGACCCACAGCGGCGTGGTACAGGAGGTACCGTACGCTTGCTGGGACGAAGCCAAGCCGGAGGATCACGGGATGCTCAAGGCCAGCAAGCTGGTACGAGCAAGGCGCGGTCGCCGGGGCGGGAACGTGCTCCTTCTAACGCTGTTAGAAGTCCGAGCGTGTCCCGCTCCTCGCACCGCTCGCCGCCGTTCCCCTCTTCTCCCGCAGAAGCTCTAGCAAGAGCACAGCTACTCCTCGATTTCCCTCCAGCGGCAGACAAGGCCGAAGACTGGAGGGTGACGATCCAGAGCCTCATTGCCTTCGCCAACAACGACGCGCCACAGCAGCCGGCAACTTCGCGGCCGCGGCAAGTCGATCAAGCGAAGGCCGATGGCAAGAAGACCGCTGGGGGTGCGACCACCGTGCACTCCCCGCCGCGGAAGCAGAAATCGCCACCCCGCCGGATCAACGTCGACGACGACTCCACGGCGTCGTCGGATCCGCGGGCTCGCCGCGATCAGCGCCAAGTCCTAGACGACAGGCGGCAAGAGGACGCTCGGACTCGCATCGAGCGTCGACGAGAAGCCAGAAGGCAATCCGATCATCGAGCTGGGACTGCTGTCGATATGCACGCGCCCAGTGAACCAGGCGACTTGCCGTACACGGCAGGTTGCCCCGCGTTCACCCGAGAGCTGCGGCAAGTCCAGTGGCCCAGCATGAAGAACTTCAAGCCCGACGTACCCGAGAAGTACGACGGCAAGACGCATCCCTTGGAGTTCCTCAGCATCTACACCATCGCGGTGCAGGCTGCCGGGGGACGCGACGAGAAGATCCTCGCCAACTACTTCCCGCTAGTGCTTAAGCCAAACGTCCGCTCTTGGCTTATGCACTTGCCGGAGAACTCCATTTCTTCATGGGCGGATCTGTGCCACCAGTTTGTTGGCGCCTTCACGGGCGGCCACAAACCCCACGGCCAAGAGAGCGATCTCCACATCCTCGCCCAGAAGGAGGGAGAATCCCTGCGCAAGTACATACAACGATTCATCCGCGTACAACACAACATTCCCGACGTCCACCCTGCCGCGGTTATCAGCGCGTTCCACCAGAACGTGCGTAACCGCCGCATGAGGGAAGAGATGGCCATGACCAAGATCAGGGATGTCAGCGAGCTCTACGCTCTGGCTGACAAGTGCGCGCGCGCTGAGGAGGGGAGGAAACTCCCCGGAGAGGACTCTGGCGCAGGAGGAAGCGACAGCGACGACGCCGCCCCGGCAAAGAAGAGCCGGCGGCGGAACAACAGAAGGAAGAAGAACAAGGAGATGCTGGCTGTCGAGCAATCCGGCAAGGAGGCTCCCGCCAAGAAGACACAGGCTGGCGGTTCCGGCAAGGAGCCCGCCCCTGTAGCGGCAGCCGATAAGCAGGAAGGCTCCGACAAGCAGTACTGCAAGATCCACCGCACCAAGGGCCACGATCTTCAGAACTGTAAAAGAGTCGAGTACCTCGTAGAGCAGCAGAAGGCTGAATACGAGCGTCGCGACAAGGAGAAGGCCCAAGGAGGCGGAGGAGAACCCAGCAAGAAGCAGCCGTTCAATGGCCGGGGAGGACGCCGCGGCAAGGCCAAGCAGCGGCAAGGTGATAGACCTCCCCGGGGCCGCGACAAGGATGAGGAAGAAGACGACGATGACGACATGGAAGAAGGAGACAACAGCGAGCAGGAGTTCCAGAAGGCCACAGAGGTTCTGTGTGTCGATGGAGGTGCCTCTCTGCACACTTCCCACCGCCAACTCAAGCAGTGGGTGCGGGAAGTGAACGCAGCTGAGCCACCCGTCGAGTCACGCAGGCTGCTGAAGTGGTCCGGCACGCCGATCATCTTTGACCTTGAGGATCACCCTGACCGCACCACAGCGGTCGGGTGCTTGCCGATGTTGGTCTCACCAACTATCCGCAACCTCAAGGTCACCAAGATGTTGGTTGACGGCGGGGCTGGCCTCAACTTGATCTCCTCAGCTGTAATCAAGAAGCTACAGATCCCAGACGGCGAGCTCGAAGAAACCGGGTCGTTCCAGGGGATCAACCCGGGAAGGAGCAAGCCGAAGGGAAACATTACTCTGCCAGTGACCTTTGGCGGGGAGCTTAACTTCAGGACGAAGAGGATCACGTTGCCGATATCCCATTGCCATACAATGGGATACTTGGACGTCCTGCCCTCGCCAAGTTCATGGCAGCTTCCCACTATGCCTACAACGTACTCAAGATGCCGGGGCCGATAAGCGTCATCTCTGTCCCTAGTGACAAGAAGGACGCGCTTATCTGCGCCGACAAGATCTACCGGGACGCAGCAGCCGCAGCAAAAAGCAACACACTTGCCGCTGACGCTCCCGGGGGGAAGACCAAGACCAAGTCCGGCAAGAGCTCTGGGGCCCACTCCGGCAAACGCACCTCTTCGGAGTGCTGCGCTGCCGTCGAGGACGCACCATCGAGCTCCACCGGCAAGTGCAAGAAAGGAATGGCAGCTCCACCGGCAACCAAGAAGGTGTCCGCCAAGGAGGACGGCACTGGTGGTACTTTCACCATCAGTGCTACGCTCGACAACAAATAGGAAAGCGCGCTCATTGCCTTCCTGCAGGCGAATGTCGATGTGTTTGCATGGCAACCATCTAACATCACCGGCGTTCCCAGGAAGGTAATTGAGCACAAGCTTGCTGTTTGTCCTCATGCGCGGCCCGTCAAGCAGAAGGTCAGAAAGCAAGCCGTGGAGCGCCAAGAATTCATAGCCGAAGAGATAAAGAAGGTAGAAGCAGCAGGCCTGGTTAGAGGCGTGATCCATCCGACGTGGTTGGCCAATCCAGTTGTCGTACGCAAGGCCAATGGAAAATGGAGGCTTTGTATAGACTTCACTGATGTGAATAAAGCATGTCCCAAGGATCCCTTTCCCTTGCCGCGTATTGACCAGATTGTTGACTCCACCGCCGGATGTGAGCTGCTTTCCTTCCTTGATGCATACTCAGGTTACCACCAGATTTTCATGGCCAAGGAAGACGAAGAGAAGACTGCATTCATTACTCCATGTGGCACATATTGCTTCATACGCATGCCCTTTGGATTGAAGAATGCAGGCTCGACATTTGCAAGGGTGGTGCACACTGCTTTTGAGCCACAGATCCACAGAAATGTAGAAGCATACATGGATGACATTGTGGTCAAGAGTAAGAGCAAGGATACCCTGATCCAAGACTTGGAAGAAACCTTTGAGAACCTGCACAAGATCTAGCTCAAGTTGAACCCCGAGAAGTGCGTCTTCGGAGTCCCCTCCGGCAAGCTTCTCGGGTTCTTTGTGTCCCAGAGGGGGATTGAAGCCAATCCCGACAAGATAAAAGCCATCGAGCAGATCGAAGCCCCGAAGCGCGTCAAGGACGTAAGAAGACTTGCCGGTTGTGTGGCTGCCCTCAGCAGGTTCATTTCAAAGTCTGCAGAGCGCGCCCTGCCTTTCTTCAAAATTTTGAAAAAGGAAGGTCCTATGAAATGGACTCCGGAAGCGGAGGCAGCGCTGCAAGACTTGAAAGGATACCTGTCCTCTACTCCAATACTTGTCGCACCTAGTCCACAAGAGAAGTTGCTGCTGTACCTAGCGGCAACCAATCAAGTGGTTAGTGCTGCGTTAGTAGCGGAAAGGGAGGCAGATGAGGAACCCACATCCCCGGCGAGCGAATTCAGCGACAAGCAGGGGGCTCCACCGACAAGCTCTAGCCCCGACAAGGACAAGTCTGCGCAGGAACAAGGTGAAGTGCGAAAGAAGATGGTGCAGCGCCCAGTGTATTTTCTAAGTTCCCTCTTGCAGGGGGCTAGATCAAGATACTCTGGGGTGCAGAAGTTGCTATTCGGCCTCCTCATGGCCTCAAAGAAGCTGCGCCATTACTTCCAAGCATACGAAATAACAGTGGTCACTCGCTTTCCGTTGAAGAGGATACTGCAAAATCCAGAGGTAACAGGAAGGATTGTTGAGTGGGCACTGGAGCTGTCAAGCTTTGGTCTCAAGTTTGAGAGTACTTCAACCATACAGAGCAGAGCTTGGCAGAGTTCATAGCGGAATGGACCCCAACGCCAGATGAAGAAGTTCCAGAGACAAGTATCCCCGTCCAAGAAGTGAGCAGTGAATGGATGATGTACTTTGATGGTGCTTTCTCGCTGCAAGGCGCCGGTGCCGGCGTGGTACTCATAGCGCCCACCGGAGAGCACCTCAAGTATGTTGTCCAGATGCAATTTCCCAAGGAACAAGCGACAAACAATACTGCTGAGTATGAAGGTTTGCTTGCCGGCCTCAGAATTGCCGCCGAGCTTGGGATCAAGAAGTTGATTGTGCGGGGAGATTCACAGTTGGTGGTCTGACAAGTGAATAAGAGTTACCAGAGCCCTTTGATGGAAGCTTATGTTGATGAAGTGAGGAAGCTTGAAGAGCACTTTGAAGGTCTGCAAATGGAGCACGTCCCAAGAGCTCAGAATGATATTGCGGATGGCCTTTCAAAGTGTGCTGCAATGAAGTTACCTGTGGAACCAGGGACCTTCCTGCTCAAGTTAACTCAACCATCCGTTACACCATCAGTTGGGCAGAACAAGAAGAGAAAGTTGGTCTCCGGCGACTACTTGCCGGCGGATCTTCCAGAAGCCGCCGCCAAGGTCCCCAAGATCAACAGTCCAGATGCTGAGGAACAGTTTGCTCCTGCAGATCCAAGGGTCTGTACAGTTGAAGCAAGTGTTCCCGACAAGCCTTGCCCCGGCAGGCTTGCCGGGGGACCATCAGCTCCGGCAGAGCCGGAGGTTCTTGCGGTAGAAGCTGGGGTTCCCGTAGCAGCCCTCATGCCTTTAGTCCTTGCCGTTGAGCCTCGGGCTCCGGCATGGGCACAGCAGATCGTCCGTTTTCTGCAAACTGGAGAACTTCCCGACGAGCCAGAAGAGATAGAGAAGATAACCAGACAGTCAAGTATGTACCAGTTCGTTGACAATGAACTGTACAGAAGAAGACTCAACGGTGTCAGGTTGAAGTGCATTTCCAGAGAAGATGGACAGAAACTGTTGGCAGAGATACATGGAGGCATATGTGGCCACCACATTGGCGCAAGGGCACTTGCCGGGAAGGCGTTCCGGCAAGGGTTCTTCTGGCAAGAAGCCCTCCAAGATGCAACTGCACAAGTAACCAAGTGTGAAGCGTGCCAGTTCCATGCCAAGCAAATTCACCAGCCAGTTCAAGCTCTCCAGACGATTCCTTTGTCCTGGCCCTTCTCGGTCTGGGGGCTCGATATCCTCGGCCCCTTTCCCCACGCAGTCGGGGGCTTTGAGTACTTGTATGTAGCAATCGACAAGTTCACAAAGTGGCCAGAAGTGGAACCGGTGAGAAAGGTGACAGCACAGTCAGCAGTCAGGTTCTTCAGAGCGATTGTTTGCCGTTTCGGAATCCCTAACAGGATTATCACCGACAACGGCACACAGTTCACAAGTCGCACCTTCATGCAGTACGTCCAAGACCTTGGCGCCAAGGTCTGCTTCGCTTCTGTTGCTCACCCGAGGAGCAATGGTCAAGCGGAGAGGGCCAATGCTGAAGTGCTGCGCGGACTCAAGACAAGAACTTTCGACAGGCTGCGCAAGTGCGGAAGAAACTGGATAGAGGAGTTGCCGGCGGTTCTTTGGTCAATCAGGACGACACCAAATCGAGCCATCGGACAGACACCCTTTGCTCTTGTCTATGGAGCAGAGGCAGTTCTCCCCACGGAACTCGTATACGGATCTCCTCGAGTGCTCGCTTATGATGAGCTCGAGCAAGAGCAACTGCGACAAGATGATGCATTGCTCCTTGAGGAGGAACGTCTCCAGGCTGCTGTACGAGCTGCTCGATATCAGCAAGCCTTGCGTCGCTATCATAGCCGCAAGGTCAAGGCCAGGAGTCTCGAGGAAGGCGACCTTGTTCTTCGGCGTGTTCAGTCCGCCAAGAATTCCAACAAGTTGACGCCGAAGTGGGAAGGCCCTTATCGGGTGAGACAAGTCACAAGGCCCGGAGCTGTCCGCCTTGAGACCGAAGAAGGCTTACCGGTGAGCAATTCCTGGAACATAGAGCATCTTCGCAAGTTTCACCCATAAGGCGCGGTTGCCGTGATCCGCTCCGGCAACCACCTTTTGTACGAGTCTTGCCGCTGTCGCATGTAAACCTTTGTGCAAAGCCGGGCGCAGATCCCGTGCATCAGTAAAGCTTTTGTGTTTCGCACTATTTGCCATTTCCATGCTCTTCTTTGTTATTTGCATGCATCGTTTGGCACCTTGCGCAACGCGCATCCCCGGTAAGCACTAACGAGCCGTGAAGCTCTATACTTGCTTTTCCTCCTCTTTTTTCTTCCCCTCTTAAGCAGAAGGGATATTCCTCGCGCACAAGTTTGCCGGGGGGGAAGGAGATGGAAGGTGAACCAAGTGCAGTTCAAGAAAGAGAAGACGTGCCGGAAGCAAACAATCTATGAAAGCTAAGTTATCAAAGTTTGAGCATTCAAATTTTTAATTTTTAAGTTATCTTCCTTGAACGACCACACTTTGTATGGAAAACCTGTGCGCGGAGGAACCTACCCGTGGCTAGCCGCGCCCTTACTCTGTTTCGAGCACGCTCAACGACTTAAGTGAGCTGCGACAAGTGTCGCGCCCTTACTTCGTTTTCGAGTTCGTTCAGCAGTCTAAGTGTGCTGCGACTAGCTGCGGCAAGGTTGCTTGCCGACAAGGTCTTTGCCAGCAGGCTACTAAGAGTCCAGCACTCAGCGCTGGCGGCAAGGGCCCCTTGCCGGCAAGTTCCCTAAAAGCGTAGGGTAAAAGGCATACAAAGTGAAAGATCAAAAGCAAGGGAGATAACACTGCAATGATAACTCAAAATAAGATTGTATATTACAAAGATAGCTTGCCGCTGTTCTAATCAACTACTACCTATGGTTTAATTGGCAGCAGCAAAGGAAGCAGAAGCAAAGGAACCTAGTCTATGCGATCGCCTTCGCGCCTCGTGATTTTGGCCACCTTGGCGACGATGTGGGCAACCTGCGCCTTCAACGCTTCATGGTCAGCATCGGGCGGCCAGGTGCGGAGGACGTTGACGAGGTTGATGCCGGGGTTGCGATAGACGATCTTCGACAAGACGCACTCCAGGGTGCCCATGCAGAGTCGACGCGCCTCGTCGGCTAGCTGCGCGGAGATCTTCTCTCGCAGCCGCGCAAGCGCCGGAGCAATTCCCCGGAAGAAGAGGCTCAACTTGGCGCTGTGGGGGAGGTTCTCGTCCGGAGAATACACAAGATGCTCAGCCCTCAGCGCCATCATCTCCGCGTCAATGTTGGCGGCGGAGGTGACCAGCTCCTCAGTCCACTGCTCCACTGCCCGGCTGAACTGGTTCGCCGAGACGGCGGCGCTCTCCACCAGGCCCCGTTCCTTGCGGAGTTCATCCTTCAGGTTCGTCTCGCGGTCCCGGGCGGCGTCGAGCGAATCAGTCAGAGTGGAGACCTTCAACTCTAAGTCAGCAATAGAATCCTTGGCGGCAGTGAGCTCGTCGCCTTTCTTGGAGAGACGTACCTGCAAGTCAGAGTTGGTGTGGGCATCTTTCTCCCGCTCCACATTGAGCGCGGTAACTCTGTCCTCGCTTGCCTTCAGGTACAACTCCAGCTGCTCCACCTTGGCTTCCAAATCTTTCTTGGCGGTCTCTGCGGCGGCTGCAGCGCTCCTCGCCTCCTTCAGAGCCCCGCCAATAGCTTGCTCCCGGGCGGTGAGGTCGTCCTCGTGGGCATCGAGGTCGACCTTCCGCTGGTTGAGTGCTCCTTCTCGCCGGGACAGCTCCTCGGCGGCCAGCCGCTGCTGCTCCTCGGCCTCAGCTTTCTCAAGGAGGAATGCTTGCTGCTCCTCGGCAAGCCCTTCGCGCTCCTCCGCCAAGTTGCGGAGGGCCGCCTGGTTGGCGGCGCGGAGCTCCGCGGCGCGCTTCTCCAAGTCAGCTCCAGCCTTGGCGGTGAGAACTTCCCGAGACTCCAGCTTTGCCTGCCTGGCCCGGTACAAGGCCAGAAGCCGGCGAAGGAGCTTCTCCTCTTCGGGCTCGTCGCTACCGCCGAGCGCTTCAACAACCTTCAACCCCGCGGAGGCGAGGACCTCTCCGTCGTAGGTCTCTCCCTCCACGGGGGCTCGAGACGAGGACGCCCACGGGACTTGTATGAAAACCCCGTTGGGGGCCTCCAGGTAGACGCCCTGCCCAGCCGTGGAGGCGGAAGGGTCGGCGGCCGGTGCAGCGCTTGACGCTCCTGCTGCCTCCGAGCCAGCAGTGTGGTCGCCGGCCCCTTCCCCAGCCGCGGCATCTGCGGGCGGGACGGTCTCTTCAGTGGCAGGCTCGTCGGCTCCAGCCATGCCCTCAGTGGTAGTGGCGTTGCCGCCGTCGCCGTGCACGCCCTCCTCGCCGGTGGCCTCTGTTTCCATCCGCTCCGGTGCAGGAGGATCTAGCAGAAGAAAAAGAAAAGAAAGAGTCAAGCAAATATCCAAAAAGACAAGTTCAAGAAGAATAAGCTACAAGATTTACCTTCGCGGACTTCTTCAACGACAGGCTCCCTCGCCGGGGAATTCTCCCTTGGCGGTGGAGTAGTGGCCCCTGCTGGCGGAGGGCCACCCGCGCCCTCCCTTGGCGGGGTGCTCACCCTCGTCGGGCTGCTCACCCTTGGCGGGGTACTCCCCCTTGGCGGAGTGCCCGTCCTTGGCGGAGCATTCTCCCTCGCCGGGGAGTTCGTCCTTGGCGGGGAGGGTGGAGCAAGTGGCTCGTCGGGGGTGACCTCCGGTTGCTCCTGCGGCTGCGGCTCCACTTCTGCACAAGACAAGCAAGATAACAAAATATCAGTACGAGCAACAACCTCACGCGCGCCCGTCAAGCAAAGAAATAAATACCAGACTTACGCTGGGGGCTGCGCTGGGGGCTGCTCCTCGGAGCAGCAGGTTGATCCGGCAAGCTTGCCGCTGGCACATCTCCGGTCGCTGCGACGGGCGAGTCGTCTTCAACCTCGACCACACGGATCTTGGCCCTCTTCGCCATCCGCTGGGTCAGGGTCCTGAGAGCAAAGCAACAGCAAGATCAAAACCAACAAGGAGAATCAAGACAAAATCAAAGAAGCCAAAGAATTGCGAGTACTTACTCCTCTTCCTCTTCGTCGGAGCTGAGGGCGGAGAAATCAAACTCCGCCTGGTTTGCTCCCGTGCGAGGAGCTGGAGGAGAAGGCTCCCTCGGGCGCTTGGCGGTCTCCGGGGCTGTGGGCTGCGAAGACCCAGCCCCCGTCGTCGCCGAGGCCCGAGGAGCAGAAGGAACACCCGTTCCACTCCGGGAAGATCCTCCTCCGCTTGGCGCCTGAGCGCGGGGCGCCTCCTTGACGACTTCGCTCGTCTTGGTGGCGCGTGTCGCACGGCGCACCGGCTGCTGTCGGGGCGCCTGTGGCCTCGCCGCCTCAGCCGCCTTGTGGAGACGCTTCCTCGGTTGCTGCTTAGGACTTGCCGGAGGCGAGGAGTTCTCTGAGGATGAGGAGGCATCGTCATCAAGACCCAGAGATCCACCAGAGTCTTCATCAGCCCCGACGACCTCCTCCTCCCCGGCAGGCCCGCTGGACCCAACACCATGCCCAGCGGCCTCGCTCCCTCCGGCGACCTCACTCCCCCCGGCGACCTCGCTCGTCCCGGCAAACTGCACGGAAGGCTCCCCGGCAAACTCCTCGGGCGCAAGCTTCAGCAACTTAAGGATTTCCGCCTCTTCTGCTTGGCTCACTGCGTCCGCGGCCTGCGCCTCTTCCATAGTGTACCGAAAGTTACCCGCCGCCGCAGCCGCGGCGGCCTCCTCCATCCTGGTGGCGATGTAGGCTATATCCCGCTCGGTGGTGGCCCGGGTAAGACCTTTATTCTCCTCGGTGTTTTTGGGCGTCTCGATCAAGTTGTTGAAGAAGGACAGCACAGTATCCGGCGGCGGCTCTATCCAAGTAGGGACGACGCCGTGGGAGTCGCACGCAGGCATCATCGCGCGCAAAGAATATCAGGCAGTGCTGTTGCACAGCGGCACCACTCCCCGGGAAGGTCTAAACCACTCCGGATGGGCCGGGTCATGCTTGAAGAGCTCCTGGACCATCCCCTTCAACTCCAGAGCAGTGAAGTTATAGTTTAATCCAGGGCGCAGCCTCATGATATCCGCCGCATTGCCGAATTCCCAGGCGGCCCTCTTCCTTTCTTGTAAGGGGGCGATGCGGCGGCGGAGGAAATCTGCCCCAACCTCTCCGATGGTCAGATTGGCGACCCGGAGACGAATAATCCTGATGAGGGCAATACTAAGCTTGTTGTCTTCCGGGGCCAATTCGCTCCAATCCCTGCCGCGCACTATGGCAATTGTGCGCGGCGCAGTCAAGGGCTCCGGCTTATCCTCCACCACCCAACACCAATCGGCTCTCCATTCCTCCCACTTGCCGTGGAGTTCTCCCTTCAGGTACGAGTCCTTCTTGTTCAACCTGAAGATCCAGGAGATGCTGCCGGAGAGGGGAGCGCCAGCTTCTACTCTAGGCATGAAGAAGTGGCGGAAGAGGGCTACGTTTGGATGAATCCCAACATAGTTTTCGCACAAATGTACGAAAACGGCCATCGTAAGGATGGCGTTGGGGGTGAAATCAAGGAGGTGGAGGCCATATGTGTTCATGATATCACAAAAGAACTCCCAGAACGGAGGGCACAATCCACAGTGGAAAAATGCAGCGAAGAAGAAGTACCCGCCGGGAAACATATCTTTGGCAACGGCGGGGAAGACTCTGGTGCGGGGATGAGCTTTGGTCTCCCTCGCCCAGAACAAATAATACTTGTTCCGCAGCTCCCTCGCGCCAAGCCTCGGCGCGAAGACCACGCTCCTCTTCCGCAGGGCGGCCAGCTTCGCCGCCTGCTCGGACTTCTCCTTCTTAGCCTTGTCGTTCTTGGCCTTGTCGCTCTTCGCCTTGTCGCTCTTCGGAGCCATGGCGGAGGCGGCGAGGGAAGAGGCGAGGAGCTCGACGGCGCCGCGGATGCGGAAGACGGCGGAGGAGGGGCGGAGGCAAGAAGCAGCGGAAGTTTTCTGGAGAATCAAGGCGCAATGAAGATGATGGAGGGGAACTGCCCCTGCTTCCTCTGCTTTTAAGGGGGGAGTGGGGGACGTTCCGCATTTCCCATTAAAGAAACAGGCCACGATCTCTCCCACGACGCCGCAATCGACGCGTGCCGTTAGGGAGGGATGCGGCAGATACGGAAGGGGATACGGCTTGCCGTGGGCCGTGCATGCCCGTGCACTGTCTTGGGCCTGGCCCAACAGCGCTCAGCACCGTGTGTGGCCCAGGCCCGGGGGCTCCTGTCGGTGTACTAAGATAGGGGTACCTTAGTACCCCAACTTGTGCACGGGCAGTAGCAGCTTCCCGCGGCAGGGTTTACCGCGTGCTCGCCGGAAACCTTTTCTGGTCCTTATGAGGCCATTCAAGAACAAAGTATACAAGACAGAAGGTCAAGACCCCGGCAAGAGGAGCTTGTCGGGAAGGCCGCACCAGGCTCAAGATTATCACTTAAACACAAGACCCTGGCAAGAGGAGCTTGCCAGGAAAGCCAAGGAATCCATATCTCAAAGATGCCTCGGCGCACCTTGCGCCCCGGCAGGACCCGGGGAGCGACAAGCTTCCGGGCCCGGCAAGATCAAGACCCCGACAAGGTGCTCGCCGGGGAAGCCTGCGCTGTGTGCCCGCGCTCCAGCTCATCGGCCCACGCGTCGCCCTGGGGCCCTTCCTGGGACGCGTGGCGGATGGCTGTGCAGCCTGGGGGACACGGTGGCAGGCCACGGTGACGAGGCTACCTCCGTGGCGAACGGAGAAGCATGGACGGACGCTTTTGGGGTCGACGGCGACGAGCATTTAATGCCCTTGTCCCCCACTGTCAAAGTTAGGTGAAGACCACTGTTCATCCACTGTTCACGCACTGTTACAACTACCACCAAATTTACACTTTTACCCTCCTCTACGTTGACACCTGTCGGTGACCCCTTGAGCTATAAAAGGAGGCCCATGCACAACGTAGAGGGGGTTCGAAACCTAGACAACTCTCTCGCTCGGTGTAGCTAGTACTGTAGCTCTTCAAGCTCCCGAACTCAAGAACTCAATACAACCTAAAGCAGGAGTAGGGTTTTACGCGTCCGCGCGGCCCGAACCTGGGTAAAACTGCCCGCGTGTGCTCCTCGATCTGCTCTCCGTGCTCCCTTCGCTCCCTTACCGCAACGTAGAAGGGGCTCCGGTCCCATAGGTGTTCGTGGTGGACAGTTTCCCCCGACACAAAATTTCAGCTAATTATCACGTTCCAATGATTTATTGAATTTTCTGCACTGGACGCAAAACTTTCTATTTTTGCACAGAATTAAATTAACTATCATCCACACTATACCAAAGGCTTTACTTGGCACTTTATTGAAAAACATGTAAAACATGATTAGTACAGTAGCTTAACTATGTGAATACACAAAAACGTTAGGTATAAGTGTTGGGTTGTCTCCCAACAAGCGCTTTTCTTTAATGCATTTTAGCTAGGCATGATGAGTTCAATGATGCTCGCATAAAAGATAAGGATTGAAACATGCAAGAGAGCATCATGAATCACATGGCAAGCACATTTAAGTCTAACTCTCTTCCTATGCATAGGTATTTTGTGATCAAACAACTTTTGGGAGCAATAATCAACTAGAATAGGAAGGCAAAACAAGCAAAACTTCAAGTTTTTGAACACATGGAGAGGAAACTTGATATTATTGCAATACCTACAAGCATATGTTCCTCTCTCATAGTAATTTTCAATAACATCATGAATGAATTCAACAATATAGCCATCACATAAACTCATTTTTTCAAGATGCAAAAGAATTGACATTTTGCTACTCTCCACATAAGCAAATTTGTCCTCATGAATAGTGGTGGGAGCAAACTCAACAAAATAACTATCATGAGATTGAAAATTAAAGTCATGATGACAAGTTTCATGGTTATAATTATTCAATATAGCATACATGTCATCACCATAATCATCATAGATAGCAACTTTGTTATCATAGTCAATTGAAACATCCTCCAAAGTAGTGGATTCAACACTAAATAAAGTCATGACCTCTCCAAATCCACTTTTATCAATATATTCATCATAAATAGGAGGCACGCTACCATTATAACAAATTTCCACATCAAATCTTGAGGGGCTAAAATATCATCTTCATCAAAAAAATAGGATCCCCAAGCTTATGGCTTTGCATGTCATTAGCATCATTGATATTTAAAGAATTCACACTAACAATATTGCAATCATGCTCATCATTTATGCTAAACATTTTATAGCATTCTTCTTCTATCAATTGAGCACAATTTTCCTTCCCATCATTTTCACGAAAGACATTATAGAGGTGAACAATATGATGCATCCTCAATTCCATTTATTGTTTTCCTTTATAAACCAAACTAGTGATAAAACAAGAAACTACAAGATTCGATTGCAAGATCTAAAGATATACCTTCAAGCACTCACCTCCCCGGCAACGGCGCCATAAAAGAGCTTGATGTCTACTACACAACTTGTTCTTCTAGACTCGTGTTGGGCCTCCAAGCGCGGAGTTTTGTACGATAGTAGCAAATTTCCCTCAAGTGGATGACCTAAGGTTTATCAATCCGTGGGAGGTGTAGGATGAAGATGGTCTCTCTCAAACAACCCTGCAACCAAATAATAAAAAGTCTCTTGTGTCCCCAACACACCAAACACAATGGGAAATTGTATAGGTGCACTAGTTCAGTGAAGAGATGGTGTTACAAGTGTAATATGGATTGTAGATATTGATTTTTGTAATAGTAACAATAAAAAAAGCAAGGTAGCAAGTAACAAAAGTGAGCACAAATGGTATTGCAATGCTTGAAAATGAGGCCTAGGGTCCGTACTTTCGCTAGTGCAATCTCTCAACAATACTAATATAATTGGATCACATAACCATCCCTCAACGTGCAATGAAGAATCACTCCAAAGTTCCTATCAAGCGGAGAACATAAGAAGAAATTGTTTGTAGCTATTCTTTCTGATCAATCTATCCAAGAGTTCATACTAAAATAACACCAAAACAAGTTCAGATTTATAATAGTCAATCTAACACAAAGAACCTCAAAGAGTGCCCTAAGATTTCTACCGGAGAAACAATGACGAGAACGTGCATCAACCCCTATGCATAGATTAACCAAATGTCACCGCGGGAATCCACGAGTTGAGTGCCAAAACACATATCAAGTGAATCAATATGATACACCATTGTCACCTGAGTATTCATATGCAAGACATATATCAAGTGCTCTAGAATCCATAAAAGTATTCGATTCGATAAAACGAAATCTCAAAGGGAAAACTCAATTCATCACAAGATAGAGTGGGGAAAAGACCATATGATCCGACTATATTAACAAAGCCCGCGATACATCAACATTGTGCATCTCAAGAACATGAGAGAGAGAGAGAGATTAAACACATAGCTACTGGTACAAACCCTCGGCCCCGAGGGTGGACTACTCCCTCCTCGTCATGGTGGCCGCCAGGATGATGAAGATGGCCAGCGGTGATGATTTCCCCCTCCGGCAGGGTGCCGGAAAGGGTCTAGATTGGTTTTTCATGGACTACCGAGGCTTTCTATGGCGGAACTTCTGATATAGGTTATCCCCGAAGGGTTTCGGAATATGTGGTAATTTATAGGGCGTAGAAGGGGTGCGGGAGGCCACCGAGGTGGGCACAACCCACCAGGGTGCGTTTGGGCCCCCAGGCGCACCCTGGTGGGTTGTGCCCCCTCGGGGAACCCCCCAGGTGCTGCTCTGGCCCATCGAGAGTCTTCTGGTCCATAAAAATCCAAGAAAAGTTTGCTGTGTTTGGACTCCGTCTGATATTGATTTCCCGCGATGTAAAAAACATGCAGAAAACAGCAACTGGCACTTGGCACTGTGTCAATAGGTTAGTACAAAAAAATGATACAAAATGACTATAAAATGATTATAAAACATCCAAGAATGATAATATAACAGCATGGAACAATCAAAAATTATGGATACGTTGGAGATGTATCAGCCACCACGCGCATCCACAACCTTCTGAAAGCGGCTTCATCTCACAATCTAGTCAATAAACAAGATATTCGCTTCAGAGCCATGTAAAAGCATGAGCATAACCTTCTGTGCTATTCTCCAACATGGAAGGGCCTTCATTATTTGATACCACCCATGTATAAGTATCTTTTCACCTCCAAGGGAAATGGAGTAGGTCAACATAAACGTCATGTTGTGACCAAGGGCAAGTCTGACCCGACCATGGTCAGGCATCTATATAGGAACAGTAGAACCGGACAGTTTCTGTTTCAAGAAGATCACAGTTGTAGAACTGTGTACAAACAAGAGTTTATGAACAACATATATAACAGAAAACAACTCATACAATAAGTTTCTCGACACAGTTGGACCTATTCAACGTGTGCAGCAGTGGCACACATATCCCACGTGGCCTTCCACCATTGAAATGCCCCACAAGAACCTCAATACGATCAATAAAGTGTAGTGTGACGCCCCAAGACCGATGCTCGAGAAGACTTCCAGCTATTCCAAGTTTTGTCGTGTGATTTATTTGCTTGTTGCATTTCATCATAGCATCATTAGCATTACATCATGTCATCATGGCATCAATTTCGTAACCCAACTAAAACTCAACCAAATAATTTGTATAGGTCTTTGATCCATTTAAATCATGGGAAATGCACATGGTGATTTCTCTTTATAACATATCCTCCCAATAGTTTTAGGAGCTATAGTAATATTCCATTATTATGGAATCAAATGAAACACACTTTCATTTAAAACTCATTTCGTCTCTAATATTTTTGAATCCTTGATATTTCTCACTTTACTCAAATCTAGTTGCGGAGCTTTAATATTATGTCAAAGTAGCCACATACCAAAGTATAGTTCAACTCAGATTTCTTTGGACCTCCCAAATAAATCTTTTGCTTCTCTTTTATTTTTCAATAAGTAGAAGAATAAAATATCTTTCTTGTAAACTAAGGTTGGCCCAACCTTTCTTCTCTGTTTTTCTCTCTCTTTGTTTGCACTTCTGCCCACAGTCAGATGAGCCCGTTAGGCCCAGCTGCAACCCACATAAACCGCTGATAACCCCAGTCAATCCCTCGATCCACCCGCACTCCTTCTTCCTCCCTCAACACCGCCAGAGAGGAAGCGAGAGCCCCTCTCCTTGCTCCCTTTCCTCACCCCGCCACCTTCACCCCGTGAGCTCGCCGCCTCCCGCAGCCGTCGATCGAGCCGACCCTCACTGTAGCGCTGCCGCCTGGTCTCACCATCGCCATGCCGCCCCCGTCGCCCCGTGCCTTCTCTACTCCTTATCTGCCGCCCCGACCTCGCGCGCTGCAGCACCAGAGACCTCCGCCGCGTCAACCCCCTGCATCACTCGGCTCCCTTCTCCTCTCGCATCAGCGACGACCATGCCACCCTGCTTATCTTGGTCCGACCGTGACCACCTCGCCGGAGACTACAACAACTACAAGCTGGCTGTCTCCTGCACCTCGAGTCTTCTTGATACGTCTCCAACATATCTAGAATTTTTGATTGTTGCATGCTATTATAATATCGTTCTAGGATATTTTATGTGCTTTATATACACTTTTATATGATTTTTGAGACTGACCTATTAACCCAGAGCCCAGTGCCAGTTTCTGTTTTTTCCTTGTTTTTGAGTTTTACAGAAAAGGAATATCAAATGGAGTCCAATTGACGTGCCAATTTTTGATGATTTTTTATAGACCAAAAGAAGTCCCCGAAGTAAAAGACTTGGGCCAGGAGAGTCACGGGCTGCCCACGAGGGTGGGGGCGCGCCCACCACTAGTGGTGGCGCCCCCCAATCTCGTGGACAGCACGGAGACCCCCTGACTTGTGCCCTACGCTAAAAAATCCTATAAATACAGAAACCTCCAGAAAATAACCTAGATCGGGAGTTCCGCCGCCGAAAGCCTCTGTTGCCACCGAAAACCAATCTAGACCCCGTTCTAGCACCCTGCCGGAGGGGGGAATCCCTCTCCGGTGGTTATCTTCATCATCTCGGCGCTCTCCATGATGAGGAGGGAGTAGTCCACCCTCGGGGCTGAGGGTATGTACTAGTAGCTATGTGTTTGATCTCTCTCTCTCTCTCTCTCTCTCTCTCTCTCTCTCTTGTTCTTGAGGTGGCACGATCTTGATGTATCGCAAGCTTTGCTTTTACAGTTGGATCTTATGATGCTTCTCCCCCTCTACTCTCTTGTAATGGATTGAGTTTTCCCTTTGAAGTTATCTTATTAGATTGAGTCTTTAAGGATTTGAGAACACTTGATGTATGTCTTGCTTGGGATACCCATGGTGACAATGGGGTATTCTATTGATTCACTTGATGTATGTTTGGGTGATCAACTTGCGGGTTCCGTGACCTTGGGAATCTATGCATAGGGGTTGGTACACGTTTTTGTCTTGACTCTCCGATAGAAACTTTGGTGCACTCTTTGAAGATCTTTGTGTTGGTTGAATAGATGATTCTGAGATTGTGTGATGCATATCGTATAATCATGCCCACGGATACTTGAGGTGACAATGGGGTATCTAGGTGATATTAGGGTTTTGGTTGATTTGTATCTTAAGGTGTTATTCTAGTACGAACTCTATGATAGATCGATCGGAAAGAATAGCTTCGTGTTATTTTACTACGGACTCTTGAATAGATCGATCAGAAAGAATAACTTTAAGGTGGTTTCGTACCCTACAATAATCTCTTCGTTTGTTCTCCGCTATTAGTGACTTTGGCGTGACTCTTTGTTGCAAGTTAAGGGCTAGTAATATGATCCAATTATGTTATCCTTGTTGAGAGAACTTGCACTAGTGAAACTATGAACCCTAGGCCTTGTTTCCTATCATTGCAACACCGTTTATGCTCACTTTTATCTTTAGTTACCTTGCTGTTTTTATATTTTCAGATTACAAAAACCTATATCTACCATCGATATTGCACTTGTATCACCATCTCTCCGCCGAACTAGTACACCTATAAAATTTACCATTGTATTGGGTTTGTTGGGGACATAAGAGACTCTTTGTAATTTGGTTGCAGTGTTGCTTGAGAGAGACCATCTTCATCCTACGCCTCCCACGGATTGATAAACCTTAGGTCATCCACTTGAGGGAAATTTGCTACTGTCCTACCAACCTCTACACTTGGAGGCCCAACAACGTCTACAAGAAGAAGGTTGTGTAGTAGACATCAAGCTCTTTTTTGGCGCCGTTGCCAGGGAGGTGAGTGCTTGAAGGTATATCTTTAGATCTTCCAATCGAATATTTTAGTTTCTTGTTTTATCACTAGTTTAGTTTATAAAAGAAAACTACAAAAAATGGAATTAAGGTTACCTCATATGCTTCATCTTTTTAATATCTTTCGTGAAAATGATGGGAAGGAAAATTGTGCTCAAGTACTAGAAGAAGAATTACATAGAATGCTTGGCATAAAATATGTGAATGATGAGCATGATTGCAATGTTGTTAGTATGAATTCTGTTTAATACCCATGATGCTAATGATATGCAAAGCTACAAGCTTGGGGATGCTATGTTTGATGAAGATGATATGTTTAGTCCCCCAAGTTTTGATGAGCAAATTTATTATGATGAAAGCATGCCTCCTATTTATGATGATTATTGTGATGACATGTATGCTATAAAGAATAAAGATAACCATGAAACTTGCCATCATGATTTTAATTTTCAATTGGATTATGCTTCACATGATAGTTATTTTGTTGAGTTTGCTCCCACTACTATTGATGAGAATATATTTGCTTATGTGGAGAGTAGTAAAAATTTTATGCAAGTAGATCATGAAAAGAATGGTATAGGTGCTGGTTATATTGTTGAATTCATTCATGGTGCTACTGAAAATTATTATGAGAGAGGATCATATGCTTGTAGGAATAGCAATAATATCAAGTTTCCTCTCTATGTGCTTAAAATTTTGAAGCTATGCTTGTTTTGCTTCCCTATGCTAGTTGATTATTATACCCATAAGTTGTTTGCTAAAAAATCCCTATGCATAGGAAGTGGGTTAGACTTAAATGTGCTAGTCATATTCTTCATGATGCTCTCTTTATTTTTCAATTCTTATCTTTTATGTGAGCATCATTGAAATCATCATGCCTATCTAGGGGCGCTAAACGATAGCGCTTGTTGGGAGGCAACCCAATTTTATTTTATTTGCATTTTCTTCTGTTTAGGAATAAATATTGCATCTAGCTTCTGTTTAGATGTCGTTTTGTGTTTTAATTAGTGTTTGTGCCAAGTAGAACCTTTGGGAAGACTTGTGTGAAGTTTATATGATCATGCTGTAAAAAATGGAAACTTTAGCGCTCACGAGATTAGCTACCATTTTTTATTGGAGAGTGCTTTTTAGTTGATTATTTTTTCAGATGATTAATAGACAAATTCCTCAGGTTTACCAATTTATTTCTGAATTTTTAGAGTTACACAAGTATTCAAAAGTTACAGATTGCTACAGACTGTTCTGTTTTTGACAGATTCTGCTTTGTATGTGTTGTTTGCTTATTTTGATGAATCTATGAGTAGTATCGGAGGGTATGAACCATAGAGAAGTTGTAATATAGTAGATATTACACCAATATTAATTCAGAATGAGTTCACAATAGTACCTAAGTGGTAGTTTTATTTTCTTATACTAACGGAGCTTACGAGTTTTCTGTTAAGTTTTGTGTTGTGAAGTTTTCAAGTTTTGGGTAAAGATTCGATGGACTATGGAATAAGGAGGGCAAGATCCTAAGCTTGGGGATGCCCAAGGCACCCCAAGGTAATATTCAAGGACAACCAAAAGCCTAAGCTTGGGGATGTCCCGGGAAGGCATCCCCTCTTTCGTCTTCATATATCGCTAACTTTACTCGATGCTATATTTTTATTCACCACATGATATGCGTTTTGCTTGGAGCGTCAATTTGTTTTATTTTGTTTTGCTTTCTGTTTGAATAATATCCCAAGATCTGAAATTCTTAAATGTTACAGAGTCTTCACATAGTTACATAATTATTCAACTACTCATTGATCTTCACTTATATCTTTCGGAGTAGTTTGTCTTTTGCTCTAGTGCTTCACTTATATCTTTTAGAGCACGGCGGTGGTTTTATCTTGAAGAAATAGATGAACTCTCATGCTTCACTTATATTATTTTGAGAGTCTTTTAGAACAGCATGGTAATGTGCTTTGTTTATAAAACTAGTCCTAATATGTTAGGCATCCAAGATGGGTATAGTAAAAACTTTCATACAAGTGCATTGAATATTAGGAGAAGTTTGATACTTGATGATTGTTTTGAGATATGAGGATGGTGATATTAGAGTTATGCTAGCGGGGTAATTACGAATTCAAGATATTCTTGTGTTAAAGTTTGTGATTCCTGTAGCATGCACGTATGGTGAACCGCTATGTGACGAATTTAGAGCATGAGGTATTTATTGATTGCCATCCTTTGTGTGGAGGTTGGGGGCACGCGATGGTTAACTCCTACCAACCTCCCCCCTACAAGTATGCGTTGATTAATTTATTTTGATGACTCATAAATTTTCGCAATAAGTATATGAGTTTTTTATGACTAATGTTGAGTCCATGGATTATACGCACTCTCACCCTTCCACCATTGCTAGCCTCTCTTGTACAGCACAACTCTCGCCGGTACCATACATCCACCATATATCTTCCTCAAAACAGTCACCATACCTACCTATCATGGCATTTCCATAGCCATTCCGAGATATATTGCCATGCAACTTTCCACCGTTCCGTTCATATGACACGCTTCATATTGTCATATTGCCATGCATGATCATGTAGTTGACATCGTATTTGTGACAAAGCCACCATCACAATTCATTCATACATGTCACTCTTGATTCTTTGCACATCCCGGTACACCGCCTGAGGTATTCACATAGAGTCATATCTTGTTCTAGCTTCGAGTTGTAATCTTTGAGTTGTAAGTAAATAAAAGTGTGATGATCTTCATTATTAGAGCATTGTCCCGTGTGAGGAAACAAAAAAAAGATAAAGGCCAAAAAAAAGATGGCCCAAAAAAACTAGAGGGACTAAACAAAGAAGCCCGTCCATAAAAATGAGAGAAAAGAGAGAAGGGACAATGCTACTATCCTTTTCCACACTTGTGCTTCAAATTAGCACCACGATCTTCATGATAGAGAGTCTTTTGTTTTGTAACTTTCATATACTAGTGGGAATTTTCATTATAGAACTTGGCTTGTATATTCCAATGATGGGCTTCCTCAAATGCCCTAGGTATTCATTAGCAAGCAAGTTGGATGCACACCCACTTAGTTTCTTTTGTTGAGCTTTCATATAATTATAGCTCTAGTGCATCCATTGCATGGCAATCCCTACTCACTCACATTGATATCTATTGACGGGCATCTCCATAGCCCATCGATACGCCTAGACGATGTGAGACTATCTTCCTCTTTTGTCTTCTCCACAACTATCACTCTATTCCACCTATAGTGCTATATCCATGGATTACGCTCGTGTATTGCGTCAAAGTTGAAAGGTTTGAAAAAATTTGAGTATGAAAACAATTGCTTGGCTGAAACCGGGGATGTGCATGATATGAATATTTTGTGTGATGAAGAGGGAGCATAGCCAGACAATATGATTTTGTAGGGATAACTTTTTTTGGCCATGTTATTTTGAGAAGACATGATTGCTTTGTTAGTATGCTTGAAGTATTATTATTCTTATGTCAATATAAACTTTTATCTTGAATCTTATGGATCTGAACATTCATGCCATAATAAAGAGAATTACTTTGAGAACTATGTTGGTTAGCATTCCACATCAAAAATTCTGTTTTTATCATTTACCTACTCGAGGACGAGCAGGAATTAAGCTTGGGGATGCTTGATACGTCTCCAACGTATCTATAATTTTTGATTGTTCCATGCTATTATATTATCCTTCTAGGATGTTTTATGAGCTTTTATATACACTTTTATATGATTTTTGGGACTAACCTATTAACCCAGAGCCCAGTGACAGTTTCTGTTTTTTCCTTGTTTTTGAGTTTTACAGAAAAGGAATATCAAACGGAGTCCAATTGACGTGCCAATTTTTGATGATTTTTTCTGGACCAAAAGAAGCCCCCGAAGTAAAAGAGTTGGGCCAGGAGAGTCACAGGCTGCCCACGAGGGTGGGGGGCGCGCCCACCCCTAGTGGTGGCGCCCCCTATCTCCTGGACAGCCCGGAGACCCACCTGACTTGTGCCCTAAGCCAAAATATCCTATAAATACAGAAACCTCCATAAAATAACCTAGATCGGGAGTTGCGCCGCCGAAAGCCTTTGTTGCCACCAAAAACAAATCAAGACCCTGTTCTGGCACCCTGCCCAAGGAGGGCATCCCTCTCCGGTGGCCATCTTCATCATCCCGGCGCTCTCCATGACTTGGAGGGAGTAGTCCACCCTCGGGGCTGAGGGTATGTACCAGTAGCTATGTGTTTGATCTCTCTCTCTCTCTCTCTCTCTCTCTCTCTGGTGTTCTTGAGATGGCAAGATCTTGATGTATCGCGAGCTTTGCTATTATAGTTGGATCTTATGATGCTTCTCCCCCTCTACTCTCTTGTAATGGATTGAGTTTTCCCTTTGAAGTTATCTTATCGGATTGAGTCTTTAAGGATTTGAGAACACTTGATGTATGTCTTGCGTGGGATACCCATGGTGACAATGGGGTATTCTATTGATTCACTTGATGTATGTTTTGGTGATCGACTTGCGGGTTCCATGACCTTGGGAATCTATGCATAGGGGTTTGCACAAGTTTTCGTCTTGACTCTCCGGTAGAAACTTTGGGGCACTCTTTGAAGATCTTTGTGTTGGTTGAATAGATGATTCTGAGATTGTGTGATGCATATCGTATAATCATGCCCACGGATACTTGAGGTGACAATGGAGTATCTATGTGACATTAGGGTTTTGGTTGATTTGTATCTTAAGGTGTTATTCTAGTACGAACTCTATGATAGATCGAACGGAAATAATAGCTTCGTGTTATTTTACTACGGACCCTTGAATAGATCAATCAGAAAGAATAACTTTGAGGTGGTTTCGTACCCTACAATAATCTCTTCATTTGTTCTCCGCTATTAGTGACTTTGGAGTGACTCTTTGTTGCATGTTGAGAGCTAGTAATATGATCCAATTATGTTATCCTTGTTGAGAGAACTTGCACTAGTGAAAGTATGAACCCTAGGCCTTGTTTCCTATCATTGCAACACCGTTTATGCTCACTTTTATCTTTAATTACCTTGCTGTTTTTATATTTTCAGATTACAAAAACCTATATCTACCATCCATATTGCACTTGTATCACCATCTCTTCGCCGAACTAGTGCACCTATACAATTTACCATTGTATTGGGTGTGTTGGGGACACAAGAGACTCTTTGTTATTTTGTTGCAGGGTTGCTTGAGAGAGACCATCTTCATCCTACGCCTCCCATAGATTGATAAACCTTAGGTCATCCACTTGAGGGAAATTTGCTACTGTCCTACAAACCTCTGCACTTGGAGGCCCAACAACGTCTACAAGAAGAAGGTTGTGTAGTAGACATCACTTCTCACCTCGAGCTCCTTTGGCCACGTCCCTTCGGCAGCTTGCTGCCATGGCCAGCACCGAGACCCCCACGGACCTGTCAATACGTACACATGGAGACCCAAGTCCGAAAACTACCAATGGCCTCCAAGTTCAACTACCGTCGACATCGAGTACCACTACATCAACGTTTTTACAACTACGCGGAATCACCGAGTACCCCTTCGGATTGCCAAGAACGACTACACGAAGTGACACCAAGTACCCCGACATGTGTGTACCACTACCGTCGACCCGTGGATGTCAAGTTCCTCGCGGTGACCCCGAACATCTACGGAACGTGTACGACTATGAAACATGTACCACTACTTCAACTATGACCGTCCCGGGAACGTCTACTTCCTCTACTTCACACCGACTCGTTCCACCCCGAAATTACACGCTTCAAAGGAATAACGATGAGACGACCACCGAATGCATGTTGAATGAGATGCCCGTGTCTGCACCGTGTTCGGATTGTCATTGCACGTTGACCCTCATATGCCTTGTCGCTGACCCGTGGGAACCCGGTAACCAGGATCACCCCACCATCTTGCATGACACACTCACGCCGCCCTTCTTTTGCATTGGCATCTCAATGAGTTGTGGGAAGCCAAAACGTTGTGATACGTCCATTTTGCATCATGCTTTTATATTGATGTTTATTGCATTATGGGCTGCTATTACACATTATGCCACAATACTTATACCTTTTCTCTCTTATTTTACAAGGTTTACATGAAGAGGGAGAGTGCTGGCAGCTGGGCTGGAAAAGAAGCAAATATTGGAGACCTATTCTGCACAACTCAAAAAGTCCTGAAACTCCATGAAAGTCGGTTTTGGAATATATAAACAATATTGGGCTTAGAAAGCACTAGAGGGGAGGGCACCCATCGTCCACAAGGGTGGGGGGCGCCCTACCCCCTGGGCGCGCCCCCTGCCTCGTTGGCCACCTGGCAGCCCGTTGATGCCCATCTTCTGGTATAAGGTGTCTTCTGCCCTGGAAAAAATGAGAAGGAAGCTTTCGGGACGAAGTGCAGCCGTCTCGAGGCGGAACCAATCTAGGGCTCCGGCGGAGCTATTCTGCCGGGGAACCATCCCTTCGAGAGGGGGAAATCGTCACCGTCGTCATCACCATCGATCCTCTCATCGGGAGGGGGTCAATCTCCATCAAAATCTTCACCAGCACTATCTCCTCTCAAACCCTAGTTCATACCTTGTATCCAATCTTTGTATCAAAACCTCAGATTGGTACATGTGGGTTGCTAGTAGTGTTGATTACTCCTTGTAGTTAATGCTAGTTGGTTTATCCGGTGGAAGATCATATGTTCAGATCCTTTATGCATATGAATATCCCTCTGATTATGAACATGAATATGATTTGTCTGTAGTTACGTTTATTCCCGAGGACATGGGAGAAGTCTTGCTATAATTACTCATGTGAATTTGGTATCCGTTCGATATTTTGATGAGATGTATGTTGTCTTTCCTCTAGTGGTGTTATGTGAACGTCGACTACATGACACTTCGCCATTGTTTGGGCCTAGAGGAAGACATTGGGAATTAATAAGTAGATGATGGGTTGCTAGAGGGACAGAAGCTTAAACTCTAGTTTATGCATTGCTTCGTAAGGGGCTGATTTGGATCCATATGTTTCATGCTATGGTTATGTTTACCTTAATACTTCTTTTATAGTTGCGGATGCTTGCAACAGAGGTTAATCATAAGTGGGATGCTTGTCCAAGTAAGGGCAGTACCCAAGCACCGGTCCACACACATACCAAATTATCAAAGTAACGAACATGAATAATACGAAGGTGATGAAAACTAGCTTGACGAAAATTCCCATGTGCCCTGGGAGCACTTTCCTTTATATAAGAGTTTGTCCAGGCTTGTCCTTTGCTACAAAAAGGATTGTGCCACATTGCTACACCTTATTTACTTTTATTACTTGTTACTTGTTACAAATTACCATATCACAAAACTATCTGTTACCGATAATTTCAGTGCTTGCAGAGAATACCTTACTGAAAACTGCCTATCATTTCCTTCTGCTCCTCGTTGGGTTCGACACTCTTACTTATCGAAAGGACTACGATAGATCCACTACACTTGTGGGTCATCAAGATTCTTTTCTGGCGTCGTTGCTGGGGAGTGAAGCGCCTTTGGTAATTGGAATTTGGTAAGGAAAAAATTATATAGTGTGCTTAAATTTACTGTCACTTGTTACTATGGAACATAATCCTTTGAGGGGCTTGTTCGGGTATCTTCACCCCGACCAGAAGAGCAAAGAGTTTCTCCTCAGCCTACTGAACCTACTGAAAACGTTTACTTTGAAATTCCTTTGGGTATGATAGAGAAACTGCTAGCTAATCCCTTTACAGGAAATGGAACATTACATCCCAATTTGCACCTAATCTATGTGTATGAAGTTTGTGGATTATTTAAGCTTCCAGGTATGCCCGAGGATGTTATCAAGAAGAAGGTCTTCCATTTATCTTTGAAGGGAAAGGCATTGACATGGTGTAGGCTATGCGATGATATTGGATCCAGGAACTACAACCGGTTGAAATTGGAATTTCATCAGAAGTTCTCTCCTATGCATCAGGTTCATTGTGATCGTAATTATATATATAATTTTTGGCCTCGCGAAGGAGAAAGTATCGCTCAAGCTTGGGGGAGGCTTAAGTCAATGTTATATTCATGCCCCAATCATGAGCTCTCAAGAGAAATTATTATTTAAAACTTTTATGCTCGGCTTTCTCTCGATAATCGCTCCATGCTCGATACTTCTTGCACTCGTTCTTTTATGATAAAGACTATTGAATTCAAAAGGGATTTATTGAAAATAATTAAACGCAACTCTGCAGATTGGGATCTCGTCGAAGCTAAGGAGTCAGGTATAGCACCTAAGTTTGATTGTGTTAAATCTTTTATGGGTACCGATGTTTTCCGTGAATTTAGCAATAAATATTGACTTGACTCTGAGATAGTAGCTTCTTTCAGTGAATCTTTTGCTACTCATGTTGATCTCCCGATGGAGAAGTGGATTAAATATCATCCTCCCATTGAAGTAAAAGTAGTTGAACATGTTAGAGTTGAGGAAAAGACTATCACTTATAATGTTGATCCTATTGTTCCTACTTCTTATATTGAGAAACCACCCTTCCCTGCTAGAATAAAGGATCATGCTAAAGCTTCAACTTTGGTTCGTAAGAGTAATACTAGAACACCTACACCCTCTGAGCAAATTAAAGTTGAACCTAGTTTTGCTATGGTTAAGGATCTCTTGGTCCATAATATTGATGGGCATGTTATTTACTTGTGTGATGAAGGTACTAGAATTTCTACACCCGATACTAAAAATAAACATAGATCTGTTGTAGGCATGCCTATTATTTCTGTCAAAATAGGAGATCATTTCTATCATGCTTTATGTGACATGGGCGCTAGTGCTAGTGCAATACCTCATTCCTTATACGAAGAAATTATGCACGATATTGCACCTGCTGAGCTAGAAGGTATTGATGTTACAATTAAGCTTGCCAATAGAGATACTATTTCACCAATGGGGATTGTTAGAGATGTTTAAGTCTTGTGTGGGAAAGTTAAATACCCTACTAATTTTCTTGTTCTTGGTTCCCCACAAGATGAATTTTGCCCCATTATATTTGGTAGACCCTTCTTGAATACTGTTAATGGTAAGATAGACTGCAAAACGGATGTTGTTACTATTGGTTTAGGGGATATGTCTCATGATTTTAACTTCGCTAAATTTCGTAGACAACCCCATGATAAAGAATTGGCTAGTAAGGATGAAATTACTGGTCTTGCTTCTATTGTTGTGCCTCCTAATGACCCTTTAGAACAATATTTGCTAGACAAGAAAATGATATGTATATCAATGAGAGAAGGGAAATAGATGAAATATTCTTTAAACAAGGACCTTTATTGAAACATAACTTGCCTATTGAAATTCTAGGGGATCCTCCTCCACCCAGGGGTGATCCCGTGTTTGAGCTCAAACCATTACCAGATACTCTTAAGTATGCTTATCTCTATGAAAAGAAGATATATCCTGCTATTATTAGTGCTAACCTTTCAGAGTAGGAAGAAGAGAAATTATTGAAAACTCTGAAGAAGCACCGTGCTGCCATTGGATATACTCTTGATGATCTTAAGGGCATTAGTCCCACTCTATGTCAACACAAAATAAAATTGGAGAAAGACGCTAAACCGGTTGTTGATCATCAACGACAGTTAAATCCTAGGATGAAAGAAGTGGTAAGGAAAAAATACTAAAGCTTCTAGAGGCACGTATAATTTATCCACTTGCTGATAGTCAGTGGGTAAGTCCTGTCCATTGTGTCCCTAAGAAGGGAGGTATTACTGTTGCTCCTAATGATAAAGATGAATTGGTCCCACAAAGAATTGTTACAGGATGTAGAATGGTAATTGATTTCCGCAAATTAAATAAATCTACAAAAAAGGATCATTACCCTTTACCTTTTATTGATCAAATGCTAGAAAGACTATCCAAACATACTCATTTTTGCTTTCTAGATGGCTATTCTGGTTTCTCTCAAATACGTGTGTCAAAAGAGGATCAAGAAAAGACCACTTTTACTTGCCCTTTCGGTACCTTTGCTTATAGACGTATGCCTTTTGGTTTATGTAATGCACCTGCTACCTTTCAAAGATGCATGATGGCTATATTCTCTGATTTTTGTGAAAAGATTGTTGAGGTTTTCATGGATGATTTTTCCATTTATGGAACTTCTTTTGATGATTGCTTAAGCAACCCTGATCGAGTTTTACAGAGATGTGAAGAAACTAATCTTGTCTTGAATTGGGAAAAGTGCCACTATATGGTTAATGAAGGTATTGCCTTGTGGCATAAAATTTCTGAAAGAGGTATTGAAGTTCATAAAGTTAAAGTTGATGCTGTTGAAAAGATGATGTGTCCCAAGGACATCAAAGGTATAATAAGTTTCCTTGGTCATGCTGGGTTTTATAGGAGGTTCCTTAAGGACTTCTCAAAAATCTCTAGGCCTCTGACTAACCTATTACAAAAAGATGTTCCTTTTGTCTTTGATGATGATTGTGTAGAAGCATTTGAAATACTTAAGAAAGCATTGATCTCTACACCTATTGTCTAGCCTCTTGACTGGAATTTACCCTTTGAAATTATGTGCGATGCTAGTGATTATGCTGTAGGTGTTGTTCTAGGACAAAGAGTTGATAATAAAATGAATGTTATCCAATATGCTAGTAAATCTTTAGACAGTGCTCACAGAAATTATGCCAGTACTGAAAAACAATTTTTAGCAGTTGTATTTGCTTGTGATAAGTTCAGGCCTTATATTGTTGATTCTAGAATAACTACTCACACTAATCATGCTTCTATTAAATATCTTATGGAAAAGAAAGATGATAAACCTAGACTTATTAGATGGGTTCTCTTACTACAAGAATTTGATTTACATATTACTGATAGAAAGGGAGCTGAGAACCCCGTTGCAGACAACTTGTCTAGGTTAGAGAATATTCTTGATGACCCACTACCTATTGATGATAGCTTTCCTGATGAACAATTGGTTGTCATAAATGCTTCTCGTACTGCTCCATGGTATGCTGATTATGCTAATTACATTGTTGCTAAATTTATACCACCTAGTTTCACATACCAGCAAAAGAAAAAGATTTTCTATGATTTAGGACATTACTTCTGAGATGACCCACACCTTTATAAAGAAGGAGTAGATGGTATTATTAGATGTTGTGTACCTGAGCATGAACAGGAACAGATCATATGCAAGTGTCACTCCGAGGCTTATGGAGGACATCATGCTGGAGATAGAACTGCACATAAGGTACTGCAATCTGGTTTCTATAGGCCTACTCTCTTCAAGGATGCCCGTAAGTTTCTCTTGTCTTGTGATGAATGTCAAAGAATTGGTAATATTAGTAGACGCAAAGAAATGCCTATGAACTATTCACTTGTTATTGAATCATTTGATGTTTGGGGCTTTGATTATATGGAACCATTTCCTTCCTCTAATGTGTATACACATATTTGAGTTGCTGTTGATTACGTTACTAAGTGGGTAGAAACTATTCCAACTAGTAGTGCTGATCATAACACCTCTATTAAGATGCAAAAAGAATTTATTTTTCTGAGGTTTGGAGTCCCTAGATACTTAATGACTGATGGTGGTTCACATTTTATTGATGGTGCTTTCCGTAAAATGCTTGCTAAGTATGATGTTAATCATAGAATTTCATCCCCATACCACCCACAGTCCAGTGGTCAAGTAGAACTAAGTAACATAGAGCTGAAATTAATTTTGAAAAAAGACTGTTAATAGATCTAGAAAGAATTGGTCCAAGAAACTTCATGATGCACTATGGGCCTATAGAACTGCATATAAAAATCCTATGGGTTTGTCTCCGTATAAAATGGTTTATGGAAAAGCATGTCACCTACCTCTCGAAGTAGAACATAAGGCATATTGGGCCATTAAAGAGCTCAGTTAGAATTTCAAACTTGCCGGTGAGAAGAGGTTATTTGACATTAGCTCACTTGATGAATGGAGAACCCATGCCTATGAAAATGCCAAATCGTTTAAGGAAAAAGTTAAAAGATGGCATGACAAAAGGATACAAAAGTGTGAGTTTAATGTAGGTGATTATGTTTTGCTATACAACTCTCGTTTAAGATTTTTTGCAGAAAACTTCTCTCTAAATGGGAAGCTCCTTACGTTATCGAGGAGGTCTATCGTTTTGGTGCCATGAAAATCAACAACTTCGAAGGCACGAATCCAAAGGTGGTGAACGGCCAAAGAATCAAACATTATATCTCAGGTAATCCCATAAATGTTGAAACAAATATCATTGAAACCATAAGCCCGGAGGAATACATAAGGGACACTTTCCAGAATGATTCAGACCTCGAAAAGGAAGAGGTACGTGGTACGGTAAGTAAATCGACTCCAAAACAGTTCTAATAGCATTTTTTTCTCTATTTTGCAATGTTTAAGAATATAGGAAAATAAGAAGTAGTCCGAAAGGTACACGAGGCATCCACGAGGGTGGAGGGCGCGCCCCTGCCTCGTGGGCACCTCGTGTGCCCTCCGGACTCCGTTTTCTTGCACGCTACTTATTTTGGTCGGTAAAAATTCATTATATAATCTCCCGAAGGTTTTGACCACGGTACCACGACAAAATCCTCTGTTTTTGTTTCGAGCTGTTTCTGTCACAGATTAGAGCAAGATGTCTACTCATGAGTTAGTAGGAGAGAGTCGGGTGTCTCATCCGACACTGGGACCAGGAGCAAACATCGATGCTGACCACTTTGGGCCATCAACGGAGGAAGAGATGTAGGCTGACTTGAAAATGATAGATGCCATGGAGGAAGATCAAGAAGTTACTTCTCGGTTTCAAGCCAGACTCACGATAGGGGAACTACAGAGCTCAGCTATTCCAAACTCGGTCATCCCTTCCAATGTCAGGTTTCTTTCTTATGAAAATATGAAAAAGAGTGTTACTTGTTCTCCCGCAGCTATGCAACATCCTTGGGTGAAAGGAGATTTAGCCATCACGGGCAAGCTCCGCAAGGAAATAATGGACCTCAAGCAGCAAGTTAACAAGCTCGAGAAGGAGAATCATATTCTGAGGGGTATCATCGCCAAAAATAACACATCGCCACCTCCAAAGAAAGAGACATAAACACATGGGTATGGGCACTCCCCTTGGCAACTGCCAAGCTTGGGGGAGGTGCCCCGGTATCGTATCACCATCACACCTCTATCTTTACTGTTTTTCTTAGTTCGTTCCTTTTGGTAATGTCTTGATCTAGTAGAATAAAGTTTAGTATGATCTAGTTGTGAGCTTTGCTTTATGATCCTTATGTATGTAATCAAGTCTGTGAGCTATATATAATAAATATTAGTTTTGTGTCAAGGGCTTGATTACGTCACTATGATCATGAGAGAATAAAAGAAAGGATAAAAAAATCAAAGAGATCATATTGATCTTATGGAGAGTAATGACTTCACATATAAAGAGTATGATGAATAAAACTTGTTGAAAGTTGACAAACATAGTTTTGGTCATCGTTGCAATTAATAGGAAGTAATATAGAAAGAGAGGTTTTCACATATAAATATACTATCTTGGACATCTTTTATGATTGTGAGCACTCATTAAAATATGACATGCTAAAAGGTTGATGTTCAACAAGGAAGACAACGTAATGGCTTATGTTTTCTTATATCCGAAACAAAGTATATAGTCATGGATCTTCCAGCATGTTGAGCTTGCCTTTCCCCCTCATGCTAGACAAACTCCTTGCACCAAGTAGCGATACTACTTGTGCTTCCAAATATCCTTAAACCCAGTTTTGCCATGAGAGTCCACTATATCTACCTACGGATTGAGTAAGATCCTTCAAGTAAGTTGTCATTGTTGCAACTCTCTAAATATGTATGATCTATTAGTGTGGAGAAAATAAGCTTTATACAATCTTGTGATATGGAAGCAATAAAAGCGACGGACTGCATAATAAAGGTCCATATCACAATTGTTAATATAAAGTGACGTTCTTTTGCACTAAGATTTGGTACATCCAACCATAAAAGCACATGACAACCTCATATTCCAGATGCGAATGGCCTATCTTTCATTCTTGCCTTATACCTTATACAAGAGTCATGGTGATCGTCACCTTTCCTTTTTACAATTTATCCTTTGGCAAGCACATTGTGTTGGAAAGATCCTGACATATATACCCAATTGGATGTAAGTTTTCATTAACTATTATTGTTGACATTACCCTTGAGGTTAAAGGTTGGGAGGCAACACTATAAGCTCCTATCTTTATTTGTGTCCGATTAAAACTCCATACCCATAAGTATTGCATGAGTGTGAGCAATTGTGAAAGACTAAATGATAGTTGAGTATGTGGACTTGCTGAAAACCTCATATATTGACTCTTTCTGATGTTATGATAAATTGGAATTGCTTCAATGACCGAGATCATAGTTTGTTAGTTTTCAATGAAGTTTCTGATTCATACTTGACATTGTGAATAGATTGTTACATTAGCATAAGAAATCATATGACAATAAATATGGTGTTGTTATAAGAATGGTCATGATGCCCTCATGTCCGTATTTTACTTTATCGACACCTCTATCTCTAAACATGTGGACATATTTTTCGATATCGGCTTCCGCTTGAGGACAAGCGAGGACTAAGCTTGGGGGAGTTGATACGTCC
The DNA here is from genome assembly GCA_902687465.1 of Secale cereale. NCBI lineage: Eukaryota > Viridiplantae > Streptophyta > Magnoliopsida > Poales > Poaceae > Secale > Secale cereale. Next base: position 148,206,015 of record LR738709.1, read on the forward strand.
ATTTTGCATCATGTTTTTATATTGATGTTTATTGCATTATGGTCTATTATTACACATTATGCCACAATACTTAAGCCTTTTCTCTCTTATTTTACAAGTTTTACATGAAGAGGGAGAATGCCGACAGCTGGAATTCTAGGCTGGAAAAGGAGCAAATATTGCAGACATTTCTGCACAACTCAAAAAGTCCTGAAACTCCATGAAAGTCAGTTTTGGAATATATAAAAAATATTGCGCAAAGAAAGCACCAGAGGGGGGGCACCCATCGTCCACGAGGGTGGGGGCGCGCCCTTCCCCCTGGGCGTGCCCCCCTGCCTCGTGGGCCACCTAGCAGCCCCTCGATGCCCATCTTCCGCTATAAGGTGTCTTCTGCCCTGAAAAAATGAGAAGGAAGCTTTCGGGATGAAGTACCACCGTCTTGAGGCGGAACCTTGGCGGAACCAATCTAGGGCTCTCGCGAAGCTATTCCGCCGGGGAACCATCCCTTCGGGAGGGGGGAATCGTCACCGTCGTCATCACCGACGATCGTCTCATCGGGTGGGGGCCAATCTCCTTCAAAATCTTCACCAGCACCATCTCCTCTCAAAGCCTAGTTCATATCTTGTATCCAATCTTTGTATCAAAACCTCAGATTGGTACATGTGGGTTGCTAGTAGTATTGATTACTCCTTGTAGTTAATTCTAGTTGGTTTATCCGGTGGAAGATCATATGTTTAGATCCTTTATGCATATTAATATCCCTCTGATTACGAACATGAATATGATTTGTATGTAGTTACATTTATTCCCGAGTACATGGGAGAAGTCTTGATATAAGTAATCATGTGAATTTGGTATTTGTTCGATATTTTGATGAGATGTATGTTGTCTTTCCTCTAGTGGTGTTATGTGAACGTCGCCTACATGACACTTCACCATTGTTTGGGCCTAGAGGGATACATTGGGAATTAATAAGTAGATGATGGGTTGCTAGAGTGACAGAAGCTTAAACCCTAGTTTATGCATTGCTTCGTAAGGGGCTGATTTGGATCCATATGTTTCATGTTATGGTTAGGTTTACCTTAATACTTCTTTTGTGGTTGTGGATGCTTGCAACAGAGGTTAAGCATAAGTGGGATGCTTGTCCAAGTAAGGGCATTGCCCAAGCACCGGTCCACCCACATACCAAATTATCAAAGTAACGAACGTGAATCATATGAACGTGATGAAAACTAGCTTGACGATAATTCCCATGTGTCCCCGGGAGCGCTTTCCTTTATATAAGAGTTTGTCCAGGCTTGTCCTTTGCTACAAAAAGAATTGTGCCACATTGATGCACGTTATTTACTTTAGTTACTTGTTACTCGTTACAAATTACCATATCACAAAACTATCTGTTACCAATAATTTCAGTGCTTGGAGAGAATACCTTACTGAAAACTGCCTACCATTTCCTTCTGTTCCTCATTGGGTTCGACACTCTTACTTATTAGAAGGACTACGATAGATCCCCTACACTTGTGGGTCATCAACATTCTTTTCTGGCGCCGTTGTCGGGGAGTGAAGCGCCTTTGGTAAGGAAACATATATATATAGTGTGCTGAAATTTACTGTCACTTGTTACTATGGAACATAATCCTTTGAGGGGCTTGTTCGGGGTATCTTCACCCCGACCAGAAGAGCAAAGAGTTTGTCCTCAACCTATTGAACCTACTGAAAATGTTTACTTTGAAATTCCTTCGGGTATGATAGAGAAACTGCTAGCTAATCCCTTTACAGGAGATGGAACATTACATCCCAATTTGCACCTAATCTATGTGGACGAAGTTTGTGGATTATTTAAGCTTGCAGGTATGCCCGAGGATGTTATCAAGAAGAAGGTCTTCCATTTATCTTTGAAGGGAAAGGCATTGACATGGTGTAGGCTATGCGATGATATTGGATCCAGGAACTACAACCGGTTGAAATTGGAATTTCATCGGAAGTTCTCTCCTATGCATCAGGTTCATTGTGATCGTAATTATATATATAATTTTTGGCCTCACAAAGGAGAAAGTATCGCTCAAGCTTGGGGGAGGCTTAAGTCAATGTTATATTCATGCCCCAATCATGAGATCTCAAGAGAAATTATTATTCAAACCTTTTATGCTTGGCTTTCTCTCGATAATTGCTCCATGCTCGATACTTCTTGCACTGGTTCTTTTATGATGAAGACTATTGAATTCAAATGGGATTTATTGGAAAGAATTAAACGCAACTCTGAAGATTGGGATCTTGCCGAAGGTAAGGAGTCAGGTATAACACCTAAGTTTGATTGTGTTAAATATTTTATGGGTACCGATGTTTTCCGTGAATTTAGCAATAAATGTGGACTTGACTCTAAGATAGTAGCTTCTTTCTGTGAATCATTTGCTACTCATGTTGATCTCCCGATGGAGAAGTGATTTAAATATCATCCTCCCATTGAAGTAAAAGTAGTTGAACCTGTTAGAGTTGAAGAAAAGACTATCACTTATAATGTTGATCCTATTGTACCTACTTCTTATATTGAGAAACCACCCTTCCCTGCTAGAATAAAGGATCATGCTAAAGCTTCAACTTTGGTTCGTAAGAGTAATACTAGAACACCTACACCCTCTGAGAAAATTAAAGTTGAACCTAGTGTTGCTATGGTTAAGTCTCTCTTGGTCGATAATATTGATGGGCATGTTATTTACTTGTGTGATGAAGCTGCTAGAATTGCTAGACCCGATACTAAAAATAAACATAGACCTGTTGTAGGCATGCCTATTATTTCTGTTAAAATAGGAGATCATTGCTATCATGGTGTATGTGACATGGGTGCTAGTGCTAGTGCAATACCTCATTCCTTATACGAAGAAATTATGCATGATATTGCACCTGCTGAGCTAAAAGGTATTAATGTTACAATTAAGCTTGCCAATAGAGATACTATTTCACCAATGGGGATTGTTAGAGATGTTTAAGTCTTGTGTGGGAAAGTTAAATACCCTACTGATTTTCTTGTTCTTGGTTCCCCACAAGATGAATTTTGCCCCATTATATTTGGTAGACCCTTCTAAAATACTGTTAATGGTAAGATAGACTGCAAAAAGGATGTTGTTACTATTGGTTTAGGGGATATGTCTCGTGATTTTAACTTTGTAAATTTCGGAGACAACCCCATGATAAAGAATTGCCTAGTAAGGATGAAATTATTGGTCTTGCTTCTATTGTTGTGCCTCCTAATGACCCTTTAGAAAAATATTTGCTAGACCATGAAAATGATATGTACATGAATGAGATAAGGGGAATAGATGAAATATTTTTTAAACAAGGACATTATTGAAACATAACTTGCCTGTTGAAATTCTAGGGTATCCTCATCCACCCAAGGGTGATCCCGTGTTTGAGCTCAAACCATTACCAGATACTCTTAAGTATGCTTATCTCGATGAAAAGAAGATATATCATGTTATTATTAGTGCTAACCTTTCAGAGCAGGAAGAAGAGAAATTATTGAAAACTCTGAAGAAACACCATGCTGCCATTGGATATACTCTTGATGATCTTAAGGGCATTAGTCCCACTCTATGTCAACACAAAATAAAATTGGAGAAAGACGCTAAACCGGTTGTTGATCATCAACGACGATTAAATCCTAGGATGAAAGAAGTGGTAAGGAAAGAAATACTAAAGCTTATAGAGGCAGGTATAATTTATCCAGTTGTTGATAGTCAGTGGGTAAGTCATGTCCATTATGTCCCTAAGAAGGGATGTATTACTTTTGTTCCTAATGATAAAGATGAATTGGTCCCACAAAGAATTGTTACATGCTATAGAATGGTAATTGATTTCCGCAAATTAAATAAAGCTACTAAAAAGGATCATTACCCTTTACCTTTTATTGATCAAATGCTAGAAAAACTATGCAAACATACTCATTTATGCTATCTAGATGGCTATTCTGGTTTCTCTCAAATACTTGTGCCAAAAGAGGATCAAGAAGAGACCACTTTTACTTGCCCTTTCGGTACCTTTGCATATAGACGTATGCCTTTTGGTTTATGTAATGCATCTGCTACCTTTCAAAGATGCATGATGGCTATATTCTCTGATTTTTGTGAAAAGATTGTTGAGGTTTTCATGGATGATTTTTCCGTTTATGGAACTTCTTTTGATGATTGCTTAAGCAACCTGGATCGAGTTTTTCCAGAGATGTGAAGAAACTAATTTTGTCTTTACTTGGGAAAAGTGCCACTTTATGGTTAATGAAGGTATTGTCTTGGGGCATACAATTTCTGAAAGAGGTATTGAAGTTCATAAATTTAAAGTTGATGCTGTTGAAAAGATGATGTGTCTCAAGGACATCAACGGTATAATAAGTTTCCTTGGTCATGCCGGGTTTTATAGGAGGTTCCTTAAGGACTTCTCAAAAATCTCTAGGCCTCTGACTAACCTCTTACAAAAAGATGTTCCTTTTGTCTTTGATGATGATTGTGTAGAAGCATTTGAAATACTTAAGAAAGCATTGATCTCTACACCTATTGTCTAGCCTCCGGACTGGAAATTACCCTTTGAAATTATGTGTGATGCTAGTGATTATGTTGTAGGTGTTGTTCTAGGACAAAGAGTTGATAAGAAATTGAATGTTATCCAATATGCTAGTAAAACTCTAGACAGTGCTTAGAGAAATTATTCTACTACTGAAAAAGAATTTTTAGCGGTTGTATTTGCTTGTGATAAGTTCAGGCCTTATATTGTTGATTCTAGAGTAACTGTTCACACTGATCATGCTGCTATTAAATATCTTATGGAAAAGAAAGATGCTAAACCTAGACTTATTAGATGGGTTCTCTTGCTCCAAGAATTTGATTTACATATTACTGATAGAAAGGGAGCTGAGAACCCCGTTGCAGACAACTTGTCTAGGTTAGAGAATATTCTTGATGACCCACCACCTATTGATGATAGCTTTCCTGATGAACAATTGGTTGTCATAAATGCTTCTCGTACTACTCCATGGTATGCTGATTATGCTAATTACATTGTTGCTAAATTTATGCCACCTAGTTGCACATACCAGCAAAAGAAAAAGTTTTTCTATGATATACGACATTACTTCTGAGATGACCCACACCTTTATAAAGAAGGAGTAGATTGTATTATTAGACGTTGTGTACCTGAGCACGAACAGGAACAGATCCTACACAAGTGTCACTCCGAGGCTTATGGAGGACATCATGCTGGAGATAGAACTGCACATAAGGTACTGCAATTTGGTTTCTATTGGCCTACTCTCTTCAAGGATGCCCGTAACTTTCTCTTGTCTTGTGATGAATGTCAAAGAATTGGTAATATTAGTAGACGTCAAGAAATGCCTATGAACTATTCACTTGTTATTGAACCATTTAATGTTTGGGGCTTTGATTATATGGGACCATTTCCTTCCTCTAATGGGCATACAAATATTTTAGTTGTTGTTGATTACGTTACTAATTGGGTAGAAACTATACCAACTAGTAGTGTTGATCATAACACCTCTATTAAGATGCTTAAAGAAGTTATTTTTCCGAAGTTTGGAGTCCCTAGATACTTAATGACTGATGGTGGTTCACATTTTATTCATGGTGCTTTCAGTAAAATGCTTGCTAAGTATGATGTTAATCATAGAATTGCATCCCCATACCACCCACAGTCCAGTGGTCAAGTAGAACTAAGTAACAGAGAGCTTAAATTGATTTTCCAAAAGACTGTTAATAGATCTAGAAAGAATTGGTCCAAGAAACATGATGATGCACTATGGGCCTATAGAACTACATATAAAAATCCTATGGGTATGTCTCCGTACAAAATGGTTTATGGAAAATCATATCACTTACCTCTCGAACTAGAACATAAGGAGTACTGGGCCATTAAAGAGCTCAATTACGATTTCAAACTTGCCGATGAGAAGAGGTTATTTGACATTAGCCACTTGATGAATGGAGAACCCATGCCTATGAAAATGCCAAATCGTTTAAAGAAAAAGTTAAAAGATGGCATGACAAAAGGATACAAAAGTGTGAGTTTAATGTAGGTGATTATGTTTTGCTATGCAACTCTCGTTTAAGATTTTTTGTAGGAAAACTTCTCTCTAAATGGGAAGCTCCTTACGTTATCGAGGAGGTCTATCGTTCCGGTGCCATGAAAAACAACAACTTCGAAGGCACAAATCCAAAGATGGTGAACGGCCAAAGAATGAAACATTATATCTCAGGTAATCCCATAAATGTTGAAACAAACATCATTGAAACAGTAAGCCCAGAGGAATACATAAGGGACACTTTCCAGAACAATTCAGACTCCGAAAAGGAAGAGGTATGTGGTACGGTAAGTAAATCGACTCCAAAACAGTTCTAATAGCATTTTTTTTCTCTATTTAGGAATATTTAAGAAAATAGGAAAATAAGAAGTAGTCTGAAAGGTACACGAGGCATCCACGAGGGTCGAGGGTGCGCCCCTTGCCTCATGGGCACCTCGTGTGCCCTCCGGACTCTGTTTTCTTGCACGACACTTCTTTTGGTCGGTAAAAATTCATTATATAATCTCCCGAAGGTTTTGACCACGGTACCGCGAGAAATCCTTTGTTTTTGTTTCGAGCTGTTTCTATCGCAGATTAGAGCAAGATGTCTACTCAGGAGTCAGTTGGAGAGAGTCGGGTGTCTCATCCGACACTGGGACCAGGAGCAAACATCGATGTTGACCACTTTGGGCCATCAACGGAGGTAGATATGGAGGCTGACTTGAAAAGGATAGATGCCATGGAGGAAGATCAAGAAGTTACTTCTCGGTTTCAAGCCAGACTCACGATGGGGGAACTATAGAGCTCAGTTATTCCAAACTCGGTCATCCCTACCACAGCTATGCAACATCCTTGGGTGAAAGGAGCTTTAGCCATCACGAGCAAGCTCCGCAAGTAAATAATGGACCTCAAGCAGCAAGTTAACAAGCTCGAGAAGGAGAATCGTATTCTGAGGGGTATCATCGGCAAGAATATCACATCACCACCTCCGAAGAAAGAGACATAAACACATGGGTATGGGCACTCCCCTTGGCAACTGCCAAGCTTGGGGGAGGTGCCCCGGTATCATATCACCATCACACCTCTATCTTTACCGTTTTTCTTAGTTCGGTCCTTTTGGTAATATCTTGATCTAGTAGAATAAAGTTTAGTATGATCTAGTTGTGAGCTTTGCTTTATGATCCTTATCTATGTAATCAAGTCTGTGAGCTATATATAATAAAGACTAGTTTTGAGTCAAGGGCTTGATTACCTCACTATGATCATGAGAGAATAAAAGAAAGAATAAAAAAATCAAAGAGATCATATTGATCTTATGGAGAGTAATGACTTCACATATAAAGAGTATGATGAATAAAAATTGTTGAAAGTTGACAAACATAGTTTTGGTCATCTTTGCAATTAATAGGAAGTAATAAAGAAAAAGAGGTTTTCACATATAAATATACTATCTTGGACATCTTTTATGATTGTGAGCACTCATTAAAATATGCCATGCTAAAAGGTTGATGTTCGTCAAGGAAGACAACGTAATGGGTTATGTTTTCTTATATCCGAAACAAAGTATATAGTCATGGATCTTCCAACATGTTGAGCTTGCATTTCCCCCTCATGCTAGCCAAACTCCTTGCATCAAGTAGAGATACTACTTGTGCTTCCAAATATCCTTAAACCCAGTTTTGCCATGAGAGTCCACTATATCTACCTATGGATTGAGTAAGATCCTTGAAGTAAGTTGTCATTGTTGCAACTCTCTAAATATGTATGATCTATTAGTGTGGAGAAAATAAGCTTTATACGATCTTGTGATATGGAAGCAATAAAAGCGACGGACTGCATAATAAAGGTCCATATCACAATTGGCAATATAAAGTGACGTTCGTTTGCACTAAGATTTTGTACATCCAACCATAAAAGCACATGACAACCTCTGATTCCCTATGTGAAGGGCCTATCTTTTAATCTTGCCTTATACCTTATACAAGAGTCACGGTGATCGTCACCTTTCCTTTTTACATTTGATCCTTTGGCAAGCACATTGTGTTGGAAAGATCCTGACATATATACCAAATTGGATGTAAGTTTTCATTAACTATTATTGTTGACATTACCCTTGAGGTAAAAGGTTGGGAGACTATAAGCTCCTATCTTTCTCTGTGTTCGATTAAAACTCCATACCCATAAGTATTGCGTGAGTGTGAGCAATTGTGAAAGACTAAATGATAGTTGAGTATGTGGACTTGCTGAAAAGCTCTTATATTGACTCTTTCTGATGTTATGATAAATTGCAATTGCTTCAATGACCGAGATCATAGTTTGTTAGTTTTCAATGAAGTTTCTGATTCATAATTGACATTGTGAATAGATTGTTACTTTAGCATAAGAAATCATATGACAATATATATATATATATATATATATATATATATATATGTTGATGTTATAAGAATGATCATGATGCCCTGATGTCCGTATTTTATTTTATCGACAACTCTATCTCTAAACATGTGGACATATTTTTCGATATCGGCTTCCGCTTGAGGACAAGCGAGGTCTAAGCTTGGGGGAGTTGATACGTCCATTTTGCATCATGTTTTTATATTGATTTTTATTGCATTATGGGCTATTACTACACATTATGGCACAATACTTATGCCTTTTCTCTCTTATTTTACAAGGTTTACATGAAGAGGGAGAATGCCGGCAGCTGGAATTCTAGGCTGGAAAAGTAGCAAATATTGGAGACCTATTCTACACAACTCAAAAGTCCTGAAACTCCACGAAAGTAAGTTTTGGAATATATAAAAAATATCGGGCGAAGAAAGCACCAGAGGGGGGCCACCCACCGTCCACGAGGGTGGGGGCGCGCCCTACCCCCTGGGCGCGCCCCCTGCCTCGTGGGCCACCTGGCAGCCCCCCAATGCCCATCTTCTAGTATAAGGTGTCTTCTGCCCTAGAAAAAAATGAGAAGGAAGCTTTCGGGACGAAGCACTGCCGTCTCGAGGCGGAACCTTGGCAGAACCAATATAGAGCTCCGGCGGAGCTGTTGTGCTGGGGAACCATCCCTCCGGGAGGGGGAAATCGTCACCGTCGACATCACCATCGATCCTCTCATCGGGAGGGGGTCAATCTCCATCAACATCTTCACCAGCACCATCTCCTCTCAAACCCTAGTTTATCTCTTGTATCCAATCTTTGTATCAAAAGCTCGGATTGGTACCTGTGGGTTGCTAGTAGTGTTGACTACTCCTTGTAGTTGATGCTAGTTAGTTTATCCGTTGGAAGATCATATGTTCAGATCCTTTATGCATATTAATACCTCTCTGATTATGAACATGAATATGATTTGTGAGTAGTTACGTTTGTTCCTAAGGACATGGGAGATGTCTTGCTATAAGTAGTCATGTGAATTTGGTATTCGTTCGATATTTTGATGAGATGTATGTTGCCTTTCCTCTAGTGGTGTTATGTAAACGTCGACTGCATGACACTTCACCATTGTTTGGGCCTAGAGGAAGACATTGGGAAGTAATAAGTAGATGATGGGTTGCTAGAGTGACAGAAGCTTAAACCCTAGTTTATGCATTGCTTCGTAAGGGGCTGATTTGGATCCATATGTTTCGTGCTATGGTCAGGTTTACCTTAATACTTCTTTTGTAGTTACAGATGCTTGCAATAGAGGTTAATCATAAGTTGAATGCTTGTCCAAGTAAGGGCAGTACCCAAGCACCGGTCCATCCACATACCAAATTATCAAAGTAACAAACGCGAATCATATGAACGTGATGAAAACTAGCTTGACGATAATTCCCATGTGTCCTCGGGGGCGTTTTTCTTTATATAAGAGTTTGTCTAGGCTTGTCCTTTGCTAAAAAAAGGATTGGGCCACATTGCTGCACCTTATTTACTTTTATTACTTGTTACTCGTTACAAATTACCTTATCACAAAACTATGTGTTACCAATAATTTCAGTGCTTGCAGAGAATACCTTACTGAAAACTGCCTATCATTTCCTTCCGCTCCTCATTGGGTTTGACACTCTTACTTATCGAAAGGACTACGATAGATCCCCTACACTTGTGGGTCATCACGTTTCCGTGGTACCATTTCTGTTTTCGCCGCCATGACACCCCTTTCTTTCCGTCGTGGTGACCAAATGCTTCATAACATGCTCATGTCAACATTTTCTTAAAACTGCATAAAACTTGTATATGTCATCCACATCATGATAACAACATTTAAAATGTTTAAAATTATTATTTGCATTAAAATTTGCTAAATGACATATGGGGATTTTTCGGAATTGTTGTTTGTTGATTCCGGCCCCATTTAAATTGCTTAGTTAGTGTAGTTTATCTATGCTTCACCTCTTATCATGTTAACCAACATTTAATATTGTCTTGTAAATAAATGAGAGCGAACTAAATAATTGAATGTGGCGTTTCGTCAATATGCAACTCGTTGCATATTGAGCTCCACTTAACTTGTAGTATTGTTTGTTGCATTTTGCCATGCCATGCATATTTAAAACAGACATAAATCATACTTGTTTGTGCATCATATGACATCTTTATGCTTGTGTGTTTACCATGTTGTTTGCTTCTTTCCGATTTGCTTCTCTCGTTAGCTTCCGTTTCGTTCCGGAGTTGTTAGGATTCATTCGACTATGTCCATTTGTCTTCTTCATGGACTCGTTCTTCTTCCTTGCGGGTTCCCAGGCAAGATGTCCGTTCCTCGATATCACCTCTATCTTTGCTTTGCTAGTTGTCTCGCTCTATAGCTATGTCGCCCTGCCCATTCTTGTTTTGTCAGCCTCCCATGTTGCCATGAAACCCTCTAACCACCTTCCTAGAAAAATGTTGATTGGCTAAGTTACGCTTTTGCTCAACCCTCTTATAGCGTTGTTAGTTGCAGGTGAAGATGGAAGATGGAAGATGTTCAAGAACATGGATTCTTTGGGATTACACAATATATATATTATTTAATTAATGCACATATATACTTGGTAATGGGTGGAAGGCTTGGCCTTCTGCTTGATGTTTTGTTCCACTCATGCCGCCTTGGGATCTGACAAATCGGTGTTATGTTCCTTGATATTGCATTCCTAACACGGTTGGGGTTTATGGGCCCCCCTTGATAATTCACTGTATTTAAAGCTCTTCCGGCAAGGCCCAACTTTGGTTTTACCATTTGCCTAACTACTAAAAAATGCATAGGGAGTAATTAACCCGTGGATTCTTAATCAACCCCTGGGCCAGTGCTCTGCCTGGGCCAGTGCTCCTCATGAGTGTTGGTCCAACCCAGAGCACTGTGCGGGGAAACCCCTTGGCAACTTGGGGTATTTGGCACCTCGCTTCGCTCATCCGACCGTGGCCTGAGACGAGATACACGCAGCTCCTATCAGGGTGTCGACACGTCAGGAGGTCTTGCTGGATTAGTTTTACCTTTGTCAAAATATCTTGTGCACGGGATTCTGAGAACACTCGTGTCTACCCAACTTGGAGTTTTCATTCCGCTGATCGTGAGAGCTTGTGATGGGCGAAGTTGGGACACCCCTGTAGGGTTATGATCTTTCGAAAGCCGTGCCCGCGGTTATGTGGCAGATTGGAGTTGTTAATATCCGGTTATAGATAACTTGACACTATAACTCAAATAAGAAAACACTACCTGTGTGAGTAAATGTGATGGTTTGTTTTCGAAGAGGTTCGAAAAGTGAACACGGTGGGTTTATGTATGAACGTAAGTAGATAGGATGACTTCTTGATCACTACTAGTTGCGATCGTTGGCATATATTCTCATCTCGCTCTGACTTGGTAAGCTAGCCTCATACAATGCTTAGTGCTACTGCAACCACTTTATAACCTCTCCACACCTAAAGGCCTTGATAGGTTTGATACCCGGGAACAAGATTGTTGAGCCCTCGTGACTCACAGTTACTACACAAACAGATGCAGGTACATCAGAGTTTGACGCAGGATATGTGCAAGAGCTTCAGTGGGATTTCGATGAAGAGTGTGGGCATATGTATGTGACGTACCCCGACGATCAATAGTGGTTCCTACTAGGGCCGATCGGGATTAGCCTGTGTGGTATCTCTTTCTTCATTTGATTTTTTCAGTAGTCGGACTCTGTGTTCTATGGATGAATGTATGTTTATTGTATTAATTGTGTGATGTGGCGAGTGTAAGCCAAGTATTAAACTCTCTTTCATCATGTTCATTACATGGGTTGTGTAAAGATACCACGCTTGAGACCATTCCAGAATGCGGTTATGACTCTAAGTCGTGCCTCGACACGTAGGAGCTATAGCCGCATCATCGGCGTTACATGTAGGAACTGGTGGATGTCTTCCCAGTCAACTTCAGTGCCATCAGTAACAGTCGAGTTCTTATAGACTAACAAACGAGTAGCATGCTTAACTTTGAAATAACATACACGTGCCACCAATTATAAAAAATATTGGTTATAAGTAGCATCTTTGTGAGAGAAGGGAATCACAAATCGTTGCTACTTGTAAAGTTAAATTGGGATTAGTTAGATAGAATAGGTGGATTAAGAAGTAATTGAGGCAACATGGAAGAACTAGATACAAAGCTAACATGGATGAACTACTGGAATGACATCGGGGTGCAAGATCAAAGTGAAGATGAGACCAGGTTCTACTATTTCCATCAACATTCGTGCGCCAACTTTCAGTACGTAACACTTTAGAAAGTTTATCCAAGTTCGGCCGTAAAAAAGCAGCGATCTTCTTGGTTCATGGACCCAACTCGGAACTTATATCCATGGCTCGTCTTCAATGTGACCATTAAACTGGTGCATTTAGTTATGGAGAGGCTGACCATCTTGAGTACATGTGTTCTCGCGGAGTAAGAATGCACTTCAGGAAAACAATATGAGAACACAATGTATTCGCTATCCAAATCTAGAAATAATTTCCTCCTCCACACGAGTGTTGACCATGGTACTAGTACCTTTTATCAAAATATAGCAATCTGAATTTCCAAATTAGTCGATAGCATGTTCAAAAACCCCCACCCTCCTGGATAGAAAAGAGGATTCTAGGAACATATTGTGCGCGTTTTAGAATCCTGTGTTAGGATGAGAAGGAACAAGTGTGGCATCTCGCTGAGGGCGCAGAAACCTGTAGGGTCCTCGCACTTTCGGCATTGCAAATGAAACACACTAGATTCAGTAGGAAGAAAAATGCATCAACGGCAGCGGCTGCTATCCTAGGATTACCCGCGACCAAGGGACTTGGATTTATCGGGGATGGATGAAGAATTTGTACCTGGTTCTCCATGAGAAAACCCTCTGCAATCCCCGAGAGGGGGTTTTCTCTAAACTAGTAGACGAGGGAGAAGGGGATTCAGGCCCAGTGAAATATTGATGCTTCGCCCGTCCATCTTACTGCTAAGGCTGGAAAAGTGTTTTTTTTGTGATTTGACGGCTCATTGGCCATTACTGCGACACTACGACCGGGGTGAGTCTACCGTGCAGTTGTGAGTCTATCGGGGTGAGTCTACCGTGAAAGGAAGTAGAAAGGCAGGAGTAACTAGTTCCACATAAATATATTTTTGACAGAGAGATACTATCTCTGTAAAGAAATATAAAAATCTTTTATATCACAACTTTATACTTACATAATAAAAATTAAGGGGAATATATATAACATAATATGGGGGTTCAACTTAGAATATAATACTCAGACAGGCTCATGTTTCTGGACTTTGGGCCAGAGGCCGGTGGGCCTGCATGTTTGGAGGGCCATGTGTTCTAACTCAGCGCATTTCATATTGCAAGCGATCAGTACGGCGCTGGTTTTAGATGTTGTCCCAAGGAGAATACAGAAAATTAAATAAAGCACGTCAGCTGTTAGAATGAAATCAAACTACAGTTCCTAACCAGCAATCAAAGTTGCAATTCTTTCACGATATCCTACATGATAAATTATACGGTCATACTACTTATACACACATGACACTTGTTTCACCATGCCATATAATTACATCAAAAGCTCACGGAGGATAGATCAGCTCGGTAGTTGGGTGCTGCTACTGAAGAATTTCAAAGTTGATTAGGACCAGCTCTCCTTGCCGAGAAATTTCGATTTTGACATCATCCCCAACCACAAGATTTGATAGAGTTTTGAACCTTGACCATCCTTTAGCATCAATCATCATGCAACCATCCTTTGTACTTACGGTATATTGAGTAGGTTCATTCACACCAAGGTTGTGCATGGTAAGAGAAACTTGGCCACGGTCGCCCGGATTATTGACTGACTCCCTCGTTGCTCTAGGAATTCTCTGTTTGCAAACAAGAAGACGTACACAAACTGTTAGATCAACATAGTGAAAACTTTGAAACAACATGGAAAGAAAAAAGAACGAAGCACTTGGGCTACCAATGCTTACTAAGAAGGTGGAGATGTCGGTTTTGTAAGGACTTTGGTATACGCAGTGCGAACTGTAGCCCAGTCTGTTGCCGGTCCAAGTGCTTGTTCTGTTTCCGCTGCACATGCAGGAGCAGATGCAAGTGCAACTTGAAGTGTTGGTGCAAGTGTTGGAGCCGTTGTTGGTGCCCGTGCGACTGGTAGTACGGCTGCTGCTACCGGAGATATTGCTCCTTGTGGAGATTGTGCCGATGTTGGAGCAGGTGCCCGTGTCGGTGCCCGATCCTCTGGTAGATCAGCCTGAATCGCTGACATGGTCGATGCCCAATCCTCTGGTGGATCAGAATGAGCTGCAGCCACTGTCAGTGCTAGAGCCAGTGCCGTCGAAGCAGGTGCCGATGCTCGATCCGATGCTGAAGGTGGTACCAATGTGCGAGACAGCAGCGATCGTCCCTGGTCTACTATGATTTCATAATTCAGCTTTCTAACTTCGCTAGGCTCCGTGACCTGGATCTAGTCTTTTTCTTCACTTCTTTTAATCACGATAAGGGCTAATTATGGTGTGTTTGTTAAAACAGACTGCAGTTCATCACATGGCTTCAGTTTGTACTCAGACAACAGACTATTCCAATTGTGTCCAGTAATATAAGTGATGGACAATGCCTTCGTTACTGACACGTCATAAGAAGTGAAAATGCTAAAATAACCATCATAGAGCAAACCAAATGCTTTATTCTATAACGAATGTGACATGGCAAAACCTGTATCGCAAAATTGCAGCAAAAGTAAGAAAACATGACACTAAATCAATATGATTTACTTGATGTGACACGAGTCAATCCTTACGAGGATATCACTATGTTCAAGTTCTAAACAGAAGGTTGATTATCCAATTACGGGTGGCATGAAGGGCCCCCACTTACTCCCACAAGAAGGATAGTCCAAAGGTCGTTATAACTCGTTTGGAGCGAACATCCATGGGACTGGAAATCCTAGTGGGTGCGATAAACCCTGCAATGCATGCAGATATTGGAGTGTAACCATAATTGATAAACCGTCCTCACAAAAAAAAGACGATATGGATATTTCCAAATATACAGACTGAATTGAGTGGACAAACATTAACATAGACCATTCTCAGGACTCACCACACAACAAAAGTGGCAGTACTATACAATACAGGGTTCACACACACAAATTAAGTACTAAACAAGTAGTGCTTACTATAGACAAGAAAAGTAGCACTAATTAAACTCTACAGACTATTTGTTGCCACCGACCAATGGGATGTACCCCACATAACTGACTAGGCCATGGACTTCGTGAGAGCTGTCTACCGGCATCATCGCCATCTGGTCAACCTTGCAGAACCTAACAGAGTGGTTTTTCTACTCATAAACATGACCATGAAGACAGTCTGCATCAGATTTGTCGGGAAGCTTTACAAGAACCACAAACTTTGTAATCGAAGGCACAACTCGGAAATTGTTGTGGTGAAGTACATCCTCGAGAATACGCCTGACAACAATGTTACAGGAAAATTCTTGTTCACCACACATGGCGACAAGGACACAGCAGCTGGATAGTTTAGTAGTAGAGCTCATCCCCAGGTCTTCCAGTTAACATGGCATGACTTTGAGAACTTCATATCTACCGTGGTCCTGGTTCTAATTCAAACAGACACCAAATATTTTATTACTACCTCCGCTCAGAAATATAAGATGATTTTCAATATTTGACTCCATATAAGACTACGTATACGCACAGAAATGAGTGAATAAAGACACTAGAACATGTCTTCAAAGGCATGAGAGCAGAGGGATTACTTGCAATACTCATAACACAAGTTACTAAGGCTACTATACTCTCCTCAAAGGAATGAGACCTACAATCTTGCATTTCCTACAGCTAGCATTGATGTTCATAAAGTAGTTGAAAGTAATCTATAAGGAATCGGTGTTATGTGCAAAAATCATATGCATGTCAACCTCTCGCATGTTTTGGTCAAAAGAGCAGTTTAGAACTATGATTTGGCACACAAAAATCACATGCAAGATCACCCAGGAAGTTGTACTACTAGTACTAGTACTGCATGTTAGATGAAAAAACACAATCAAGATCACCAAAAAGATCGTCAAGAAGAGGTATTACCTGGACCGGCTTAACATGGAATCCCGGATAGGAGGGCTTGAACAGGGCGATGGCCTTGAGCTTGTCTGTGGTAGTCTCGGCAGGGTTCTTGCACTTCTTCGTACCCTGAAGAAACCAAATATTTTATTACTACCTCCGTTCAGAAATATAAGATGATTTTCGATATTTGACTCCATATAAGACTACATATACGCACAGAAATGAGTGAACAAAGACACTAGAACATGTCTTCAAAGGCATGAGAGCAGAGGGATTACTTGCAATATTCATAACACAAGTTACCGAGGATACTATTCCCTCCTCAAAGGCATGAGAGCTAAAATCTTGCATTTCCTATGGCTAGCATTGATGTTCATAAAGTAGTTGAAAGTAATCTATAAGAAATTAGTGTTACGTGCAAAAATCATATGTATGTCAACCTCTCGCATGTTTTTGTCAAAAGACCAGTTTAGAACCATGATTTGGCACACGAAAATCACATGCAATATCACCCAGGAAGTAGTACTACTAGTACTAGTATTGCATGTTAAATGAAAAAACACGATCAAGATTGCCAAAAAGATCATCAAGAAGATATATTACCTAGACCAGCTTGGACAGGGCGATGGCCTTGAGCTTGTTTGCGGTAGTCTCAGCAGGGTTCTTGTGCTTCTTCATACCCCGAGCCCCGACGACTTTGGCCAGAACCGACATCACTTCGGCCAATGCTCCAGGGTCCATTAAGAAACTATCAGATAGAAATAAAATTATAGAAACCATAATCACAAACCCAAAAGAAGAACAAAGAGGGAGTTAGGATCGGTTGCGTGGTTGCAAGACCGGGCCTTGGCCAGAAGCAACACCATTTATGCGCTCACATTTCCTTCTTTGGGAGAGAAGAACAATGGCATAAGTGCGTCGGGGTTTTCTTGAAGAAATGAGGAACAAGATGAGGGAGAAGTGACTTGGGGTTTCCTTCTATAGAGGGAGATGAGGGAGAAGAGTGGGATGATGGTTGCTTTGTCCGTCCAACCTACTGCTGGAAAGGTCAGGGTTTATTGATTTGATGGCTCATTGAGCATTACTGTGGCGCTTTGACCGGTGTAGTCTACCGTGCAGTTGTGCACTCTAGTACGGAGTAATTTAGGGCATGGCAAGTGGACACCGATGCTGGCTCTCCCACATGTCAGCGCAAGTGAGTAGTAAGGTTGTCGACGACTGTCGAGGAGGATCCGCACAGTAGATCGTGCCCTCTGTTTTTGAAAATAATAATTACATCAAGCATTTCGACTCTTACGACGAAGGAGTGCAAAACAGGGCAGCCACTTGAACTTACACAGTACTCCTACTACTAAGCATGTGCAGTGGTTCATACGTCCGCACTATAATCTTGTAGCTAGCGTAGGAAGATATGACGATAAAAAAAGATGTTGTGCGCATGTCAACTATATGAACAATTATGTAGCATGCCCTTTTTTGACTGTCCAGTCGAGAAGAATGAACGATGAGATCAATGTTAACACAACTAGGACTACAGCGCATGGAGAGTATGGTTGACTGTCCGGTCGAGAAGAATGAACGGTCAGATCAATGTTAACACAACTAGGACTACGACGCACCAAGAGTACGGTGCTACAGAGCATGAAGGGTGCATGAGCCCACACTAGGTTAACAGAAATACACTAGGAGCATGCAGAGCATGCATGAAGAGGGGTGCTAATATGAGCATGCACAATTTCGCAAAAAAAGATGAGCATGCGCACCTAAACACCACCGAAGTCCCTCTACTTCTCGAGGCGCACGACGGTGGTGATGCAGGGTGCCCCCGCCCGCAGAGCCCGCTCCCTGTCGACGGGAGCCAGCTCGTCAAATGGCATGAATGGATTCCGGTGACGAAGGCCTGACAGGATTCGCCCGACAACGGCGATGGACGCCCGCAACCCCTCCTTGTCCAGCTCCGTCCCCACCACCGCGTGGAGACGACTCAGCTCCTCGAAGATATAAGTGAACAAGGAGGCTAGGTCAGGAAGCCGCAACTCGTTGAAGTTGATTGGGTGGTCGAACGGGTTTAGCCCGACGACTGACATGGTTGCGCTCACACGGCGGTAGGCATCGCGCAGCCGCAACACTTGCGTGGCAAAATGGTGCAACAAGTTGTTGAGGTGATCCTGGACCTTGTGATTGGCCCGCTCGCGCTCCAGCCGGCTCGCCTGACCGCATATCATATCTCCCTCTTTCTGTAGCAACACCGCCAATGCCTCGAGCATCATTGTGATGGACGCCAGCCGCTTTTGAAGCTCCGTGAACTCCCGCACATAAAGGAGAAGCATGGCACTCCTCTCCTCCTTGAGCTCACGGAGCTCCACGTCCTTGGCCCTAAGCTCTGCATCCTTGGCATGGAGCTCCTGTGTCAGGCGCCTCACCTCAGAGTCCGTGATCTGGTGCGCCGCTATGGAACCAGGTAGAAGCAATGGGGAGAGGAAGCAAAGGGGGCAAAACGACTGAAAGGCCATGCAATCTACGGGAAGGCGGAGGGATCCAACCCAATCGATGACTTTTCACTTCAGGGAGCAGTGGGTTTTACAAGCGGAGTCATCATGACTAATTGCTGCTGCGCCTGCTCCCGTTAGTCAAAAAAATAAAAACCGTGCCGCGCCTAATGCACCCAAAGACTAGTGCAATCCAGTGGTGGATATTTAAATTTACCAATCGACAAGGAGAGAAAAAAGGGGTAAAAAGACAAATGTGGCGACGGCCTAGCTAATCGGCCGCACTAGCCCAACTAGCTAGCCACCGTTCTTCACTGACGTACTCGGCGGGAAAGGTGGGCTTTTGTGATTTGACGACTCATTTACTTGCTTTGACCGAGGAGGACCCAAAACACGGGCGGTAGGGTGTCCCACGTCTTGGCAAGGAAGAAAATATGCGTGCACCACCCGGGAGGACCCAGAAACCGCGCGGTAGGGTGTGCCACGTCTCGGCACAGAGGAGAAATGTCCGTGTAAAAATAAATTGTGTCAAACTACCTATGGTTCGACCTCAGGACCCAACCAGTTGGTCGAAAACACCCCACTAGCCGCACAGTTTCATCATGCTAACGTGGCACGGAGGATAGGTGTGGTTAGCTCCGTCTCGACTAGCCACAACGTCTCTTGTCCTAGATGATTCATCTAATTTCCAAGCATTTTTTAGTTATAATAACACTATGGCAAGCTCGCGCCGCTCTTCATGTGTGCCCGTGCGTCTACGGGTTGTCTTGGTCAGTCAACGTTCATGCACGTGTTGACGAGCCACTCCCTCTATACTAGATGGAGAGGAGAGAGAGATGACAGACATGGGACCCACCAGTAAGTCAATCAACACATTCATGCACGTGTTGACGAGCTACTCCCTCTGCACTCTACTCAATGTAATATTGTATAAATAAAGTTATGTAATAAAGCCAACAACCGTTGAGGTTTTAGGTTATCGACGTATGTTCGATGCAAAAAAAACTATCAACGT
Organism: Secale cereale; assembly: GCA_902687465.1. Classification (NCBI taxonomy): domain Eukaryota; kingdom Viridiplantae; phylum Streptophyta; class Magnoliopsida; order Poales; family Poaceae; genus Secale; species Secale cereale. Next base: position 148,226,089 of record LR738709.1, read on the forward strand.
ACGCTTTGTACTCTAGGTTGCCAGTTCGAATCTTGTCCTTCACATTTGGTAGTTTTAGGTCCAAATTTGATCAATGACAAGTGGGTTCACCATGTGTTGTTCGGATATTTCGGTGTAGGATGTATTTTTTGCACAACCACTTTGCGCGGTTAGACAAGTTACGGCTGCAGTTACACGTATTTTGCAAGTTTAGGAACAAAAATAACAGCGGCTTAGTGTAACACCCCGATGTAATGATGCTGCACTAATCCCCTGGTTAAGTTAATCATTTTGCTAAACAAGTGTTAGATCATCATTGTCTCCTATCTTTTTCAAATTCTAGTTGAATTCAATTTCAAATTTTGAGTGAAATTCAAAATTGCTCAAACATGAAAAATGTTCGTCTTGTGCCAAATAATCCCAAACTAATATTGATAGTGAACCAACATTTTTGCAAAGTTTTTAAGTTTCATAAACTAAATAAAACAATGGTCTAAGCAGTAATTTCAATGCCTTTTAATTTATATAAATGCTAAACTAATTTATTTTGGTTCGAAACTATTTGTGGCAGTGGTCTGAGTTATAGCACCAAATTATGGTGCTAGTGTTTTTTTATAAAGCCAAAATGTTTTGAAAAGAATTAGAAAACAGAAAAGAGTAGCTAAATAAAAAGAGAAAAGGGAAAAATGTGGAAAACCCCTAGGACGAGCTAGCCCAGCCCAACCTCCCACCCCACCAGTTGTCATGTTCCACGGGCACCGTCGCTACAGGGGCTCGCTCCCACCGAGCCATCTCGTCGGCAACGCCCTGGCGGGCGGATAAGGGCCGCGCTGGACCCTCCCAGCTTGCCAAAATATTCCCCGCTCCCCCTCGGCTACTCTGCTTGCCCCTTTCGCCGAGATCCTCTCAACCTCCTCCAGATCCCCCACCTCCCGAGGCACCCAGCACCGTCCAACTTGCTCCAACGTGGCCACCAGCAACCACGCGCGTCTCCGCCATGACGTAGCTCCTCGCCGTCGTCCGCTACGCCCCTTGGTGCAATCCGCAAGAGCTCGGAGGCGCTGGGGCGCCGTCATGCCATCGTCTTCGACCTCCAGCCGCGGGATCTCCACCACATCGATTTATCTGCCCCGGGCCTCCCTCGAGCCCATTGATCTGCGCTTCGACCTCACCGTGAGCCTATCTTCCTTCTCCCTCACCTCTGGTTCTCCCGCGGTCCTGCTAGCCGCCGTGGCCGCTGTGCCTGTAGATCGCCGCCGCCGTCTACCGTCGTTGTTCCTGTCACCTCCGGCCACCCTAGGCCGTGCCGCAACCACCAGCGTGCTCCCGCTCTGCACGCCCTGCCGCAACCCACGCAGCCCCCACGCATGCGCCCTGCCGCTCCCCTCGCACCCGACCGCGCTCGAGCTCCAACCGCGAGCGACCGCCGCGTAGACCTCGTCGTTGACGCCGCTTCCGGTGGCTCCTGCCCACGTAGCCGCCATCGATCGACGCTCCTCCTCCTCCTCGTCACATGGGCACCAACCGCCGCTCGACTGGTCACCGGGGACGCACGCACAGTTGTCGCCAACGTTCTCTGCTTCGCCGCTGCGGACTGCCGCGCTCGCATGCCTCCGTTGTCGTCGCCTCTGCCGGCCGCGACCCGCTCGCCCCCTGTCTTGCCGGCCGTCGTTGCACCGCCGCCCCCCTACGCCGCGCCTGCCCCGCGCCGCTCCGCCCACGCCCGCCTCGCGCCTTGGCTGCTTACCCCCGTGCGCGCTCGCCCCGACCACCGCCGCTCCCCGCACCGCCGCCTACTGCCGCCGCCCCTAGCGCACTGCACCATGCCCGTTCAACCGCTTCGACCGACGTCCACCTCCGGTGCCCGGCGCCGCGACTGCTCCCAGGCACGCCTGTTTGGGCGAGCGCCCACATCCTTTTCATCGCTCGCCCGCCACCCGGTTGGCCCTATGGACCACTAACCATGGGGCCCATCCCCCTTTAAATAATAATTCTAAATAAAAAGGATAAAAAATATATAATTAATTAATTAATTTGTTAATTAATTAACTTAATTAAATGGTTTGAGTAAACTAAATGCTTAGTTAGCCTAACTAATCTGTATTTAGCTAAATGTGAGTATGACAGGGGGCCCCACCCCCGTTGACTAGTCAAACATTGACTCGTCAATTGGGAACCCCTAAACCCACATGTCACCCTCTGGTACACTTCTGTGTACACATATCTGGGTGCACCTAGCATTTACTCATTATTTTCGAATTAATAATGATTTCATAATATTGTTTAAATATTTGAAAATCCATATAAAATAAACCGTAGCTCTGGTGAAAAAGTTTTCTACATGAAAGTTGACTAGAAAAACGAGACGAACCCAAATACGTAGTTCATTCGTCTGCCACACATCCTTAGCATAGCAAACGTGCAACTTTCCAACTCTGGTTTGTTTGTCCGAAAATGCCATGCACCGGGAAATTCCCTCCGGACGTTTTCCTTCTCCGTCAGCAACGTGTAGTACCACGTTAGAACACCCCTAGCTCTACGTATCATCATGTCATGCTTAGTGATGCATCTGTTTGCACTGTATTTACTGTTTCTTCCCCCTCTTCTCTCATGTAGACCCCGAGACCGACGATGCCCCTGTGATCGACTACGTCACCGACCACACTTCTTCCCTTCTAGTAGAGCTTCCAGGCAAGCCCCCCCCCCGCTATTTGATCATCCCGATATCGCCCATTCCCTTCTCTCTTATGCTTGCATTAGAATTGCTACTACTTTTGTATGATCCTATTCTGGTGCATATCCTGTTCTTGTTACATGCTTTCATACCTTGCCTGCTTATTCCAAACTGCCTAGTATAGGTTGGTTGATGACCCAGCAGTGAAGCCACCTTGTCCCTGTTGTCATTGCTGGATTACTAGATGACTCGATCAACGTGATCGACGTCCAGGCCCCGACACCGCATGTCACCCCCCTTAGTTGTATGACTCTGCAGAGTTACTATCAAGTGTTGAGGCTGATACCTCATATAACACTTTTGATGATCTTTGTAGTGTAGCTATTCGGTCGTGGTCATCAAGGGTGATTCCTTCTTCACCACTCCCGATAACGACTTTGTCGTGCAACCCTTCAAGTGTGGACCATCGAGAGTGATTCCTCCAAGCCCATCTTGACAGTTACATCGAGTGGGAATACATCGAGGGTGATTCCCCGGGTTTCCCCCTTGTTGTTAAGGACACACATTTACTTAGACTTTACTCCCAGAACCGTGATGAAGTCTTGTCGGCCTCGAGGGGTACCCACGAGTGATATGGAGTCGGGTTAACCAGGAGGGTACCCGTGAGATAATAACGTGGCACGGCGTGGCATTCCGTGCCCTTGCCGTAAGTCCATGAGATGGGGTGACGGGTTCACATGACCGTTAGTCTCTGCTCGTTACCGCGCACTCCCAAGACACTAACGGTTTGGATATTTGATCCGAGTACTTTTCGCACTAACCACCACGCGGGAATAAGTATGGGCACTCTGCGGCGTATGCATCAGCCGAAGCTCATCAGACGTCAGCGATCGAGCGGCGCACGCCGGGTTGGACTGCGTAAGCACCTGCCTTATTTAAGGAGGTAGCTAGGTCTGCTCATTGGCCGCCCACGCAACATGCAGGAGTGCAAAGGGCGATGAGCCCAAGACCCCTGTGCGCTTAGGATGTAGACTGGCATGCTGACCTCTCTGATGAGCCTAGATAGGGCTACAGCGTGTTAATCCATCAAGGTTGGGCATGACCTGATGGTGTGTCCGACCAGAGTTGATCGAGCGTGTTGGGTAAGTTGGTGCACCCTTGCAGGGAAGATTTATCTATTCGAATAGCCGTGTCCCCGGTTACGGATGCTCGGAGTTGTATCCCGATCGATACAACTAGAACTGGATGTTGAGGCATGAAATGGATATGTGGCTCCAGGAGTCAAGAAAGGATCCCTAGGCGTTGATACAACAACATAAATATGACTTATGTTATACTATACTACTCCCTCCGGATACTGCAAGACGGTGGTTTCCAAAAGATGCTAGTATTCGATAGGACTAGCTTCTCGCCCTCTTATTTTGGCATTCTACAGTTTAGTCCACAGATACAACCCCTTTTCATTGATACCGATGCATAAGTAGTGTAGATACTTGCTTGCGAGTACTTTGGCCGAGTAGTCACGGTTGCTTTGCTCCCTCTTTTCCCCATTTCCGTCCTTCTCGATTGATGCAAATAGATGGCGGAGTCCAGGAGCCAGATGCCACCTTTGACAACTGCTAATACCCCGAGGGTGCCTCCTTCTATGTGACGGTCGCCGACGACCTGGAGTAGTTAGGAGGCTTCCAGGTACGAGGCCTTGCCTTTTCGATCGTCGTTACTTTTGTGCTAGCCTTCTTAAGGTAAACTTGTTTACTCATATCTTTACTCAGATATTGTTGCTTTCGTTGACTTGTTTGTATTAGAGCCCTAGAGGCCCCTAGCTTGTAATATAAATCTTGTATTATTTTATTTGTGTCTAGAGTTGTGTTGTGATATCTTCCCGTGAGTCCTTGATCTTGGTCGTACACATTGGCGTGCATGATTAGTGTACGGTCAAATCGGGGGCGTCACAAGTTGGTATCAGAGCCGACTGCCTGTAGGATCCCCCTTTCCAAATCCTTGGCCGAAGTTGAGTTTAGTCTTTGAAAAGCTTTTACTAACATGCACTGGTACGCGTTGGTGCTATACAAACGATTTTAAACCCGTTTCCGCAACGACATTTGGAACCTTCGCCTAGTGAGTGATGGTGGTAGGGGGGGGGTCCTTCCCACACGATCCAGAAACCGTCTAGGATATGCCCTCCTGGCACACACGCTCGGCAAAATGAGGTCGTGTGCGACCGGCGAGCGCTCAAATATGGAAATACATACAATAGAGCTAAAAAAATACAATTACACATGCGAAATTGTTTCCGGTTGCTAGTACATCCCACACAGTCAGTACCCGCTAAATTTTTCCGTTCGTATGTACATCCCACACAGTCGCTCCAAGGAAAACGTTTATGTTCGCAGGTACATCACACACATTTTTTTCCCGTTAAATTGTTTGTGATAGCGTTGCCATTTCACACGATATTAACAATTTTATCGTTCGCGTTATTGAATGCATCACACCCGGTGCGCAGAAGAAACTATGTGGCAAAGGATGTCCATGACATACAAATTTTATGTGGTAAACGTTTGCGCAAGGTGGCCTAACGCAAACAGTTTTCAAGAGAACGTCGTGTGTGATTGTTCATTGATCCAACACGGTTTATTCGTAGAAATTGTGTGCGTTGCCTGTGCTCATCGCCCATGGTATTTTCTCAATAACTATTTGCAATAGCGAAATCCAATTAGCAGGCTAATTGCCCTATTATTAATAATCCATTTATTAATCTAATTGACATTCATATTAAGCACATAATATATTTCATTTCCATATTAAGGAAGTAGGATTTCATAATTGAAATACATCAGAGTACAACATGATATAGCTTCAGCACTCAGCTACCCCATTACACAACTGCACCAGCACCAAGTTTCACATGTAACATGTAGAACCTTTCAAAATTAGCATCATAGACGGTATATAGACAGATGCATCTTATCTGGAAAACTGCTGAAGCGGAAGGCGAATATTGATCCTTCATTCATGTTGAAGGTCTTTGCAACTTTAGGCCGGTGCCTGTGGATGATTGACAGTCCGTCCTTCGTCCCCTTCAGAAACACTTCAATATTGAACTGTGGGTCTAGTATGAAAACCTTCCTCGCCTTCTGATCATAGAGGTGGTTTGAGAGGTAATCATCAGTGAACTGGTTTGGAAAGGCCTGAAAACAAGCAGGTGCATAAATATCTTCTCTATATTGAAATGGGGCAAAGGAATAAAAAGGCAATTCAAAGCACAAGTGCTCCCTGGGTGATTTTGGTAATTAATGTCAACATATCTCTTGTTGGACTAATGTTCCATCTAGTATATTTCAGACAAGTTCAATAGATGGAGTGGCATGGACTAGAGGATGTGGAACCCCTTCAAGATGTTAAGGACAAAGGATTGGATCAAGCTCAAAGCTAATGTAATGCCCAGGATGCGACTATATCTCCTACGTGTCGAGGCACGACTTAAAGATATAAGCCCATTCTGGAATGATCGCAAGTTTGGTACCTTTGCACATCTCATGTAAAATAGGGATGGAAAACTGAAAAGATAGTTGGCTTACACTCGCCACTTCACACAATACATTACATAAGCAAAGCATCATTCAAAACATCACAGCCCATCTAAGGGTAAGATCCAAAAGACAAGATACCAAACATAACGTAAAACCACAGGTCTAGATCGAATCCTAGTAGAAACCACTACTGATCGTCGAAAACGTCACAAGCATGCGGCCACTCTCTTCATCTAGCTCCCAGTGAAGCTCTGAACCAGCTCCTGCTTCATACTCGGCTGAACCTGCATCTGGGGTTGTAGTATATGTGAGCCACGAGGACTCAGCAATCCCATAACCATGGGTATCAAGACTAGCAAAGCTTTATGGGTAGGAAGAGGCAAAGTGGTGAGGTTGCAGCAGTGGCTAAGCATGATATATGGTGGCTATCTTACGAGTACAAGAATAAGATGAGCATCTACGCAAACGGTCGCAAAAGTAGTGATCGCTAAAGATCATGAACTACATACGAATCAAACATAACCCCACTGTGTTCTCTTCTCAAAGTGAAAAGAGATAGTCACGGTTACTCACACGGTTGTGTGTTTTACTTCGGATCCTCTGTCAAGTTTTCTACAACCGGACATTAACAAATTCCAATCTGCCACATAACCGCGGGCACGACTTTCGAAAGATCATAACCCTGCAGGGGTGTCCCAACTTAGCCCATCACAAGCTCTCACGATTAGCTGAAGTGATAAATATAATATCATCACTCCTTATCTTAGGGAAATCCGATCAGGCTCGGCTTCCCGGTGCACAAGACATTTCGACAATGGTAAAACAAGTCCAGCAAGACCTCCCGGCGTGTCGACACCCTGATAGTAGCCGCGTGTATCTCGTCTCAGGCCACAACCGGATGGGACAAGCTACGAGTAAAACCAAACCTCGATTTTCCCCGTGGTGGCCCCGCAGGTTGCCCGTTTGGGACCAACACCATCAGCACTGCCCCCCCCTGCTATGTAGAATTAAGAACCCGGGGACGCGACCCCCTATGCAATTTAATTAATTAATTAAGTTGTTATTATGAGGCAAATTAAAACCAATGTTGGGCCTTGCTGGAGGAGTTTTATTCAAAGTCGAACTGTCAAGGGGTCCCCATCCACCCATCGTGTAAGGAACGCAAAATCAAGGAACATAATGCCGGTTTATCGGCGCCTAAGGTGGCATGAGTGGAAAAAAACACCGAGCAAAAGGCCAAGCCTTCCACCCATGCCCAGTATATAGGTGTGTTAATAATAATTATAAACATTGTGATATTCCAACAACAAGTTACCACCTGGAACGATCTTCATCTTCACGTGCAACTAACAACGCTATAAGAGGGGCTGAGCAAGCGGGTAACATTGCCGAACAGTGGTTTTGCTAGGAAGGTGTCAAAGGTTAGAGGTTTCAAGGCAACAAGGAGAGGCTGACATAAAGATGGGTAGCGCGACAAGTAACGATAGCATCGAGACAACTAAGCATGGCAATGGTAGTAAAGTTATCCAAGGGTATGATCATCTTGCCTGGGATTCCGCAAGGAAGAAGAACGGGTCCATGAAGTAGACGGAGCAACAAGTCGAGCGAATCCTCACAACTCCGGAACGAAACCGAAGCTAACAAGAGAAGCAACCGGAAAGAAGCAAACAACACGGTAAACACACAATCATAAACATGGCATACGATGCACATCCAAGTATGATGCATGTCCGGTTTAATTATGCATGTCATGGTAAAGTGCACAAACAAGTACTACAAGTTAAGTGGAGCTCAATATGCAACGAGTTGCATATTGACGAAACACCACATTTTATTTATTTAGTTGACTCTCGTTTATTTACAAGACATGATTAAATGTTTGCTAACATGGCAAGAGGTGAAGCAAAAACGAACTACCTATTTAGACATTTTAAATGAGGCCGGAAATAACAACAACAATTCCGGAAAAATCCCCATATGCATGTTTAGCAATTTTTAAGCAAACAACAATTAAACATTTTAATGTTGTTAACATGATGCGGATGACATGATCAAGTTTATGCAATTTTATTAATTAAAGGTTAACATGAAGAAGATATGAAGCATTGCCACCGTGGTGGAAGAAAAGGTGCCACGGCAACGATCCGAAAATGATGCAACGGCAACATCTCGGTTCCGGTAACTCATTGAGAGACCGGTGCAAAAGAATGATCGGCGTGAGCGACTCGAACAATAAGAAAGGTGGGGTGATCCCGTCATCCGGGTTCCCACGGGTCGGCGACGAGGCAACCGAGGAGCATGACAAAAGTTGAAATGGGAACGGTGCACACAAGGACAAACATTTCGTACAACACATCAAGCATTCCACGGGTCATCGTCTCGGGTTATACCTTCGGAACATTTGTTTCGGGGCGGCTCGAGATCGTAGTGGAAGTAGTGGTACTCGCAGTCGTAGAGGAAGTAGTGGAAGTAGACGTTCCATAGAGGTACTCGTTATGTAGCCGTTCTCGCGATTCGTAGAGGAAGTAGGCGTTCCGTTCGTCGAGGAAGTAGTTGTTCTCGTTTCCGAAGAGGTACTTGTCGCGGCATCGGACGTTGGGGTACTTGACGCGTTCGTCTTGTGTAGTCGTACTCGGTTCGTAGCGGTCATGTCACGTGTCGTGGAACTTGTCGGTCTCGGGACTTGGCGACGGTAGTGGAACTTGGCGTTCTCGTAGCGGTCTTGCCGGACTCGGTTCTCGCGACGTAGTTGAACTTGCGGGTCTTGGCGACGGTGGTAGTAGAGGTACATATCATCCTGGCACTTGGCGAAAAAAAACAACAACAACAGCCACGATGGTCTAGATCACGGCCACGGCGAGGAGGAGAGGCAGCACGCAGGCGGCGGGACTCTTGGACGGGGAGGATGGGGCAGCACCTAGCTCTTGGAGGGAGACGGCGAGGAGGCAGTCAAGGCGGAACCATCGCTAGCGGCCACCCGCGGGCACCATGGCGAGGACGCGGCGCAGGGGCGCTCGGCCTACTGGTGGAGGATGGCCTGCAGGAGAAGGGAGGCCGGGGCGCGTCGGGCTCCTGGCGCGGCAGGGCGCTCGTGGCCGCAAGGCCGAAGGTGAGGCGCACGGCGCGCGGTGTCTTCGGGTCGACGCTGGAGAGGCGCGGAGGAGGGAGGTCTCGTGCGCCGGCTGGGGGAGGCCGCAGGCCGGCTGGGCCTGAGGGATGGGCAGATGCGGCTTGGGCCAGAAGGCCTGATGGCTGAGCCCTCCTGCCTCTCTCTCTTTATTAAAAAAACAAAGAAGAGAAAGAAAGAAAATAGAGGTTAGGGATGGAATTTGGGCAAGAGGATAGTTTCCCTGGACTCGCAACAATGTCCACGGTCCACGAAAAAATAGGAGAGACAAAATGAAAGTTTAAATTCCAATTCATTTGAATTTAATTCAAATGATTTGCACAAGATTGAGGCTTTGGAGAGTCCAAAAATAATGAGAATTTTGGTGGAGCTCGGGAAAATGATTAAAGAATTGTTGGCAAAGTTCGAGGCAAGGAATTGAGATAGAAAATGCATGGAACTTAAATTGTAAGTGTGTGTGGGTTAATTCACAACAATTGGAATATTTATTTATATAGCTCCCTAAATATTGGGAGGATATGTTATAAAGAGAAAACACCATGTGCATTCCCTCGATTTAAGTGGACCGAAGGTCCACACGATTTATTTAAGTTGAGATGCAAAAGAAATATGACATGATGGCATGATGACATGATGCAATGCAAAAATAAATAACACAAGCACAAATGAAACACACGGGAGAACCCGGAACATCTGGAATCTTCTGGAATCTTTTGGAATCTTCTGGGACGTCGGTCTTCGGGCGTCACAACTCTCCCACACTAACAGAGGATCTCGACCCGAGATCCTAGAGATAGCACCGGTAAAAAAACGGAAGAGGAAGAGGTAAACAAAGTTGCTTCTTTGACAGACGAGTGAAACCAGGAACCTGAGAGGTTGAACAATCTTGAAGGAAAGAATGCAACAGAGATTAACGAAGATGAAAACACTCCGTTAGAAAAGAGGAACAAGGAACATTATGAGAACCTTGAAGGTTGAAAGACATGAAACAAGAGCTCACGGATGACGGACGAATTTCAAAACCACTCCGGTTAACCAAGATTGAGAAGGAATATGAACGAAATAATTTGGACAGCACTCCGTCTGAAAAATGGAAGGAATTAACAAGAGTTGCCAAGTTGGGATGATACTAGATGAAAACAACAACATATTGCCTGCGAAACAATTGAAAGAAAGGCACAAGGGGTAAGAAAACTCAGACAGCACTCCGGTTGAAAAGAGAGGCAAAACATGAAAAGGTGAGAGAATTAGAATGGAGGACACAACACTCCTGTTAAATGGACAAGCAAAGGAAAGAACATGATCTCGATAAAATGATATGATGGTTAAAGAGAGAGCAACATCACAATGCCTCTGGAATGAAAGAATAGCATATAAATCAATGAAAGAAATGAATGGAGAAGAAAATGACAACTTCTCCCACGAATGAATTGCAAATCATCCTTACGAAGAAGGTTGAATGGATTTGTTGGAAAATTCAACAACGAAAAGAATAAGCTCGTTGTGGGCTTATGGAAAACATCTCAAAATTATGAGGTGACAGCCAGCCACTGACCAAAACATTTGATTGGATTGAGATCAACAAGGAGATGAAAAACTTATTTCACCGGAATGATAAATGAAGAACTTGGGTCATTTATAAGCACCATAATTAGCAACAATCCTTAGGGAAAGCTTTTAGGTGAAATACACCCCAAGATTACTCCAACGAATAATTGAAGGGTTGAAAGGATCTCCTAAAGAAAAAGAAATGATGGTTTTAATTATCTCATTCTTGATAACTCGTGAATCATGAAACATGAAGGAATTGTCAAGAATGACATAACGCCATCTGAAAAGATAAGGTAGAAAGGATTGCAATTGGAAACATGATGAAGAATGCTTGAGGTCCAACAAGAATCTTGAAGAACACTTCGAGGATGAATTAAAACTCGATGAACCACCATGAGAACTCCGGTAATGAAAGCATGAGAAGTGAAAGATGAAAAGAATAAGATTCAAGGTCTGTGATGAATTAGATGGAGCTTTGAAATGATATAATTGAAATAACGTGGAGCTCCGGAAAACAAGATGAACAACTTAGAACCGAGAATATGATATGATGAACAAGCTCTGGAAAAAGAGATTAAACACTTCGAGGAAATAAGAATAAGATTTATTGTGTGCTTATCCTTCATCAAATTAAATTGATGACAAGCAAACAGATTTGGCATACTACTTATTCTCGTTGGAAAGAATTAAGAGAGATCTCGCACAAGCTTGGGTAAATATTCAACGAACCACCGGTAGGATTCTGAAAATAACAAATGAATTGATATGATAACAAGGAAGAGTAATCTTGAAAGAACCACCGTAAAAAATATGGAGACGAACGAAGAGACATCAATGAAGAATAGTTGGAGGACGAAGTTGAAAACTGAGAACGAAGAATCTTCTGAAATGATGGCCTTCGAAGGAACACAAAGAAAGAATTCATAAAATGCTTCGGACTGTATAAAAAAGAATTCCTCACAAACGGAACACTTATGAGGATGGTATGAAGGTAGAACCATGAATCTTGAGAGAACGAGCCAAGATTTAAGAGGAAAACTTCTCCGGTCTTCAAATGTTGAGAATGAAGACGAGAAATGCCATAAGAATTGTTGAGCACTCCGGAATGAACAATTAAAAAGGTTGAAACAACGATGAAAAGAATTTGAAAGCGGTCTTGGAGAAGTCATGTGACTGATGGAAATCATTCTTACGTCACACTTCACAAAGAATTTTAGAATAACTCCGGAAAAGAAATTAGAAGAGTCAGGTAAGATCCTGGGAAAAACCTGTGGGTTAGGGCCCACTCAAAAGAAACCACCGTTGAAAAAGATTGCTTAAGAGATATTGCACCGGTAGAATTAAATGGCTTGAATGAGATGACAATCCTCAAAATAGCTTGAACAGATTAAGAATTGAATTATGAATCTTCAGCACTCCGGATATGAATAGCAAGAGGAGAATGATTAATTGGTACACCGAAATAAGAAAGCGTTGTGAAATGAGGAAGAGGATAAGATCAACACCGAAATCTTGAATTACATCCACCGGCAGAATTTGAGAACAAAAGAATGATGAACTTGAAACTCTTGAGCATTTTCAAGATAAATCACTGGATAAGAACATTGAAGGAAAAGAATGAAGAAATATCACATGAATAAAATGGATACTTGATCTGAGAATTTCTTGCTCCGGGAAGAAGAAGGGTGGGAGGGTGGGGAAAACAAAGACAACTTGAGACGAACAAAAGGACACCGGTTGAAAAAGAATTTAACATGACAATCTCGATGGTCAAGAAGAATTAGCACTCCCATAGAAATATAAGAACACCGATTAGGAAAGGTATGGAATCAACATTTGACATCGAAGCAACTCGAATACCAGAATCAAATCAAAACAACGGATAGATATGTTGCAACATGATCTTCACAATATCATCCGAACAGAGAATTGAACGAATGAATTCCGCAGGTACATCAACTCGTCGAGAAGCCACTTGGGAGAACAAAAGATAAATAAAAGCAACAAGGATCAGATAGAACAAATACAAGATAGAAGCTTCATTCCACATATTCGTGCTGAAAGCTCATGGAACGTGTTACAAAAGGGTTTTGCAATCCCCAGATCAGCATAGCCAAGGACCCTTTAAGATGCAACTCCCGATCGGAACAAGCCCATAAAACCACTTCATTCAATGTAGAACCCCGAACTCCATATCATGCATTCGTTGGAAGAAAGCCTACGAGGTACTAGATGAACCCACCTATTAATTTCCGAAAGTTTCCAGTTATGCAATCAGGTGTTGGGGATACAGGGGAAGCACAGCGCACTCAACTCTAATCCTACATCCAGCTGTATCCATCCTTCAACACATAACCAGTTATTTCCGGAAACCGTTTACCTCGGACCTTCAAAACGCATCTACTATACAAGCTATGGCAATACTCCCGAACTACCTCCCTAGTACTGGGTGATGTCGGGGTTATCTTGCCACTAACCGCATAGGAGAGTTTTCGATGCCGGCCGTCTTAAGTATTCCAGAACTGATACGATATATTTGTGACGACAACACCTCGGAGCTCAACTCCCCGGGACAATGCCACAACCCCTAATGACAGGAGGCATCGAGAACAATGTTCTCATCACAAAGACATCGGAACAATCCAAACAATACTCGCGTGATCCTAAAAAAAATTTGGTGAATAGAAGAGACAAGAGTAATCTTCAGGAGTCCTCACCAGAGTGAAAAGAGATGAGGAGCAAAAGAAATCCTACTCTCCGATATATATATATAGACTCAAAGCAATTTTCAGTGTGTGCCTAGACTCAACCGTCAACGATTCGATCAATCAGTGGGGGCTTCTAGGTCGGAGAAGGCTCTGAATACCAACTTGTAATGCCCAGGATGGGACTATATCTCCTACGTGTCGAGGCACGACTTAGAGATATAAGCCCATTCTGGAATGATCGCAAGTTTGGTACATTTGCACATCTCATGTAACATAGGGATGGAAAACTGACAAGATAGTTGGCTTACAGTCGCCACTTCACACAATACATTACATAAGCAAAGCATCATTCAAAACATCACAGCCCATCTAAGGGTAAGATCCAAAAGACAAGATACCAAACATAACGTGAAACCACAGGTCTAGATCGAATCCTAGTAGAAACCACTACTGATCATCGGAAACGTCACAAGCATGCGGCCACTCTCTTCATCTAGCTCCCAGTGAAGCTCTGAACCAGCTCCTGCTTCATACTCGGCTGAACCTGCATCTGGGGTTGTAGTATCTGTGAGCCACGAGGACTCAGCAATCCCATAACCATGGGTATCAAGACTAGCAAAGCTTTATGGGTAGGAAGAGGCAAAGTGGTGAGGTTGCAGCAGCGGCTAAGCATGATATATGGTGGCTATCTTACGAGTACAAGAATAAGATGAGCATCTACGCAAACGGTCGCAAAAGTAGTGATCGCTAAAGATCCTGAACTACATACGAATCAAACATAACCCCACCGTGTTCTCTTCTCAAAGTGAAAAGAGACAGTCACGGTTACTCACACGGTTGTGTGTTTTACTTCGGATCCTCTGTCAAGTTTTCTACAACCGGACATTAACAAATTCCAATCTGCCACATAACCGCGGGCACGGCTTTCGAAAGATCATAACCCTGCAGGGGTGTCCCAACTTAGCCCATCACAAGCTCTCACGATTAGCTGAAGTGATAAATATAATATCATCACTCCTTATCTTAGGGAAATCCGATCAGGCTCGGCTTCCTGGTGCACAAGACATTTCGACAATGGTAAAACAAGTCTAGCAAGACCTCCCGGCGTGCCGACACCCTGATAGTAGCCGCGCGTATCTCGTCTCAGGCCACAACCGGATGGGACAAGCTACGAGTAAAACCAAACCTTGAGTTTCCCCGTGGTGGCCCCGCAGGTTGCCCGTTTGGGACCAACACCATCAGCACTGGCCCCCCCCTGCTATGTAGAATTAAGAACCCGGGGACGCGACCCCCTATGCAATTTAATTAATTAATTAAGTTGTTATTATGAGGCAAATTAAAACCAATGTTGGGCCTTGCTGGAGGAGTTTTATTCAAAGTCGAACTGTCAAGGGGTCCCCATCCACCCATCGTATAAGGAACGCAAAATCAAGGAAAGTAATGCTGGTTTATCGGCGCCTAAGGTGGCATGAGTGGAACAAAACACCGAGCAAAAGGCCAAGCCTTCCACCCATGCCCAGTATATAGGTGTGTTAATAATAATTATAGACATTGTGATATTCCAACAACAAGTTCCCACCTAGAACGATCTTCATCTTCACCTGCAACTAACAACGCTATAAGAGGGGCTGAGCAAGCGGGTAACATTGCCAAAAAGTGGTTTTGCTAGGAAGGTGTCAAAGGTTAGAGGTTTCATGGCAACAAGGAGAGGCTGACATAAAGATGGGTAGCGCGACATGTAACGATAGCATCGAGACAACTAAGCATGGCAATGGTAGTAAAGGTATCCAAGGGTACGATCATCTTGCGTGGGATTCCGCAAGGAAGAAGAACGGCTCCATGAAGTAGACGGAGCAACAAGTCGAGCGAATCCTCACAACTCCGGAACGAAACCGAAGCTAACAAGAGAAGCAACCGGAAAGAAGCAAACAACACGGTAAACACAGAATCATAAACATGGCATACGATGCACATCCAAGCATGATGCATGTCCGGTTTAATTATGCATGTCATGGCAAAGTGCACAAACAAGTACTACAAGTTAAGTGGAGCTCAATATGCAACGAGTTGCATATTGACGAAACACCACATTTTATTTATTTAGTTGACTCTCGTTTATTTACAAGACATGATTAAATGTTTGCTAACATGGCAAGAGGTGAAGCAAAAACAAACTACCTATTTAGACATTTTAAATGAGGCCGGAAATAACAACAACAATTCCGAAAAAATCCCCATATGCATGTTTAGCAATTTTTAAGCAAACAACAATTAAACATTTTAATGTTGTTAACATGATGCGGATGACATGATCAAGTTTATGCAATTTTATTAATTAAAGGTTAACATGAAGAAGATATGAAGCATTGTCACTGTGGTGGAAGAAAAGGTGCCACGGCAACGATCCGAAAATGATGCAACGGCAAAATCTCGGTTCCGGTAACTCGTTGAGAGACCGGTGCAAAAGAATGATCGGCGTGAGCGAGTCAAACAATAAGAAAGGTGAGGTGATCCCGTCATCCGGGTTCCCACGGGTCGGCGACGAGGCAACCGAGGAGCATGACAAAAGTTGAAACGGGAACGGTGCACACAAGGGCAAACATTTCATACAACACATCAAGCATTCCACGGGTCATCGTCTCGGGTTATACCTTCGGAACATTTGTTTCGGGGCGGCTCGAGATCGTAGTGGAAGTAGTGGTACTCGCGGTCGTAGAGGAAGTAGTGGAAGTAGACGTTCCGTAGAGGTACTCGTTATGTAGCCGTTCTCGCGATTCGTAGAGGAAGTAGGCGTTCCGTTCGTCGAGGAAGTAGTTGTTCTCGTTTCCGAAGAGGTACTTGTCGCGGCATCGGACGTTGGGTACTTGACGCGTTCGTCTTGTGTAGTCGTACTCGGTTCGTAGCGGTCATGTCACGTGTCGTGGAACTTGTCGGTCTCGGGACTTGGCGACGGTAGTGGAACTTGGCGTTCTTGTAGCGGTCTTGCCGGACTCGGTTCTCGCGACGTAGTTGAGCTTGCGGGTCTTGGCGACGGTGGTAGTAGAGGTACATATCATCCTGGCACTTGGCGAAAAAAAAACAACAGCAACAGCCACGGTGGTCTAGATAACGGCCACGGCGAGGAGGAGAGGCAGCACGCTGTCTGTGTACTAAGGTACGGGTACCTCAGTACCCCAACTTGTGCACGGGCAGTAGCAGCTTCCCGCGGCAGGGCCTACCACGCGCTTGCCGGAGACCTTCCTGCTCCATATAAAAACCATTCAAAAACAAAGTATACAAGACAGAAGATCAAGACCCCGGCGAGTGGAGCTTGCCGGGAAGGCCGTTTCAGGCTCAAGATTACCTCACTCACGCAAGGCCCTAGCAAGAGGAGCTTGCCAGGAAGACTAGAAGATTACGTTACAGAAGACATGCCTCGGCGCAACTTGCGCCCCGGCAGGGCCCGGGGAGCGACAAGCTCCAGAGCCCGACAAGCTCCCGGGCCCGGCAAGGTCAAGACCCCGGCAAGGTGCTTGCCGGGGAGAGTTGTGCTGCGTGCCTGCGCTCCAGCTCATCGAACCATGCGTCGCCCTGGGGCCACTCCAGGGACGCGTGGCGGATGGCTGTGCAGCCTGGGGGCACGGTGGCGCTCCACGGTGGCAAAGCCATCGCCGTGGCAAACGGAGACGCAAGGGCGGGCGCTTTTGGGGTCGACGGCGACGGGCATTAAATGCTCTTGTCCCCCACTGTCAAAGTAGGTAGCGACCACTGTTCATACACTGTAGCTCCACTATTCCCGCACTGTTACAACTACCACCTCTTTTACATTTTCACCCTTCCTCCTACGTTGACACCTGTCGGTGACCCCTTGCACTATAAAAGGAGGCCCATGCACAACGTAGAAAGGGTTCGGAACCTAGATCGCTCATACGCTCGGTGTAGCTAGTTCTTCAAGCTCCCGAGCTCCTCAACTCAATACAAACTAAGCAGGAGTAGGGTTTTACGCGTCCATCGCGGCCCGAACCTGGGTAAACTGCCTGCGTGATCTCCACGATCTGCTCTTCGTGCTCCCTCCGCCCTCTTACCGCACAAGCAAGGGGCTCCGGTCCCATATGTGTTGGTGGCGGACAGTTTCCCCCGACACACGCCGGCGGCGGGACTCTTGGACGGGGAGGACGGGGCAGCACCTAGCTCTTGGAGGGAGACGGCGAGGAGGCAGTCGAGGCGGAACCATCGCTGGCGGCCACCCGCGGGCACCATGGCGAGGACGTGGCGCAAGGGCGCTAGGCCTGCTGGTGGAGGATGGCCTGCTAGAGAAGGGAGGCCGGGGCGCGTCGGGCTCCTGGCGCGGCTGGGCGCTCGTGGCCGCAGGGCCGAAGGCGAGGCGCACGGCGCGCGGTGTCTTCGGGTCGACGCTGGAGAGGCGCGGAGGAGGGAGGTCTCGGGCGCCGGCTGGGGGAGGCCGCAGGCCGGCTGGGCCTGAGGGATGGGCAGATGCGGCTTGGGCCAGAAGGCCTGATGGCTGAGCCCTCCTGCCGCTCTCTCTTTATTAAAAAAACAAAGAAGAGAAACAAAGAAAATAGAGGTTAGGGATGGAATTTGGGCAAGAGGATAGTTTCCCTGGACTCGCAACAATGTCCACGGTCCACGAAAAAATAGGAGAGACAAAATGAAAGTTTAAATTCCAATTCATTTGAATTTAATTCAAATGATTTGCACAAGATTGAGGCTTTGGAGAGTCCAAAAATAATGAGAATTTTGGTGGAGCTCGGGAAAATGATTAAAGAATTGTTGGCAAAGTTCGAGGCAAGGAATTGAGATAGAAAATGCATGGAACTTAAATTGTAAGTGTGTGTGGGTTAATTCCAAACAATTGGAATATTTATTTATATAGCTCCCTAAATATTGGGAGGATATGTTATAAAGAGAAAACACCATGTGCATTCCCTCGATTTAAGTGGACCGAAGGTCCACACGATTTATTTAAGTTGAGATGCAAAAGAAATATGACATGATGGCATGATGACATGATGCAATGCAAAAATAAATAACACAAGCACAAATGAAACACACGGGAGAACCCAGAACATCCGGAATCTTCTGGAATCTTCTGGGACGTCGGTCTTCGGGCGTCACAGCTAAGGACCCTACATTTTCCATTTTAGTGATCCAAGATCACATTGAGTCCATAGGAAAGCCAATACTATTAAAAGGGGATGAGGTGTTGCTTAATGGCCTGCTTGCTCATGATGCTTAGTGATATACTCCAAAACCCTCAACCACTTTCTCACATCCACATAAGTCCCAAAACAAAAGTCAAACTCGGCCCCACCGAAAATATCTATCTGATGCCACCGAGTTCATTTGGCATAGCCACTGCGAGAAAACCTAATCATTTCGGTCTCACCGAAAGGGATCTCGGTCTCACCGAGACGGAATTGCAAATTCTCGGTTGCCTGTTGCAATATTTTCGGTCTAACCAAGATGTGCAATTGGTCCCACCGAGTCTGTAATGCAAACTCTCTATAGCCCCTTCGTAACATTTCGGTCTCACCGAAATGAGCGAATCTGTCCCACCGAGTTTGCGTGACCAACTCTCTGTGTGCTTATTACCAAAATCAGTCTCACCGAGTTTGTGTAATCGGTCCCACCGAGATTACGTTATGCCCTAACCCTAACGAAATCGGTTCCATCGAGTTGATCATATCGGTCCCACCGAAATACCTAATGGTCACATTATGAACTAAATCGGTCCGACCGAGTTCTTCGAATCGGTCCCACCGAGTTTGGCAAATTGTGTGTAACGGTTAGATTTTGTGTGGAGGCTATATATACCCCTCCACCCACTCTTCACTCGTGGAGAGAACCATCAGAACATATGTACACTTCCATCATTCATGTTCTGAGAGAGAACCAACTACTCAAGTGTTGAGATCAAGATATTCCATTCCTACCATATGAATCTTGTTATCTAGCCTTCCCCAAGTTGCTTTCCACTCAAATCCTTCCTCCACCATATCCAAATCTGTGAGGAGCTGTTTGAGTGTTGGGGAGACTATCACTTGAAGCATTTGAGCAAGGAGTTCATCATCAACACACCGTTTATTACCTTTTGGAGAGTGGTGTCTCCTAGATTGGTTAGGTGTCACTTGGGAGCCTCCGATAAGATTGTGGAGTTGAACCAAGGAGTTTGTAAGGGCAAGGAGATTGCCTACTTCGTGAAGATCTATCGCTAGTGAGGCAAGTCCTTCATGGGCGATGGCCATGGTGGGATAGTCAAGGTTGCTTCTTCGTGGACTCTTCATGGGTGGAGCCCTCCGTGGACTCGCGCAGCCGTTACCCTTTGTGGGTTGAAGTCTCCATCAACTTGGATGTACGATAGCACCACCTATCGGAACCAAGACAAAAAACATCGTTGTCTTCACTTGCATTTGCTCCTTCTAAACTCCTCCCTTTACCTTCATATGCAATTGTTTACTTTCCGCTTCTATACTCTTAGAATTGCATGTGTAGGTTGATTACTTGACTTGTGCTAAGTTGCTAAAATCTGCCAAGAATTAAAATTGGGAAAAGGATATATTTTTTGCTTTAGTCAAGTGGTCAAAGTTGCATGCTTTACTTCACAATACCTATATTCTCTTGTCATATATGCTTGTTGTGTATTGTGAAAGTTAAACATGTGCTAAAACTCCACTCCAACATCAAGTATGTTCAAAGCTGCCACTTTTCTTGCTAAAGTCTATTCACCCCCCTCTAGACACACTCTTCTGGATCCTTTCAATTGGTATCAGAGCTTTGGTCTCCATTGCTTTGGTTTAATCACCATTGGAGGAAGATGGATGAGTCTACATTGGGGAGTATTAGACGTAGAGTACCTATGCTTCATGGAGAGTACTTTCAGAAATGGAAAAATGAGATGCTTGAGATTTTGAATTAATATCATCTGAACAAGTACATTGATAATCCTTGCATGCCCCCCATTGATGCTTCAAATCCTACTCTCAATGAGAAACTTGACATGATTCGCAATATTAGAACTATCAATCTTATTATTAGAGGATTGCCCAAAAGCTTTATTGCTAGCTTACCTACTCTAGATTGTGCTTACACGATATGGAGATTTTTAGAGGAACGATTTCCAAATTATTCGTTGAAAAATCTTGATGAGATTCTCCATAAGTCTATTGCCTTAAATAATGTGAGTACTAGTGATCCTAAGTTTGGTGATTGTCTGTTTGAACTTCGTGAACTCATGCTTGCCAAAGGAGACGTTGGAATAATTGGAAATATCATTTCCGAAGTCATTAGAATTCATAGAGATGAACATTGTAACGGTCATACTTCTAATGAATCACTCTCTCTAGGTGTTGATCAATCACATGACGATGAGGAACATGGATACTACGATGAAGATGAACTTGATGAACAAATGATACATTTTGGTCCTACGGCAAATCTTCGTGGTTACACGGCTGGAGGAAAGGAATGGGTGCTTGATAGTGGTTGCACGGATCACATGACCAGAGATAAGGACATGTTTGATGAGCTTGCTAGAAATGATGGCCCACGAAAGTATGTTACCTTTGGTGACAACTCTAAGGGTAAAGTTGTTGGCCTTGGTAAGGTGGCCATATCCAATGATAGCTCAATTAAGAATGTCATGCTTGTAGCATCCCTCGCATATAATCTTCTCTCCATGTATAGATTGGCTGATTTTGGTTTAAATGTGCTATTTACTCATGTTGATTGCCAGGTCTTCCATAGAGATAATCACAACATGGTCTTTACCGGCATACGTAGAGGTGGCCTATACATTGTTGACTTCACTAAGAAAGCCCAACCCCGCACTTGCTTAATTGCTAAATCCTCTAAAGGTTGGTTGTGGCATAGAAGGTTAGGTCATGTCGGTATGCGAAATCTTGATAAGCTAATTAAAGGTGATCATATCCTTAGTGTTAAAGATTTTATATTTGACAAAGATATACTTTGTAGTCCTTGTCAAGCAGGAAAACAAGTTGGAGGAATTCATCCCGTGAAGAACATCATGACAACTAGAAAACCACTTGAGCTACTTCATATGGATCTTTTTGGTCCCAATGCTTACAAAAGCCTCGGTGGTAACTCCTTTGGTTTAGTCATTGTTGATGATTTTTCAAGATTTACGTGGGTGTTCTTTCTTGATGATAAATCGCAGGTCCAAAAGATCTTCAAAAACTTTGCTAGGAAGGCCCAAAATCAATTTGAAGTGAAGATCAAGAAGGTTCGCAGCGACAATGAACAGCGTTCAAGAACGCAAATATGGATACCTTTCTTGACGAAGAAGGGATTTCACCTGAGTTCTCGGCTACGTACACGCCTCAACCAAATTGAGTTGTTGAGAGGAGGAACCGGACACTCATCAAGATGGCAAGAATGATGCTTGATGAATACAAGACGCCAAGACACTTTTGGGCGGACGCGGTTGAGACAGCTTGTCATGCAACAAATCGCTTGTATCTTCACAAGCTTCTCGGCAAGACGGCATACGAGCTTCTCACCGGTAACAAACCCCAAGTTGGATACTTTCAAGTATTCAGCTCAAAGTGCTACATTCTTGATAAGCATCGTCGTTCTAAATTTGCTCCTAAATCTCATGAAGGTTTCCTACTTGGTTACGGCTCAAACTCTCACACATACCGTGTCTACAACAATTTCACCCAAAAGGTTGAAGATACGGTAGATGTGAAGTTTGATGAATCTAACGGCTCGCAAATAGAGCAATTGCCAATTGATGTAGGAGATAAAGATCCTTCGGAAGCAATCCAAGACTTATCCATTGGCAAGATCCATCCATCGAAGGTGAAAGAGAGCACTTCGCCCGTCCATGTGGATGCTCCTACCTCACGACAAGGTGAACCTCAAGTTGACTTGGAGGCATCCACAAGTGGGACACGCCATGACGAAGGAAACGAGGATGTGCATCAAGATGAACCTCATCAACCTCCTTCTGCACCTCCACAAGGGGACAACAACACCAACAATACTGAAGAAGGACAAGAAGAGGAAGAAGGCAATGAAGAAGATGTTCCACCCCGACCCAAGCAAAAGCTTTCATGAGTTAGAGCAAGAATTGCTAGAGATCATCCCGTTGAGAAAATCTACAATGATATCCAAACCGGGAGAATCACTTGCTCTAAATCTTGTTTAGCTAATTTTTGTGAACATTAATCTTTCATATCTAACCTTGAACCTATGAAGGTTGAGCTCTTGATGATCCAGATTGGGTGAACGCCATGCACGAAGAGCTACACAACTTCGAGAGAAATCAAGTGTGGACATTGGTCGAAAAGCCCGACAACAACCACAACATCATCGGTACCAAATTGGTGTTTCGCAACAAGCAAGACTAAGATGGTCAAGTTGTCCACAACAAAGCACGTCTCGTCGCCTGAGGCTACACTCAAGTTGAAGGTATGGACAATGGTGAGACATACGCCCCCGTTGCTAGACTTGAATCCATTCGCATCTTGCTTGCCTATGCTAATCACCATGATATCACCTTGCACCAAATGGACATTAAAAGTGCTTTTCTCAATGGTGAAATTGAGGAGGAAGTTTATGTTCAACAACCTCCGGGCTTTGTTAATCCCAAGAAACCTGATCATGTATACAAACTACACAAAGCCCTATATGGTCTTAAGCAAGCTCCTAGAGCATGGTATAAATGTTTGACCAAGTTCCTAATTGAAAAAAGGTTTGAAATTGGAAAAATAGATTTCACTCTTTTTACTAAAAGTGTTAATGGTAAATTATTTGTGTGACAAAATTATGCTCATGATATCATATTTGGTTCTACTATAACCCTCATTTTAGTGAAAGGTTTGGAAAGCTAATGTCGAAAAAGTTTGAGATGTCTATGATGGGTGAACTCAAGTTCTTTCTTGGTTTGCAAATCAAGCAAACTAACGAGGGTACCTTTGTTTCTCAAACAAAGTATACTAAGGACTTGTTCAAGAAGTTCAACATGCAAGAATGCAAAGGTATGACTACACCCATGCCTACTAGTGGACATCTTGACTTAACTAAGGATGGTGAACCGGTTGATCAAAAGGTTTATCGCTCTATGATTGGTTCATTGTTATATCTATGTGCCTCATGTGCCGATATTATGCTAAGTGTGTGCATGTGTGCACGATACCAAGCGGCCTCTAAAGAATTTCATCTTAAGGCCGTGAAACGGATATTGAGATACCTAAT
Organism: Secale cereale; assembly: GCA_902687465.1. Lineage (NCBI taxonomy): Eukaryota > Viridiplantae > Streptophyta > Magnoliopsida > Poales > Poaceae > Secale > Secale cereale. The sequence continues at coordinate 148,249,876 of LR738709.1, forward strand.
TCATACACCAATTTTTGGCATTTGGTATCCTAAGAGGTCCTCTTTTGATCTTGTTGGCTACTCCGACTCGGATTATGCCGGTGACAAGGTTGATCGATAGTCTACTTCGGGTACTTGTCAATTTCTTGGTAGATCTATCGTGTCTTGGTCTTCCAAGAAACAAAACTCGGTATCCTTATCCACCGCCAAAGCAGAATACATTGCCGCTGGTTCATGTTGTGCTCAATTGCTTTGGATGACTCAAACTCTTAAAGACTATGGGATATGTGTGAAACATGTACCATTGCTTTGCGACAATGAAAGTGCCATTAAGATTGCTCATAATCCTATGCAACACTCTTGAACTAAACATATTGAAGTTCGTCATCATTTCATTCGAGATCATGTTGCTAAGGGTGATATTAATCCTAAACACGTTCGCACCGATAAGAAATTAGTAGATATTTTTACTAAACCACTTAATGAGAAAGTGTTTTGCACGTTGAGAGGTGAATTGAACATTATTGATGCCTCAAATTTGGAGTAGGAACTCCATTCGATACATGGAAGGCATAAGCCTTTCACTAATCCTTGACTTTCCCTTATGAACTTATGTCTTGGATATATTTGTGCCCTTGCATGCTATCTAACTCTTGTAGGCACTTGGATGAATCTAAATCCATGAGATTGCAACTCACTCACATATTGAGCAATCTCTACATCACCAAGCCCCTACACCGTGGTGGTTGAAGACAAGGAAGCATGAAACCCCTCAACATATCCTTTTACAATTTCTATATATCTATATATATATATATATATATATATATATATATATATATATCAAATTACATTTGGTATCAAACTTCCATGATTGTCATTATGGATACACAAGTGCTCTTCCTTGCAAGACTAACTCATGTAGGTAGATGAACTCAAACTACAAGTGGTGCTCCTAATCCTTGATGAGCTTCATCAACCTTGAGCAACCTACACAAGTTCAACTACATGATCAAGATCAACACCACTACCCAAGGTATGCTATTCCATCTTAGAGAAGCTTTGCCACAAGTTATGGGTCAAAGAAGCTCAACAAGATGTGAATACATCAAAAGGCTAAAACGAAAAATGTCAACCCCATTTTGAGCTTAAACGATGAGTATGACCAAGGATCAAGTGTCTTCACTTGACTCCTAAGTCAATATACTCTAACATAGGTGAATTTGTCGTCGACCAATTCTAGATGAAGTTCTCTAATATTTTTCTTGTGTTTCTTGCATTTTACACTTGCATTTTGTTCCCCTCCCCTTATCAAAGAAAAACTTCATCTAGATTTTTCTTTTCTCTGCTTTTCTTTGCATTTTCTACATCCAATTCATTGCAAATATTTCAGTTAATTCCTTGCAAATCCTTGTGAGATCTTATTTGACTGAGCTAAGATGGAAAACGGATCTCTCAATGTTGAACTTGGATCCACCGATTTTCTTCTTTCGGTCGAACCGCAATATCTCGGTGCCACCAAAGCAAACAACTCGGTGCTTCCGATTTCAACGCTGAGGAGACAGTTTGACATTTGCATCCTGCATATATGTTCCAACTCCACTCAATGATACTTGTCCTCTACCAGCATCTCATGCATATCCAGCTCTGCTTTGTGGCTCAAGGATCAAACCTATTTTGACTTACACTCCAGAAGATCCCTTCTTGGAAATTGATGTCAAAGGGGGAGAGAGAGCTCACATCAAAGCTTCAGGGAGAGAGCTCAAAGCCTAGGGGAGTAACATCACTTGCCCCAGATGCCTGGTGTTCAAGAGGAGAGTAGTTGCATGTCTCTATGAGGGGAAAGACATGTCTATGTTATTGATCTGATATGTTTTGCTCTGATTCTATTTCCCTACTTTCTTCCATTATCCAATATAAGATTCAGGGGGAGAAAGACTGCTAGGGAAGAAAGTCTTTGAATTCATTGCATAACTTTTACCTTTGGGAACATGTATGTATTCAAGAGTACCTAGTACTCACACTCTACATGTTATCCCAATCTTGGTACCCTTGTGACTCTTTTGTTATTCTGTCTAGTAGATGTACCTGTGTTATCTAACCTTGTTTACTCAGGTTCATCTCATCTTAAGTCAGCTCAAGATCACAAGGTAAGTATATGCATCACACTTATGAGCATGAAGATTTCTTGCTAATGTACATATTGTTTGCAAGAAGGAATCATGAACATGAGGATACACTTTATATATTCATATCATTTGCTCTGATGCATATAGCCAAGATACATGTAACTCTTTGCTTGCTTTGTCATGCCCATGCTTTCATATGCTCTTATATTCATCATTCACATGATTGCATAGACGTAGGGGGAGCCTATGCATGTTACATGTTCTTCCAAAGCTTTAACTACCATTATTCATATCTTTACCTAAAGCTTTGATGTATGTCGTCATCAATTACCAAAAAGGGGACATTGAAAGAACAAGTGCTCCTTGGGTGATTTTGGTAATTAATGTCAACATATCTCTTGTTGGACTAATGTTTCCATCTAGTATATTTCAGACAAGTTCAACAGATGGAGTGGCATGGACTAGAGGATGTGGAACCCCTTCAAGATGTTAAGGACAAAGGATTGGCTCAATCTCAAAGCTAAGGACTCTACATTTTCCATTTTAGTGATCCAAGATCACATTGAGTCCATAGGAAAGCCAATACTATTAAAAGGGGATGAGGTGTTGCTTAATGGCTTGCTTGCTCATGATGCTTAGTGATATAGTCCAAAACCTTCAACCACTTTCTCACATCCACATATGTCCCAAACCAAAAGTCAAACTCGGCCCCACCGAAAATGTCTATCCGGCGCCACCGAGTTCATTTGACATAGCCACTGCGCGAAAACCTAATCATTTCGGTCTCACCGAAAGGGATCTCGGTCTCACCGAGATGGGATTGCAAACACTCTGTTGCCTGTTGCAATATTTTTGGTCTAACTGAGATGTGCAATCGGTCCTACCGAGTCTGTAATGCAAACTCTCTGTTGCCTCTTCGTAACATTTCGGTCTCACCGAAATGAGCGAATCGGTCCCACCAAGTTTGCTTGACCAACTCTCTGTGTGCTTATTACCAAAATTGGTCTCACTGAGTTTGTGTAATCGGTCCCACCGAGATTATGTTATGCCCTAACCCTAATGAAATCGGTTCAACCGAGTTGATCATATCGGTCCCACCAAAATACCTAACGGTCACATTATGAACTAAACCGGTCCGGCCAAGTTCTTTGAATCGGTCCCACCGAGTTTGGCAAATTGTGTGTAACGGTTAGATTTTGTGTGGAGGCTATATATACCCCTCCACCCACTCTTCACTCAAGGAGAGAGCCATCAGAACATATCTACACTTCCATCCTTTATGTTTTGAGAGAGAACCACCTACTAAAGTGTTGAGATCAAGATATTCCATTCCTACCATGTGAATCTTGTTCTCTAGCCTTCCCCAAGTTGCTTTCCACTCAAGTCCTTCCTCCACCATATCCAAATCTGTGAGGAGCTGTTTGAGTTTTGGGGAGACTATCACTTGAAGCATTTGAGCAAGGAGTTCATCATCAACACACTGTTTATTACCTTTTGGATAGTGGTGTCTCCTAGATTGGTTAGGTGTCACTTGGGAGCCTCCGACAAGATTGTGGAGTTAAACCAAAGAGTTTGTAAGGGCAAGGAGATCGCCTACTTCGTGAAGATCTACCACTAGTGAGGCAAGTCCTTTGTGGGCGATGTCCATGGTGGGATAGACAAGGTTGCTTCTTCGTGGACCCTTCGTGGGTGGAGCCCTCTGCGGACTCGCGCAGCCCTTACCCTTCGTGGGTTGAAGTCTCCATCAACTTGGATATACGATAGCACCACCTATCGGAACCAAGACAAAAAACATCGTTGTCTTCACTTGTGTTTGCTCCTTCTAAACTCCTCCCTTTACCTTCATATGCAATTGTTTACTTTCCGCTGCTATACTCTTAGAATTGCATGTGTAGGCTGATTACTTGACTTGTGCTAAGTTGCTAAAATCTGCCAAGAATTAAAATTGGGAAAATGATAGATTTTTGTTTTAGTCAAGTGGTCAAAGTTGCATGCTTTACTTCACAATACCTATATTATCTTGTCATATATGCTTGTTGTGTATTGTGAAAGTTAAACATGTGCTAAAACTCCACGCCAACATCAAGTATGTTAAAAGCTGCCACTTTTCTTGCTAAAGTCTATTCACCCCCCCCCCCTCTAGACACACTCTCTTCTTGATCCTTTCAGCAATGTATAATAATTAGTACCATCTTGTAGTGAACTGATGTCTTCTTCATAGTGGGTCAAAACCTCTGACAGCATGACCTACATGTGCAAGACCAAATTGTTAATAACCTAAATATTAGAATGGTTCCTGCAATTGCACAATAATGTGATATTAGACAACGGACCGTGCATGTGCAGTTAACTAAACACCACAACAAATGAACCAAACGTTAACTGAGCACCACATTGCACAATATAACATACTGCTAATAGAAGATCAGACAGTTAACCAAACCAAGCATGCTTAACAACTTGGAAATATAGCAACTGTACTTGTTTCTCATGTATTTAGTACAACCAAATTTGATTTATCTCACATGGTATACAATAACAGGATGGAACCACAACAATTGAACATCGCATTGCAGAATTGAACCATGCAGTTAAGTAAACACCAGAACAAATGAACCAAATGTTAACTGAGCACCACATTGCATAATATAACATACTCCTAATAGAAGATCAGAGAGTTAACCAAACCAAGCATGCTTAACAACTTGGAAATATAGCAATTGTATTTGTATCTCATGTATTTAGTACATCCAAATTTGATTTATTTCTCACATGGTATACAATAACATAATGCAGCCACAACAATTGAACATCGTAGTGCAGAATTGAACCAAACAGTTAACTAAACGCCACAACAAATGAACCAAACGTTAACTGAGCACCACATTGCACAATATAACATACTCCTAATAGAAGATCAGACATTTAACCAAACTAATCCTGCTTAACAACTTGGAAATATAGCAATTTTATTTGTTTCTCATGTATTTAGTACATCCAAATTCGATTTATTTCTCACGTGGTATACAATAACAGAATGCACCCACAACAATTGAACATAACATTGCATAATTGAACCAAACAGTTAACTAAACACCACAACAGATGAACCAAACATTAACTGAGCACCACATTGCACAATATAACATACTCCTAATAGAAGAACGGACAGTTAACCAAACCAAGCATGCTTGACAACATGGAAAACTGCACCCCGAAGAATTGAACATCACATTTGCAGAATTGAACCAAATAGTTAACTGAACACCACATTGCACGACATATTGAACATATACTCTGGAGCAGAAGATTGCATGGTCAAAGTAGATAAACAATATTTGTTAAGGAAAGGCAGTAGCTAGCAAACTGACCATGGGTCCTTATAGTGAGCTAATAAGACAAGCTACTCCTCATTGTCGGAGATGCCGATGATGATTGGCTCCTTGGACATGGAAGAGGGCGAGGCCTCCGCTTCATGGGTGCCCTCATCATAGTGGTGAGTTGCCTGAGCTGCTCCGGGCACCAACCTGCTAGCTCTCGAGATGAGGTAAGCACGTGCAAGCTGAGAAAACACCTCGTAGTCTTTGTCGAAGGCACCGACGGTGGCCTCGAGAAAACGCCACGAACTGTCATTTAAAGCAGCCAACCACTTCGCGGTGTCGGCACATGAGGCGTAGGCGGTGGCCTCGAAGGCGAGGTGCTCCTCCAAGATCTAGGGGTCGACACGAATGGCAGCCATCGCGACCTCATCCGTGTGTGCGGCCGCGATTTGCTTCTCCGCTGCCAAATGCTCCTTGAGATCAAGGCTATACTGCATGCACCATGGCTTAGGGTGGCACTTATTTGGTGGAGGGGTCGGTGATTTGGGTGGAAGGTGTCGCGCTCGCGCCCGCAGTCGGGGCATGTGGGATGTGTAAGGAGGAGGAGGATGGGGGTCGGGTGAGGATTACCTTCCTAGATAGACGAGACCGAGCAGCGTGAAGGAGGGTCGCCGACGAGGAAGCGACGTTGCAAGCAAGGAGTGAAGGTTTCAACTTGGAAAGGAAGGCGGACACAGGGGAAATGTGGTTTTTGGTAAGGAGGAGGGGCGGGAAGGGGGTGGGGAGGTAGATATTTCCATGGAAGCCAAAAATTTGGAATCTCTTCAGTGAAAAAACTGGCGCACAAAGTGTCATCAGACACGGTCCCTTATTTAGAACTGTGTATCATATGTGAACATCACAGACGATTCAGATAGATCAACCCGTGTGTGATGAGTTTGAACGTCAAACATTTTGGTTTGAATTTCCAAGGTTACAGTGGTCATCCACGTCACTGCATAATTTGGGTACACAAAGGAAGCTACACCACACCCACACTTCCTAATCAAGCAAGTTCAACAATTAAACAGAGCTAGCTGACCTGAACAATACTTTAACAAATTAAAGACCAATGCTCTTAATTAACAAAACAAAGAGTACTACTACGGCTGGAGCTCGTCGATCTCCGCGGCCTCCATGTCTACCTAGCGCCCGACGGTCTCCTGGGGAAGGGGCTCCATGGCATCAATCGCAGCATACTTGGCAAGCATCTCGCCATCCGCGTCTGCCATATCTTTGGAATAGGCCGCCATGAGTTGGGCATGGGCGGCCATGATCTGGGCTTTGGCGGGCTTCGTCGTGGCAAGGTATGTCGCGTAGGAACGGACGGCTACTCGAACGCTCTCGACGATTGCTAACTCTTCGGTCGTGGGTTGCCCACCGTTGTCGGAGAAGCTTGGTTCCATATGTGCGGTGACCGCCACGAGATGGGCGTGGACGGACTCGACATGGTCGTGGGCGGCCTCCATTAGGGCTAAGGCAGCCGCTGCGGAGCGGACAGCTGATGTGCTGCTCTGGCTAGTTGCTATACCCGAGGCAAATGTTGCTGCCGCCGCCCGAGAAGCAACAACGGCCATTTGGGCTGCCTTGGCCGCCCGGTCATAGATTGAAGCCGCGCTCACGAAGCTTGTTAGCACGCGCATGGCGGTTGTGGCCGCGCTCTCGCCAGAGTGGACCACCGAAGTTGCCCTCACGACATGGGTCCACAGGCCCATCTTTCACCGGCGACGATTGAACAGTGAAATGATATTTGAGGAGCGAGCTAGTGTGCTTGAGACGCCGGCTGTGGACTGTAGCCAACGCACCTTCTTGCGTAAGCCATAGGCGTACTATACACTGATGATGCTCTGGGATATTTTGTGTTGCATCTCACACAGTTGGTGATAATAAACTGTGTGTGATCTACTTGATTTTTCATCTTGATTTGAATTACATAATGGGGTCACAGCGGCAATGGACAGTGTTTGAATTGCTAGACCTTTTATCTGTAGTGAACATGCAACTATATGTGTGTCATAAAAGATTTGGAATTATTCTGGGTTCGTTTGAACATTTTATACATTAAATTGGTTTTTTAGCCATTTCAGGTGCACAATTCAAAATTAAACTACATGCACATGCTTCGGTGCACCAACATGGGTTGTAAAATCATAAAGTGTCCATGGGTTTATGCTTATGTCCCATGCAAGAAATGGGGATGAAATTCGAACAGCACGGCACTGTGGCTCCCCGGCAAACGTCGACGTACTTGCTTTTGTAATTCTAGTAAATCCAAAATTCGTCCGAAACTCATGAAAACTTGGCATGCTATCATGGAGCGGCGTCATCATGCCATGGTAAAAAAATTGTCCCATTTGGGTCAGGTTTGGGTATAATCATCTCATAAACCAGAGCTTCTCACAACAAGTGTGATGGTTTCGGTAGGGAACGTTTCACCTTTCTGGACGAAACGATATCCGTTGCCTCTTCTCGATTTCAAATTTTTTCCTAGTGTCAACATAGAACAACAAGAGCATTGTGTCAATTTTTAGGATTTTTCGGGGTTCGCTTGGATATTTTTATACATTAACTGAGTTTTCTATGAGTTTATGTGCATAATTCCAATTTGAACTACATGCACATGCTCTAATGCATATAAATTGGTTGAAATTTCAAATTCATGTCCTTGGTTGCATGCTTAGGTCCCATGCAAGAAATGGAAATGAATGTCAAACACCCTGCCACGATCACTCGGCCGCAAACATTGAGATACCGGGTTTTTTAATTCTAGTAAATCCAAAGCTCGTCTAAAATTCATGAAACTTGGCATGTTGTCATGGAGCAGCATCAACATGTCGTGGTAAAAAAATTTGTCCCATTTGGGGCAGGTTTGGGTATAATCTTCTCATAAACCAGAGCTTCTCACAACAAGTGTGATGGTTTCGGTAGGGAACGTTTCACCTTTCTGGACGAAACGATATCCGTTGCCTCTTCTCGATTTCAAAATTTTTCCTAGTGTCAACATAGAACAACAAGAGCATTGTGTCAATTTTTAGGATTTTTCGGGGTTCACTTGGATATTTTTATACATTAACTGAGTTTTCTATGAGTTTATGTGCATAATTCAAATTTGAACTACATGCACATGCTCTAATGCATATAAATTGGTTGAAATTTCAAATCTGTGTCCTTCTTTGCATGCTTAGGTCCCATGCAAGAAATGGGAATGAATGTCAAACACCCTGCCACGATCGCTCGGCCACAAACAATGAGATACCTTGTTTTTTAATTCTAGTAAATCCAATGATCGTCTGAAATTCATTAAACTTGGCATGCTGTCATGGAGCGCATCAACATGTTGTGGTAAAATTTTTGTCCCATTTGGGGCAGGTTTGGGGATATGCTTCTCACAAACCAGAGCTTCTCACAACAAGCCTGATGGTTTCGGTAGGGAAAATTTCACCTTTCTTGACGAAACGATATCCGTTGCCTCTTCTCGATTTCAAAATTTTTCCTAGTGTCAACATAGAACAACTGGAGGTTGTGTCAATTTTGGGATTTTTCGGGGTTCGCTTGGACATTTTTATACATTAACTGAGTTTTCTATGCATTTATGTGCATAATTAAAATTTGAACTACATGCACATGCTCTAATGCATATAAATTGGTTGAAAATTCTAATATGTGTCCTTGGTTGCATGCTTAGGTCCCATGCAAGAAATGGGAATGAATGTCAAACACCCTGCCACGGTCACTCGGCCGCAAACATTGAGATGCTTGGTTTTTTAATTCTAGTAAATCGAAAGCTCGTCTGAAATTCATGAAACTTGGCATGCTGTCATGGAGCGGCATCAACACGCCGTGGCAAATTTTTTGTCCCATTTGGTGCAGGTTTGGGGATATGCTTCTCACAAACCAGATCTTCTCACAACAAGCCTGATGGTTTCGGTAGGGAACGTTTCACCTTTCTGGACGAAACGATATCCGTTGCCTCTTCTCGATTTCAAATTTTTTCCTAGTGTCAACATGGAACAAAGGAGCATTGTGTCAATTTTTGGGATTGCTAGGGTTCGCTTGGACATTTTTATACATTAACTGAGTTATCTATGCATTTATGTGCATAATTCAAATCTGAACTACATGCACATGCTCTAATGCATATAAATTGGTTGAAACTTCAAATATGTGTCCTTGGTTGCATGCTTAGGTCCCATGCAAGAAATGGGAATGAATGTCAAACACCCTGCCACGGTCGCTTGGCCGCAAACATTGAGATACCTGGTTTTTTAATTCTAGTAAATCTAAATCTTGTCTGAAATTCATGAAACTTGGCATGCTGTCATGGAGCGGCATCAACATGTCGTCGTAATTTTTTGTCCCATTTGGGGTAGGTTTGGGGATATGCTTCTCACAACAAGCCTAATGGTTTCGGTAGGGAACGTCCCACCTTTGGGGATGAAATGATATCCATTGCCTCTTATTGCTTTCAATTTTTTTCTCGTGTCAACATAGAACAACAGGAGTGTTGTGTCAATTTTTGGGATTTTTCATGGTTTGTTTGGACATTTTTATGCATTAATTGAGTTTTCAATGCATTTATGTGCATAATTCAAATTTGAACTACATGCACATGCTCCAATGCATATAAATTGGTTGAAAAAAAATCAAATATGTGTCCTTGGGTGCATGCTTCGGTCCCATACAAGAAGTGCGAATGAATTTCAAAAACCAGGGCACTGTTGATTGCCGGCAAAATGTTGAGATACTTTATTTTAAAATTCTAATAAATCCAAAACTCGTCTGAAATTCATGAAACTTGGCACGCTATCATGGAATGGCACCCGACATGTTGTGGTATTTTTCATGTCCATTTTGAGAGAAGGCGCACTCGAATAACAGCCAACGAAGGCAATTTGAAAAAAATAGCTACCACTTTAATATCTCAAACATTTGTATAATTCAAATCGTGTGCGTTCTATTAACCATTCACGTGACGCCACGTGTCTTCGTTTTAATGGCTATAGGAGGTGTCGTGCGGACAGCTGCTTGACCTTGACTGAACGGGAGGTGTGCGAGCGAAGTCCGGTGCGCACGCTGACCGAGAGGCGTGCAAGCTGTCCTCCAATGTGCAGGCTCACTGGGAAGCGTGCAAGCTGTACGCTGCACAGGCTCACTGGGAAGCAAGTCCTTTGACTTCCATGGCCGCCCGCCTTCCTCTCCATTAATGGCGCCCGAGCCGCTGTTTAATACGAGCGGCCTTACTGTTCGCCTCCCATTCCCCTCCCTCCCGCAGACCTCCACCAACTCCATGGCATAGAATGATCATCTTCCACTAGTCTTCAAGTTTGGTGAAGTCGACTCCGAGCCGGAAGAGATAGAAAATAAAGAGGAATGGGGCCTCATGGACATGGCCCAGAACGAGCTAGCCGCAGCGGTTGCTGCCCCCGCTTTCGTCCCAGCTCCCATCCCTATGCCCGCACCAGCGACCATCCCTGTAGCATTGACGGGCTGGTCGTCGAGCACTATCACAGAGCTGGAAGCCACGGGCATGAGCGAGGTCTTCGCGGACCCGCGCGAGCTCGTGTACATGTCAGCGCCAGTGCCCATGCCCGTGCCCGTGCGCGCCCCTCCACCCACCGTGGCGCTGGCCCCCGTGCGTTTGGCTGCACCCGCCGCGCCCGTGCCCGTCCGCGTGCCCCCCTTAGTGCCATGGGACGCTGCCGTCGACCGCTACCTCTCAGCGGCGCTAGTTGCCGTCCTCCCGTGCCCCGGCTGTCGATCGCGCGACAACATGATGTTTGATTTGCAAGTGAAGAACATTTTGTGCCGCCTTGAAGACTTCAACAACAGTGTCCCGGAAGATGACAACGACAACGACGGTGTGGTACGCCGCGTCCGCTGCCGCTGGAAATAGTGTTTTTGGGGTTTAATACTGTATCTCGAATTCTCGATCATATGAATATCAATTCACAGTGTGACTGAATGAAAGATATGGTTTGAAAGAACTTGCGTTTTCTCTCTCTTAATGTACAGACTTATCAAACGATTTTCTTTTCAAAAAAATGTCAATGGTTTTTAAATACAAAACACTTATCGCAAACATTTTAGTTAGAACACATGTATGCAAACCGACAGCTTCCCCAGGAAGCCAAGGGAAAATGTGCCGAGCAGGATTTGTGCAGCTCTTGATCGCAAATGTTTTAGATAGAACACCCGTATGCAAAGTGAGAGCTATGGAAAATTCGTAGTGCAGGATTTGTGCATCTGGTCAACGCAATGGTTGTTTTGGATGACCCGTGTGCAACCACGTAGAAACAATTGGGTAAGATTTGCATCTGTCATGTTGGGTATGTTGCCATTTGTCAAACTGGAAAGATTGAGATTTGTTTATCAGTTTTGTTAGAACTCATATAGATGAGATACAATATGGTCTCATTCACCTTTTATAGCCATTGGATGTGATGCTATAAGATGCGTGTGTGGTGGCATGGGTTGTATTTGTTCTTATTTTCCAGGTGAATGAGACCAAATTATATCTCATCTAGACGAGTTATAGGTACTCCCTTTATTAGTTTTTGTTTATCTAGTAACATTGCCATTTGTCAACCTTGTAACAAAACAATTTGTCAAAATATGCAGCTAAAAATCACTAACGCTATCTAATTTTTGCAACTAAAATCACTAGTATTGTTCATATGGATACCAATACAAAGTGGCATTGTAACTTTTTTTGTCATCCAAATAGAAAAAAAATATACGTGCCGCCACGCGACCCGTGTGACGTGCGAGCAGGCGTGAGTTGATGGGACGCATATGCAAATGTACCATTCATTTCATAGAACAAGTCTGATACGTCTCCAACGTATCCACTTTTACAAACACTTTTGCCCTTGTTTTGGACTCTAACTTGCATGATTTGAATGGAACTAACCCGGACTGACGCTGTTTTCAGCAGAACTGCCATGGTATTGTTTTTGTGCAGAAATAAAAAGTTCTCGGAATCGCCTGAAAATCAACGGAGATTTATTTCAGAAAATATAAAAAATACCCGCAAGAAGATCCACACCTGGGGGCCCACGGGCTGTCCTCGAGGGTGGGGAGTGCGCCCCCCTTCCCAGGGCGCGCCCCCTGCCTCGAGGGCACCCTGATGCCCCACCGACGTATCCCCAGGTCCTATATATTCCGTTTCGTGGAGAAAAAAATCAAGGAGAAAGAATTATCGCGTTTTACAAGACGGAGCCGCCGCCAAGCCCTAATCTCTCTCGGGAGGGCTGATCTGGAGTTCGTTCGGGGCTCCGGGGAGTGGAGATCGTCACCATCGTCATCATCAACCTTCCTCCATCACCAATTCCATGATGCTCACCTCCGTGTGTGAGTAATTCCATCGTAGGCTTGCTGGACGGTGATGGGTTGGATGGGATCCATCATGTAATCGAGTTAGTTTTGTTAGGGTTTGATCCCTAGTATCCACTATGTTCTGAGATTGATGTTGCTATGACTTTGCTATGCTTAATGCTTGTCACTAGGGCCCGAGTGCCATGATTTCGGATCTGAACCTATTATGTTTCCATGAATATATGTGTGTTCTTGATCCTATCTTGCAAGTCTATAGTCACCTACTATGTGTTATGATCCGGCAACCCCAAAGTGATAATAATCGGGACCACTCCCGGTGATGACCATAGTTTGAGGAGTTCATGTATTCACTATGTGTTAATGCTTTGGTCTGGTACTCTATTAAAAGGAGGCCTCAATATCCCTTAGTTTCTGATAGGACCCCGCTGCCACGGGAGGGTAGGACAAAAGATGTCATGCAAGTTCTTTTCCATAAGCACGTATGACTATATTCGGAATACATGCCTACATTGCATCGATGAACTGGAGCTAGTTCTATGTCACCCTAGGTTATAACTTCTACATGATGAATTGCATCCGACATAATTTCCCGTCACCGATCCAATTCCTACGAGCTTTAACTATATTGCTAGTTGCTATTTACTTTCCTGTTGCTATTATCACAAAAACTACAAAAACACTATCTTTACTTTTATTGCTGCTACCACCACTATCATATTATTGTGCTACTAAACTATCTTGCTGCAGATACTAAGTTTCCATGTGTGGTTGAATTGAGAACTCGGCTGCTAATACATAAGAGTATTCTTTGGCTCCCCTTGTGTCGAATCAACAAATTTGGGTTTAATACTTTACCCTCGAAAACTGTTGTGATCCCCTACACTTGTGGGTTATCAAGACTATTTTCTGGCGCCGTTGCCGGGGAGCATAGCTATATCCTTTAAGTCACTTGGGATTTATATCTGCTTATCACTATAAAGAATTTGAAGGACTCAAAAACCAATATCTTACCCTCAACTACGAGGGGAGGTAAGGAACTGCCATCTAGCTCTGCACTAGATTCTCCTTCTGTTATGAGTAAACTTGCGACACCTACTCCTGCTATTGAATCTGATATGTCGTATGTTCTTGATGATGCTACTTCTGCTATGTATGATGAAACTATCTCTATGCCTGATACTGTGCCACTAGGTGAATTTTTAGATGAACAAATTGCTAAGGTTAGGGAGAGTGCAAATGTTGATGATATATATGAAAGTGGTGATGAAACTACTCCCAATAGATATGAATTGCCTGTTGTGCCTGAGGGTTATGTTATGGATGAAGAAACTGCTAGAGACTTTCTTGCTTGCAATGATAGATATGATCTTAAGAAGTTATTAGCTAAGCTGAAAGAAAAGTCCTTGAATGCTAGAATGAAACATGACCCTGCTTTTGCTACTTCACCTATATGTGTCACTGATAAGGATTATGAATTCTCTGTTGATCCTGAGTTAATTACTTTGGTTGAATCCGATCCTTTCCATGGCTATGAGTCTGAAACTGTTGTGGCACATCTTACCAAGTTGAATCATATAGCCACCCTGTTTACCAATGATGAAAATATTCACTACTACTATATTCTTAAGTTGTTTCCATTCTCCTTAAAGGGTGATGCTAAGACTTGGTTTAATTCTCTTTATCCTGGTTGTGTGCATAGTCCCCAGGATATGATGTATTACTTTTCTACTAAATATTTTCCCGCTCATAAGAAATAAGCTGCCTTACGGGAAATATATAACTTTGCTCAAACTGAAGAAGAGAGTCTCCCACAAGCTTGGGGGAGGCTTCTCCAGTTACTTAATGCTTTGCCTGATCATCCTCTTGAGATGCATGATATACTTGATGTCTTTTATAATGGACTACCCGATGCTTCCAGAGACCACCTGGATAGTTGTGCTGGTTGTGTTTTCAGGGAAAGAACAGTTGAACAAGCTGAATTACTATTGAACAATATGCTGGCCAATGAAAATAATTGGACACTTCCTGAACCAGCCCCTAAGCCAACTCCGAAGAAAAGAGGTGTTCTATTTCTCAGTCCTGAAGATATGCAAGAGGCAGAGAAATCCATGAAAGAAAAAGGTATTAAAGCTGAAGATGTTAAGAATTTACCGCCTATTGAAGAAATACATGGTCTTGATAACCCAACGCAGGTAGTAAAGGTAAATTCTCTTTATAGATTTGATGAAGGTGATATTCCTTGTTATAAGTCTGCTAGCCAATGCTTAGATGAGTTTGACAATTTCATTGTGAAACAAGAAAACTTCAATGTTTATGTTGGTAGACAATTATAACACAATGCTCATATGATTGAATGCTTGAGTGATTATCTGTCTAGTGCTAAAGATGAACTGAAACTCATTAGTATACATGCTTCTATGTTCACCACTCAAGTATACAAGTACTTAAGGCTCAGAATGATTTGCTCAGTGTATTAAATAGTAAGAATAACAACTATGCTGTTAGAGTTGCAACTAGAGGTGGTAAAATGACTTAGGAACCTCTGTATCCTGAAGGCCACCCTAAGAGAATTGAGCAAGATTCTCAGATAGCTAATATAGATGCACCTAGTTCTTCTAAGAAGAAGAAAAAGAAAAATGATAAGACTTTGCATGCTTCTAGTGAACCTGTAGCTCACCCACCTGAGTATCCCAATGATATATCTGTTTCTGATGCTGAGACTCAATCTGGTAATGAACATGAACCTAGTGATAATATTAATAATGATGTTCATGATGATGCTCAACCTAGCAATGATAATGATGTCGAGATTGAACCTGATGTTGATCTTGATAACCCACAATCAAAGAATCAATGTTATGATAAAAGAGACTTTGTTGCTAGGAAGCAAGGTAGGGAAAGAGAACCCTGGGTTCAGAAACCAATGCCTTTCCCTCCGAAACCATCCAAGAAAAAGGATGATGAGGACTTTGAGCGCTTTGCTGAAATGATTAGACCTATCTTTTTGCGTATGCGTTTGACTGATGTGCTTAAAGCAAATCCTTACGCCAAATATATGAAAGATATTATTACCAACAGGAGAAAGATACCTGATGTAGAAATCTCCACCATGCTTGCCAATTACACTTTTGAGGGTGGAATGCCTAAGAAATTAGGGGATCCAGGAGTACCTACTATACCTTGCTCCATTAAGAGAAATTATGTTAAAACTGCTTTGTGTGATCTTGGAGTTGGTGTTAGTGTTATGCCTCTCTCTTTATATCGTAGACTTGACTTGAGTAAGTTGACACCGACTGAAATATCCTTGCAAATGGCCGATAAATCAACTGCTATACCTGTCGGTATTTGTGAGGATGTGCCTGTTGTAGTTGCAAATGTTACTATTCTAACGGACTTTGTCATACTTGATATTCCCAAGGATGATAGTATGTCTATTATTCTTGGAAGACCCTTTTTGAATACTGCAGGGGCTGTTATTGATTGCAACAAAGGCAATGTCACTTTTTATGTCAATGGTAATGAGCATACGATACACTTTCCGAGGAAACAACCTCAGGTCTTCAGTATCAATTATGTTGGAAAAACTTCAACTATCACTTTTGAGTTTCCTATTCCTACTATCAAGAAGGCATATGACATATTTATTGTTGGGGACATACATATCCCCATTGAGAGAAGGATAATGTTAAAAATAATATTGAGGGGCTCTTCCAGCAAGAGCTCAGAGGAGAAGAAGAAAGAAGAAAATAAGAAGCCCAAGTATCATCTTCCTCGCATGGCGGAAGTTCGACCGTGTGAATGGCCTTGTAATAATTTCATGATGTCCGCCGGTATTTACGAAGACTTTTATTGGTTGGCGAATAATGCAGGCCTCATCGACTTCACCAATGATAAAAAAACAGTATCTCTTACTCACCAATATTTTTACGCAAAGCTTTCATTTTCATTCTAGGAAAACACCGCCTACGGTGGAGTTTCGCTTATATGATGTGGTTAAGGAGATATCACTTTTAGATTTCTGTGAAATATGGAAAGTGCCCTTTGAAGGTAGACTTGATGAACCATGTCATGAAGACGTCAAAGGGTTTATCGATATGATAGCCGTAGGTGAAACTAGGCAAGTCTCAGGGGCAAGAATCACTAGTATACACTTCCCTGTTCTGCGCTACTTTGCTTTATTTGCTAGTAGATGTTTAATTGGTCGCGGGAACAGTGGGAACCTCAGTGCCCCTGATATTATTATTTTACGCCATGCCTTGTTTCGTGACACAACTTTTAGCTTGGGCGCCGTCGTTGCCAAACGATTGAGTCTGAACCGCTCAAAGGGTCCCGTCTTTGGAGGCATCTTTGCTTCTCGCCTTGCTGAACATTTTAATTTACCTATTAGGCATCATGAGAAGGAAGAATAATTGCTTGCCCCTGTTTATCTAGACTACAAGAGCATGGTATCTCATGACTTTATTGTTAAAGACAAAAATATGCAGCTACTTTATAAATTGAGGTTTGATGAAATATACTGTGAAATTGTTACCTTGCCTGCACCATCTCTGTTTGATCTGTCCACAGGCAAGTACCTCATTACATCAGATGCCTTCTACCAGTACCAAGGCCAGGCACAAGCTTCAGAGCCTGAGCCAGAACCACCATTTGATCCTTCTCGTCAATCCGTTTATGGGTGGGATCTGGACGAGCTCGCCAACCAGTGGCATCTAGAGGACACATCTCAGTACACTGGAGGGAGTGGCTTCGATCCGTGGCCATAGACCAACTTAGGCCAAAAGCCTAAGCTTGGGGGAGTACGCGTTTTTCACCGACTTACTTTCACGCTCACACTTATTCTAGTTGTCGGTGCTCACACTCTTTCACTGTACCATCCATGCTTAGTTTCAGTTTCTTTTTCTTAGTCTTTTTCTTGTGTGCTAGAAAAACCCAGAAAAACAAAAAATATTAGTTGTAGCTTCTAGCTAGTTTACTTTCTTTGCTTGTAGTAGTAACTGAAAATGAAAACCCAAAAATATTTCCCGTTCTTCTTTTGCTTGTTGGGAGCTTTCCCGTGTAAATAGTTTCTTTTTTTTAGGGGTTAAGAGTAGAAGACCATGATTAAAATGCTTAGTGGCTCTCATATGCTTTATTGTTGATTTAATCTTGAGCCACATTACCTTGTCTTCTCTCTTGTCTTAAAATGACTGCAGATTCCAGCTTAGTCCAATGCAGGTGCACTATTATTATTATCCACACCGTTCGGTCGTGCGAGTGAAAGGCAATAAGGATGATATATGATGAACTAATTGAGATGAGAAAAGCTGGTATGAACTCGACCTCTCTTGTTTTTGTAAATATGATAGCTCGTCGTTCTTGATTCATCTTGTTATGAATGAAACATGTTTGCAATGACAATTAGAGATCATAGCTGCATATGCCATGCTTAATTAGCTGAGAGTTTATAATGGTCTATCTTGCATGCCAACATGATATTAAAATGGTTGTGATGTGGTATGATGGGTGGTATCCTCCTTTGAACGACTTAAGTGGCTTGACTTGGCACATGTTCACGCATGTAGTTGAAACAAATCAACATAGCCTTCACGATATTTATGTTCATGGTGATTTATATCCTACTCATGCTTGCATTCACTGTTGATTAATTTTAATGCATGTTCATGACCGTTGTTGCTCTCTAGCTGGTCGCTTCCCAGTCTTATTCTAGCCTTCACCTGTACTAAGCGGGAATACTGCTTGTGCATCCACTTCCATAAACCCCAAAGTTATTCCACATGAGTCCACCGTACCTTCCTATATGCGGTATTTACCTGCCGTTCCAAGTAAATTTGTATGTGCCAAACTCTAAACCTTCAAATGAAATTTTGTTTTGTATGCTCGAACAGCTCATGTATCAACTAGGGTTGTCTATATCTTCCATGCTAGGTGGGTTATTCTCACGATGAGTGGACTCCGCTCATCATTCACGAGAAAATGGCTGGTAACCGGGATGCCCAGTCCCATGCTCAAAATCATAATAATTAAACAAAACTCCCCTAGGGTTGTTGCTTGTTTGGACAGTAACCCATGGATTCGGTTGACCGTGGAGTGTGCTTGTTGGTTGTTGGGGGAGTATAAACTTTACCATTCTGTTTGGGAACCACCTATAATGTGCGTAGCATGGAAGATAACGAGATTCTTGGTTGTTATGTTGACAATGAAAGTATACCGCTCAAAATGTTATCCAATCTCTATTTAAAAATCGATCTCTGGCACCTCTACAAATCCATGCTTCCCTCTGCGAAGGGTCTATCTATTTACTTTTATGCAGAGTCATCACCCTCTTATCAAAAAGCACCAGTAGGAGAGCACCTCTGTCGTTGCATGTATTACTATTAATTTGCATTGAGTATGATCATGACTGGATCTCTTTTACCATGAATTACAATGTTTAGTCAGTCCTTGCTCTTTAAAGGTGCTCTGCATTTATGTTTTGCGGTCTCGGAAAGGGCTAGCGAGATACCATCCTGTTATATCATATCATGATTGTTTTGAGAAGTGTTGTCATCCGAGGTTTATTATTATTGCTCGCTAGTTGATTATGCCATTGATGTGAGTAGTCTTGAGACCTGAAAGTTATTGTGAATGTGGTTAGTTCATGATCTTGTTGAAAACCTGAATGCTAGCTTACATATTTACAACAACGAGAGCAAACAGAGTTTGTCAAAGTTTTTCTTTATCACTTTCAGTTTATCAACTGAATTGCTTGAGGACAAGCAAAGGTTTAAGCTTGGGGGAGTTGATATGTCTCCAACGTATCCACTTTTCCAAACACTTTTGCCCTTGTTTTGGACTCTAACTTGCATGATTTTAATGGAAGTAACCCAGACTGACACTGTTTTTAGCGGAACTGCCATGGTGTTGTTTTTGTGCAGAAATAAAAAGTTCTCGGAATCGCCTGAAAATCAACGGAGATTTATTTCAGAAAATATAAAAAATACCTGCAAGAAGATCCACACCTGGGGGCCACGGGCTGTCCTCGAGGGTGGGGGGTGCGCCCCCCTTCCCAGGGCACGCCCCCTGCCTCGAGGGCACCCCGATGCCCCACCGACGTATCCCTAGGTCCGATATACTCCGTTTCGTGGAGAAAAAATCAAGGTGAAAGAATTATCTGGTTTTACGAGACGGAGCCGCCGCCAAGCCCTAATCTCTCTCGGGAGGGCTGATCTGGAGTCCGTTCGGGGCTTCGGAGAGTGGAGATCGTCGCCATCGTCATCATCAACCTTCCTCCATCACCAATTCCATGATGCTCACCGCCGTGTGTGAGTAATTCCATTGTAGGCTTGCTGGACGGTGATGGTTTGGATGGGATCCATCATGTAATCGAGTTAGTTTTGTTAGGGTTTGATCCCTAGTATCCACTATGTTCCGAGATTGATGTTGCTATGACTTTGTTATGCTTAATGCTTGTCACTAGGGCCCGAGTGCTATGATTTCAGATCTGAACATATTATGTTTCCATGAATATATGTGTGTTCTTCATCCTATCTTGAAAGTCTATAGTCACCTACTATGTGCTATGATCCGGCAACCCCGAAGTGACAATAATCGGGACCACTCCCGGTGATGACCATAGTTTGAGGAGTTCATGTATTCACTATGTGTTAATGCTTTGGTCCGGTACTCTATTAAAAGGAGGCCTTAATATCACTTAGTTTCCAATAGGACCCCGCTGCCACGGGAGGGTAGGACAAAAGATGTCATGCAAGTTCTTTTCCATAAGCACGTATGACTATATTCGGAATACATGCCTACATTGCATTGATGAACTGGAGCTAGTTCTGTGTCACCCTAGGTTATAACTTCTACATGATGAATTGCATCCAACGTAATTTCCCATCACCGATCCAATGCCTATGAGCTTTACCTATATTGCTAGTTGCTATTTATTTTCCCGTTGCTATTATCACAAAAACTACAAAAACACTATCTTTACTTTTATTACTGCTACCACCACTATCATATTACTGTGCTACTAAACTATCTTGCTGTAGATACAAAGTTTCCAGGTGTAGTTGAATTGACAACTCAGCTGCTAATACTTAAGAGTATTCTTTGGCTCCCCTTGTGTCAAATCAACAAATTTGGGTTTAATACTTTACCCTCGAAAACTGTTGCGATCCCCTACACTTGTGGGTTATCAGAGTCATCAACACACAACAACAACGAGGATACATGTTGGATTATAGATTATTTCCAACAAAACATTCTAGTAAAGTAAAGTTTTTCTCACACAACAAATAACAAAGCTATGAAATGAACTTCAGCTCAACCAATACTCGGCGTTGGAAACGCTTGCTTTAAACCATAACTAATTCTTTGGGAAGGGCCAGCTATTGTCGATCTCGAGACCAACGCAGGACTGATCATCCAGGCTGAAGGGGCCTATATCAGGACGCGTATTGTGATAGCCAGGTTAGGGAACCATAGCAATGTCCAAGGTATAGATATAGTTGCTTCCCATAAATGGTAGTAACGTGGTGTCCACAGCAGCTGGATCGCCTTTCACCATTATTGGATTGTTTTGTCCAAGGAAGAGCGAGTTTCCGCCAAGACTTTCAATACGGAACCATTCAGAAGGTGCTGGCGCTAGTACACAGGTATCCATCCCGAATACCCTGCAACGGATGTTGGAATAGGTCTGGATAGTGCGACCATGGGAGACAACACCTGCTTCGTTAGTAACATCAGCAGTGCCCTGTATACATAAAAGAAGAGGTGATCCATCGGAATAAGTTGCCGGGCGCCACTTAGTATATGGGTCTTGCTCGTCCTCATGCTCGTGATCATCACCATCGTCATCTCGCCCTTGGTTATAAAAAAATTCAAGTATAGGTGGTGGAATGTTCACATGACCTTGGAAACACAAGAAGGTTAGTTAGTATGGTGATACTATAACTAGCATGCATGTGGATGAAACAATTCTAATTATGATGGAAGACAAATGTACCGAAACAATAAGGATCCCATGCAAAAATAGTGCCATGAGTCGTGGCAGCAAACACAAGACGCTCGTATTGAATTGCATCACAGTACTCATTCGTGTACAGAAATTGATTTTTGAGCAACATCCATCCATCCGCAGAAGCAGAGACGGCAACAAGCTTGTCGAAGATAGCAACAACATCATAGTTCTTGTAATCCCAAGAGCGGTTGGGAACTCGAGTAATTACTATCTTCCATAGACGACAATCATGATGATCGTATCTGAACGTACTTCGACTATCTGTGTGTTGAGCCTCATGGCAGTCTGGGATTTTTGGAAGTGGAACCCGGTGACGAGTGTACACATTCACAAGTTCCCACTCACAGTTGTTCCCAATATAAACAACCCAATCTCCATTTGCGCCTGCCCAGGCCTTACCCTTTAGCGATGGCATCTTAACATCACAAGTATCATTATCAAGCGGCATCAACTTGCAGAAGGAAAGGCTTCTGTCGTCCTCACGACGGCGAGAAGGGTCATGGCGAAGAAGATAGGGGAGATTACAAACAGCTCCTGAACCCTTGGGTTCTTTGTAATGGTACTATTTGTTGAGTCGAGAATGGTCTTGTACGAACCTGCCATGCTAACCGACGTGATGACGTCGCACTGATCAATGAATTCCTCCACCACGTCATCTTTCAGATCGGGGCAAGAATAACGGGGTCGTTTCCGGCCTGTTCCCTCCATGGAGAAGACGATCGGACAATGGCAGAAGGAAGGGTGAAGGAAAATGGAGGGAGGAAGAGCGTGCGACAGCAGTTCCAAATCGAGAGGGAAAGGCGGAGAGGCGGTGGACGGTTGCCAAAGTACAAGAAGAGGCTATTGGGGAGTGAACGGTTGCCACAGAGGTCACACACTGACGACAAGGCCGAGTGAACCGCATGCCGTATATCGCACACACCTTGATCTGGCTGACCATTTCTTTTGTGTTGCCTAATCACAAATAGTTCATCCGAGTGAACCATATGATGTATATCACACACGCCTTCATCTAGCTACCCGTTTCTTTTGTGTTGCCTCATCGAAAACAGTTAATTGAACTGAACTGTATGCCCTGCATCACACACACAACTAAAATCTGAATCGTGTTTGATGCATCGGTCATTGCAAATGTTTTGCACCTTTTTTGAAGGGTTTTTACACCATCGTTTGTGATTATTGCATCGCACACAATTTCGTCGAAGTGTCTCTGATCGTAGTGTCGCGTTAGCAGCATCCTGCAGTATTGATGGTTGTGTGGCTTATGGCCCACGTCGTCATTGGGTGGTATTAGGATCTTTTAATTCTCATCTATACTCTGGAACTCTGATCTCTCTTCCACTCGGGTTAAACAAATTTACTAACTCTAACATTAGGATCCCGTGACCACATTCACCCCAAAGTTGGATAAGCCATAGTTATTCCTTAGAATAGTATTTTTGAATAGTACACACTCTATCATGCTGACTACTATGTGGTACCCGTCGTACCATGTTCATTCTACATGTTAGATAGTGAATAAGTATGTGTCTTTGCACATGCTCAATGCTGAACAACCCCTGTTACATGTTAGCATGATGGTTAGACCAGGTGGTCGTGGCCGTGGTGGCAATGCTCCACCACCGCCCGAATTCATGGCAGGAATGATGCATTAGTTTGAGTTGAATCGCCAGTTCATGGAAGGCGTGATGCCTCAGTTTCCTTGCCCAAATATGAATCAGCAGCCAGCCCTAGTAACTCTGCAAGACTTTGTGCGCCTCAACCCTGTCATCTACAACAGCTCAGCTCAAACCCTTGATACCGATGACTGGCTCCATGACATCACTTTCGAGCTAGAGTCTGCTGATGTAGCACCTGCCAACTATGTCACCTTCGCGGCTTACTATCTGAGGGGCCCTGCTGCTCAATGGTGGGATAGCCACAGGCGTACCCTACCTGCTGGAATAGTCATCACTCGGCCGGATTTCAAGCTGCCTTCTGTGCCCGCTTCATTCCTTAGGGAATCAAGGACAGCAAGAAGCATGAGTTCCACAACCTCACCCAAGGCAACAAGTCTGTAGATGCTTATCAGCGAGAATTCTTGGACGTGTCCCTCTATGCTGAAGAAGACATTGTTATTGATGCTCGCGGGCAAGAAAAGTTCTGTGATGGACTACAAGCTGATATCAAGCTAGCGCTCCTCGTTCCTGACTTTGCCGACTTTGCTACCTTGGTGAACAAGGCCATTCAAGTTGAGACTGGTCTGCAGGAACATGAGGGATCTCTTAGGCACAACCGTGACGCTGGCTCATCTTCGGGCCCGTCCGCTCAGAAGCGTCGGATTTGGATTCCCCACAACATGTATCGTCCAACTACTCCTGCACCAAGAAAGTCCTATGTTGCACCTCGCATGCCTTCTCCACCGCCGAGGTAGCCTCTTCGGACTGCACCACCCCAAGCTCCTATTTCCAACCCCAATGATGGTCTATGCTTAAAGTGTGGACTTCCAGGTCACCATTCCATGAACTGTCCATAGAACCAGAATCAACTGGTTCTTCCTGCTGCAGGTCATGGTAACAATTAGCCCCGCAACAACGATGATAGATCTTATGGTCATAGTCAGGCTAACCACGTTGATCTGAATGAAGCTCAAGACGAGCCTGCTACTGTGATGGGCAATCTTCTCATTAATTCAGTATCGGCTTCTGTTTTATTCGATTCAGGAGCATCGCATTCATTCATGTCAGAAAATTTTGCCTACGCACACGACATTCGATGCGAGCCCATGAACACTCCGATAGTGGTATGCACCCATGCGGGCCAGTGTCGAACCACCATGATTGGTCGCAACGTCCCCGTTGAAATTGAAGGATTGGAATTCCATGTTTCTCCCATTATTTTGGAGTCTTCCAATATTGATCCCATTCTGGGAATGGAATGGTTGAAAGCACATACTTCCTCTATCGTTTGCGCCACCAAAGTCGTTCATTTCCTACATCCAGTGAATGAGATAGTAAGCTACCATGCTCAGATTGTGCAAAATGCCGAGGCACAACTTTATGCCTTGAATGTGTTAAACGCAACATCTATTGAGGGCATTGAAAAGATTCCAGTCGTTCGCGATTTCCTATATGTCTTTCCAGAAGAACTCCCAGGCATACCTCCTACACGGGCTTTCAAATTTATCATCAACTTGAAACCAAGCACCGTTCCTATCACCAAACGACCCTACAAGATGACACCTCATGAGCTCCTTGAACTTAAGGAGGAAATCGAAAAATCTCTTCGCAAGCATTTTATTCGTCCAAGTTCCTCGCTTGGGGAGCACCTTCTCTCTTTGTTAGTGAGAAGGACGGAACGAACCGTTTGGTCCAAGACTACCATCCTATCAACCAAGCTACAATTCAGAACAAATATCTGCTTCCTCTGATCAACGATCTGTATGACAAACTGGTTGGTACATCAGTTTTCTCTAAACTCGACTTGAGGTTGGGTTACCACCAGATCTGTGTTCGTGAAGAGGATACCGAAGACCGCATTCGTCACTCGTTATGGTTCTTACGAGTACACAGTCATGTCCTTCGGTTTGACCAATGTTCCAGCAACATTCTCTCGTCTGATGAACTATATATTCATGGATTACCTCGACAAGTTCGTCGTGGTCTATCTGGGTGATATCCTAGTATATTTGAAGAATAAAGAAGAACATGTTGAACATCTTCGCCTTATTCTCGAAAAGCTTCAAGAGCATCAACTATATGCCAAGTATTTGAAGTGTGAATTATGGCTACCCGAAGTAACCTACCTTGGTCATGTGATCTCCAAGGATGGTATTGCCGTCAACCCAGAGCGAGTTTAGGCTATTCTTGACTGGACCCCTCCAAAGAATGTCAAGCAAGACAGAAGCTTTCTCGGACTCGCTAGCTACTGCCATCGTTTCGTTGAGAACTTCTCCAAGATCGACAAGCCACTGACCAATCTGTTACACAAAGGCGTTAAGTTTGATTGGACTGAAAATTGTCAGGATAGTTTCCAGGTTCTCAAGGACAAGCTGACTTCTACCCCAGTGCTTGCTCCTCCGGATTCTGAGAAGGATTTTGTCATATATTGTGACGCATCCCGTCAAGGATTAGGTTGTGTCCTAATGCAAGAGTGCGGGGTGATTGCTTATGCCTCCCATCAAGTGTGTCCTCACGAAGAAAACTACCCAGTTCATAACCTCGAGCTTGCAGCTGTTATTTATTCATTGAAGCAGTGGCGACATTACCTTCTCGGTAATCGTTGCGAGATCTTCACCGACCATTAGAGTCTGAAGTATCTATTTACTCAGCCAGATCTGAACCTCCATCAGCAAAGGTGGATGGAGGCTATAACATATTATAACGTGGGTATTTCCTATACCCTAGGCAAGGCTAATGTCATGGCCGATGCCCTGAGCTGCAAGTCTTATTGCAATAACCACATGGTTCATAAATCTCAACCCCACCTTTATGAAGAGCTCTGCAAGCTGAACCTTCAACTAGTTCCACAGGGTTCTCTAAATAACCTTGTCCTGGAACCAACTCTTCTCAAATCTATTAAGTCCGTGAAAGCCAAAGATGCTCATGTTGATCTAATGAAAAAGGATATTGCCTTAGAGAAATCCAGGGATTTCTCACTTGCTGAAGATGGGAACTTGTACTTCAGAGATCGCTTAGTGGTACCCCGATTCGATCTTATGGCTGACAAGGTGATGAAAGAAGCGCATGACACCCCTCTCTCTATTCATCTGGGAAGTACTAAGATGTATCTAGATATCTGTCAGAAGTACTAGTGGTCTAAAATGAAGCAAGACATTGCTCGTTATATTGAAGAATGTGACGTTTGTCGTCGCGTCAAAGCAGAATATCAGAAACCGGCTGGACTTCTACAACCACTTCCGATTCCTGAATGGAAGAGGGATAAGATTCATATGGACTTTGTCACTGGCCTTCCTAAGTCACAAAAAGGTAACAATGCTATCTTTGTCGTCATCGACCAATTCTCGAAGGTTGCTCACTTTCTGCCAGTCAAGGAGACAATCACTGCTAGTTAGTTAGCAAACTTGTATATCTCCAGAATTGTGTCACTCCACGGCATTCCGAAGGAGATCAGTTCGGACCGCGACAGTATTTTCACTTCTAAGTTCTGGGATAGTTTCTAAGAGGCAATGGGAACTCATATAACCTGGAGCACCGCTTATCATCCCCAATCCCAAGGCCAAGTCGAGCGAGTCAATCAAATTCTTGAAGACATGCTTCGAGCTTGTGTTATCTATTTCGCCAAGAAGTGGGAAGAATCTCTCCCTTATTCGGAGTTCTCTTATAATAACAGTTATCAAGCCAGTTTGAAGATGGCACCCTTCGAAGTGCTTTATGGACGTAAGTGTCGAACCCCTGTGAATTGGTCAGAAACTGGAAAAACGGACGCTAATTGGTCCAGACATTATTCAACAAGATAAAGAGCAGGTTCGCATTGTCCGGGATAATCTCAAGGCGGCCCAATCCCGCCAGAATAGCAACTATGACCGGAAACACTGGGGTTCAACTTATCAACCTGGTGAACAAGCTTTTCTGCGTGTCACTCCTTTGAGAGGCACCCATCGATTTGGAGTCAAGGGCAAGCTAGCCCCACGCTACATTATTCCTTTCCGCATTCTCACCCATTGTGGACTGGTGGCTTATCAATTGGAGTTGCCACCTCAGTTCTCTCACGTCCATGACGTCTTCTTGAAGAAGCTGAATGTCAAACCCGCCAGAAGGTTACCAAGTTCCTCAAGGTGCAATGGTCAAACCATACTAAAGATGAAGCCACTTGGGAACGCGAGGATAACCTCCGTGCTGAACACCCTGATCCTTTCCTTTCTACCTCTTAATTCTCGGGACGAGAATTTCTTTTAGAGCAGGAGAGTTGTAACACCCCGGTGTAATGATACTACAGTAATCCCCGAGTTAAGTTAATCATTTCTCTAAACAAGTGTTTGATCATCATTGTCTCCTATGTTTTTCAAATTCCAGTTGAATTCAATTTTAAATTCGGAGTGAAATTCAAAATTTCTCAAACATGAAAACTAAAATGTTCATCTTGTGCCAAATAATCCATAACTAATATTCAAAGTGAACCAACATTTTTGCGAAGTGTTTAAGTGGCCTAAACTAAATAAAACAGTGGTCTAAGCAGTAATTTAAATGTTTCTTAATTTATATAAATGCTAAACTAATTTATTTTGGTTTCAAACTAACTGTGTTAGTGTTCTGAATTATAGCACTAAATTATGGTGCTAGTGTTGTTTTTTATAAAGCCAAAATGTTTTGAAAAGAATTAGAAAACAGAAATGAGTAGCTAAATAAAAAGAGAAAAGGAAAAAATGGGGAAAAGCCCCTAGGACGAGCCAGCCCAGCCCAACCTCCCACCCCACCGGTCATCCTGTTCCATGGGCGCCTTCGCTACAGGGGCTCGCTCCCACCGAGCCACCTCGACGGCAATGCCCCGGTGGGGGGATAAGGGCCGCGCTGGACCCTCCCAGCTTGCCAAAATATTCCCCGCTCCCCCTTGGCTACTCCGCTTGCCCCTCTCGCTGAGATCCTCCCCCCTCCTCCAGACCCCCCTCCTCCCGACGCACACGTCGCCGTCCACCTTGCTCCGACGTGGCCACCGACCACCACGCGCGTCTCCGCCATGACCTAGCTCCTCGCTGTCATCCGCAAGAGCTCGGAGGCGCTGGAGCACCGTCACGCCGTCGTCTTCGACCCCCAGCCGCGGGATCTCCACCAAATTGATTTAACTGCTCTGCGCCTCCCCCGATCCCATTGATATGCGTTCCGACCTCACTGTGAGCCTATCTTCCTTCCCCCTCACCTCTGGTTTTCCCGTGATCCTGCTAGCCGCCGTGGCCGTTGTGCCCGTAGATCGCCGACGCCGTCTAACCTCCCACTTATGATTAACCTCTAATGCAAGCATCCGCAACTACAAAAGAAGTATTAAGGTAAACCTAACCATAGCATGAAACATATGGATCCAAATCAGCCCCTTACGAAGCAACGTATAAACTACGGTTTAAGCTTCTGTCACTCTAGCAACCCATTATCTACTTATTACTTCCCAATGCCTTCCTCTAGGCCCAAATAATGGTGAAATGTCATGTAGTCGGTGTTCACATGACACCACTAGAGGAGAGACAACATACATCTCATTGAAATATCGAACGAAGACCAAATTCACATGACTACTAATAGCAAGACTTCTCCCATGTCCTCAGGAACAAAAGTAACTACTCACAAGACATAATATTGTTCATGATCAGAGGGGTATTAATATGCATAATGGATCTAAACATATGATCTCCCACAGGTACCAATCTGAGGTTTGGGTACAAAGATTGGATACAAGAGATGAACTAGGGTTTGATAGGAGATGGTGCTGGTGAAGATGTTGATGAAGATAGCCCTCCCCAAGATGGGAGAGTTGTTGGTGATGACGGCGGTGACGATTTCCCCCTCCCGGAGGGAAGTATCCCCGGCAGAACAGCTCTGCCGCAGCCCTAGATTCATTTCCGCCTCGGTTCCGCCTCGAGACGGCGGCGTCTGGTCCCGAAAGCCTCCTTCTGATTTTTTTCCAGGTCAAAACACCTTATATAGGAGAAGATGGGCATCGGGGGGCCTTCGCGGGGCCCATGAGACAGGGGGCGCACCCACCCTCGTGGACAGCCGGTGGCCCCCCTCGTGAACTTCTTTTGCAAGATATTTTTATATTTTTTGAAACGGAGTTCTGTGGAGTTTCGGGGCTTTTGGAGTTGTGCGGAATAGGTTTCCATAGTTTGCTCCTTTTCTAGACCAGAATTCTAGCTGTCGGCATTCTCCCTCTTCATGTAAACCTTGTAAAATAAGAGAGAAAAGGCATAAGTGTTGTGACAAAGAAAGTAATAACAGCCCATAATGCAATAAATATCAACATATATGCATGATGCAAAATGGACGTATCAACTCCCCCAAGCTTAGACCTTGCTTGTCCTCAAGCGAAAGCCGATAACGAAAAATATGTCCACATGTTTAGAGATAGAGGTGTCGATAAAAACAAAATACGGACATGAGGGCATCATGATCATTCTCATAACAGCAACATATATATATAGTCATATGATTCTTATGCTAAAGTAACAATTCATTCGCAATATCAAGCATGAATCATAAACTTCATTGAAAACTAACAAACTTTGATCTCGTCATTGAAGCAATTGCAATTTATCGTAACATCGGAAAGAGTCAATATAAGAGCTTTTCAGCAAGCCTACATACTCAACTATCATATAGTCTTTCACAATTGCTCACACTCACGCAATACTTATGGTTATGGAGTTTTAATCGGACACAGAGAAAGATAGGGGCTTATGGTGTTGCCTCCCAACCTTTTACCTCAAGGGTAATGTCAACAGTAATAGACCATGAAAACTTACATCCAAGTGGGTATATATGTCAGGATCTTTCCAACACAATGTGCTTGCCAAAGGATAAAATGTAAAAAGGAAAGGTGAATTTCACCTTGACTCATATAAGGTAAGAATAATAGATAGGCCCTTCGTAGAGGGATGCAGAGGTTGTCATGTGTTTTTATGGTTGGATGCACAAAGTCTTAGCATAGAAGAACATCACTTTATATTGCCACTTGTGATAAGGACCTTTATTATGCATTCCGTCGCTTTTATTACTTCCATATCACAAGATCATATAAATCTAATTTCCTCCACACTAATAAATCATACATATTTTAGCGAGTTTGCAACATGACAACTTACTTGGAAGGATCTTTCTCAATCCATAGGTAGGTATGGTGGACTCTCATGGCAAAACTGGGTTTAAGGATGTATGGAAGCACAAGTGGTATCTCTACTTAGTGCGAGGAGTTTTGGCTAGCATGAGGGGGAAAGGCAAGCTCAACATGTTGGATGATCCATGACAATATACTTTATTTCAGATATAAGAAAACATAACCCATTTTCCTTGTCCAACATCAACTCTTTAGCATGTCATACTTTAATGAGTGCTCACAATCATAAAAGATGTCCAAGATAGTATATTTGTATGTGAAGCCTCTCTTCCTTTATTACTTCCTATTAATTGCAACGATGACCAAAACTATGCTTGTCAACTCCCAACAGCTTTTATTTATCATACTCTTATATGTGAAGTCATTACTTCCCACAAGATCAATACGATCTCTTGGATACTCTTTATGTTTTATTTCCTTTTTATCATGACCAAAGTGAGGAAATCAAGCCCTTGACTCAACACTAATCTGTATTATATAGCTCAGGGACTCGATTACAAAGGGTAAAGATCATAAGGCAAAAGCTCACAACTAGATCATGCTAACTTATTCTTCTAGATCAAGATACTACCAAGATGACCGAACTCAGAAAAAAACGGTAAAGATAGGAGTGATGGTGATACGATACCGGGGTCACTCCCCCAAGCTTGGAAGTTGCCAAGGGGAGTGCCCATACCCATATGATTATGTCTCCTTCTTCGGGGGTGGTGATGTAGGGGTTGTTGATGATACAGGCCTGTCGTCCACAGTTTTCATTTTGCAGGTCATAGATCTGGGCTTGGAGGTGATCGATCTTATCTTGAAGATTGGAGATAGCTTCCCCGAAGATCCTTGAGTCTAGCTTGAGGTTGTTTGCGAGCTCCGAGATCATCATGTGGTTGGCGTTGAGTCTTCGTTCCACCATACCTTGGCACTTGAAAACTTGCTACTCCATTGCTTCGAGTCTTGTCTCCACACTTCCAGTCCTCCTCGGCCCCTCAACATCATGGATGTGCAGCACCCCCTCATGCAACTCCATGGTTTTAGGGTGATGCAGCACCTTCGCAAGGTAGGGGTTGATGACCTTCTCGAAGAACTTGTCCTTGGGGATGTTGGAGGACGCCATGATGATCTAGATCTGTCAAAACCAGCGGCTCAAAACGAAAACAGAGGATTTTTGCGTGATACATAGGTCCAAACCTTTGGGGGTATATATAATCAATTTTTACCGACCAAAATGAGTAACCCACAAGAAAACGGAGTCTGGGAGGCACACGAGGTGCCCATGAGGCAGGGGGCGCCCTGGGCAGGGGGCGCGCCCTCCACCCTCGTGGATGCCTCGTGTCTCTTCCGGACTACTACTTATTTTTCTATTTTGTCTAAATATTCCAAAACGGAGAAAAATTACCTTTAGAGCTGTTTTTGAGTCGGTTTACTTACCGTATCACATACCTCTTCCTTTTCGGAGGCTGGATCGTTCTGGAAAGTGTCCCTTATGTATTCCTCTGGGGTTACGGTTTCAATAACATTGGTTTCAACATTTATAGGATTACCTGAGATATAATGTTTGATTCTTTGACCGTTCACCACCTTCGGATTTGTGCCTTTGAAGTTGTTGATTTTTATGGCACTGGAACGATAGACCTCCTCGATAACGTAAGGTCCTTCCCACTTGGAGAGAAGTTTTCTTGCAAAAAATCTTAAACGAGATTTGAATAGTAAGACATAATCACCTACGTTAAACTCACGCTTTTGTATCCTTTTGTCATGCCATCTTTTAACTTTTTCTTTAAACAGCTTGGCATTCTCGTAAGCCTAGGTTCTCCATTCATCGAGACAGCTAATGTCAAATAACCTCTTCTCACCGGCAAGTTTGAAATCAAAATTGAGCTCTTTGATAGCCCAATATGCCTTATGTTCTAGCTCAAGAGGTAAGTGACAAGCTTTTCCATATACGATGTTATATGGAGACATACCCATAGGATTTTTGTATGCAGTTCTGTAGGCCCATAATGCATCATCAAGTTTCTTGGACCAATTCTTCCTAGACCTATTAACTGTCTTTTGCAAAATTAATTTCAACTCTCTATTACTTAGTTCTACTTGACCACTAGTCTGTGGGTGATAAGGGGATGCGGTTCTATGGTTGACATCATACTTTGCAAGCATCTTACGGAAAGCACCATGAATAAAGTGTGGACCACCATCATTCATTAGACATCTAGGGACTCCAAACC
Source organism: Secale cereale (assembly GCA_902687465.1). Classification (NCBI taxonomy): domain Eukaryota; kingdom Viridiplantae; phylum Streptophyta; class Magnoliopsida; order Poales; family Poaceae; genus Secale; species Secale cereale. The sequence continues at coordinate 148,282,718 of LR738709.1, forward strand.
TCAGGAAAATAACTTCTTTAAGCATCTTAATAGAGGTGTTATGATCAGCATTACTAGTTGGAATAGCTTCTACCGACTTAGTAACGTAATCAACATCAACTAGAATATGTGTGTACCCATTAGAGGCAGGAAACGGTCCCATATAATCAAAGCCCCAAACATCAAATGGTTCGATAATAAGTGAATAATTCATTGGCATTTCTTAGTGTCTACTAATATTACCAATTCTTTGACATTCATCACAAGATAAGACAAACTTACGGGCATCCTTGAAGAGAGTAGGCCAATGAAAACTGGATTGCAATACCTTGTGTGCAGTTCTATCTCCCGCATGGTGTCCTCCATAAGCTTCGGAGTGGCACTTGCGTAGGATTTGTTCCTGTTCATGCTCAGGTACACAACGTATAATAATACCATCTACTCCTTCTTTATAAAGATGTGGGCATCCCAGAAGTAATGTCTCAAATCATAGAATAACTTTTTATTTTGCTGGTATGTGAAGCTAGGAGGTATAAACTTAGCAACAATATAATTATCATAATCAGCATACCATGGAGCAGTATGAGAAGTATTTATGACAGCTAATTGTTCATCAAGAAAGCTATCATCAATAGGTTGTGGGTCATCAAGTATATTCTCTAACCTAGACAAGTTATTTGCGACGGGGTTTTCAGCTCCCTTTCTGTCAATAATATGCAAGTCAAATTCTTGCAGCCAGAGAACCCATCTAATGAGTCTAGGTTTAGCATCTTTCTTTTCCATAAGGTATTTGATAGCAGCATGATCAGTGTGAATAGTTACTTTAGAATCAACAATATAGGGTCTAAACTTATCGCAAGCAAATACAACTGCAAAAAATTATTTCTCGGTAGTAGCATAATTTCTTTGGGCACAGTCTAGAGTTTTACTAGCATATTGGATAACATTTAATTTCTTATCAACTCTTTGTCCTAAGACAGTACCTACAGCATAATCACTAGTATCGCACATAATTTCAAAGGGTAAATTCCAGTCAGGAGGCTGGACAATAGGTGCAGAGATCAAAGCTTTCTTAAGTATTTCAAATGCCTCTAGACAATCATCATCAAAGACAAAAGGAATATCTTTTTGTAAAAGATTTGTTAGAGGCCTGGAGATTTTGGAGAAGTCCTTAATGAACCTCCTATCAAACCCGGCATAACCAAGGAAACTTCTTATACCTTTGATGTCCTTCGGGCATGGCATCTTTTCAATAGCATCAACTTTAGCTTTGTCAACTTCAATACCTCTTGTAGAAATTTTATGTCCCAAGACAATGCCTTCATTAACCATAAAGTGGCACTTCTCTCAATTCAAGACAAGATTAGTGTCTTCACATCTCTGCAAAACTCGATCAAGGTTGCTTAAGCAATCATCAAAAGAAGTTTCGTAAACGGAGAAATCATCCATGGACACCTCAACAATCTTTTCACAAAAATCAGAGAATATAGCCATCATGCATCTTTGAAAGGTAGCAGGTGCATTACATAAACCAAAAGGCATACGTCTATAAGCAAAGGTACCGAAAGGACAAGTACAAGTGGTCTTTTCTTGATCCCCTTCTGACACATGTATTTGAGAGAAACCAGAATAACCATCTAGAAAGCAAAAATGAGTATGTTTGGATAACCTTTCTAACATTTGATCAATAAAAGGCAAGGGGTAATGATCTTTCTTAGTAGCTTTATTTAACTTACGGAAATCAATTACCATCCCATAACCTGTAACTATTCTTTGTGGGATCAATTCATCTTTATCATTAGGAACGACGGTCATACCTCCTTTCTTAGGGACACAATGGACAGGACTTACCCACTGGCAATCAGCAACTGGATAGATAATACCTGCCTCTAGAAGCTTTAGTATTTCCTTCCTTACCACTTCTTTCATCTTAGGATTTAACTGCCGCTGATGATCAATAACCGGTTTAGCATTTTCTTCCAGATTTATCTTGTGTTGGCATATAGTGGGACTAATGCCCTTAAGATCATCCAGAGTATATCCAATAGCAGCACGGTGCTTCTTCAGAGTTTTCAATAATTTTTCTTCTTCCTGCTCTAAAAGGTTAGCACTAATAATAATAGGATATATCTTTTTTTTCATCAAGATAAACATACTTAAGATTATCAGGTAAAGGTTTAAGTTCAAACACGGGATCACCCTTGGGTGGAGGAGGATCCCCTAGGATTTCAACAGGCAGGTTGTTTTTCAATACGGGTCCCTGTTTAAAGAATATTTCATCTATTTCCCTTCTCTCATTCATATGCATATCATTTTCATGGTCTAGCAAGTATTGTTCTAAAGGATCATTAGGAGGCACGGAAATAGAAGCAAGACCAATAATTTCATCCTTACTAGGTGGTTCCTTTTCAAGGGGTTGTCTATGAAATTTAGAAAGTTAAAATCGTGAGACATATCCCCTAATCCAACAGTAACAATATTTTTCACGTAGTCTATCTTGGCATTAACAGTATTCAAGAAGGGTCTACCAAATATAATGGGACAAAATTCATCTTGTGTGGAACTAAGAATAAGAAAATCAGCAGGGTATTTAACCTTTCCACACAAGACTTCAACATCTCTAACAATCACAACTGGTGAAATAGTGTCTCTATTAGCAAGCTTAATAGTAACATCAATCCCTTCTAACTCAACAGGTACAATATCATGCATAATTTCTCGATATAAGGTAAGAGGGATAATACCCGCACTAGCACCTACGTCACATAAACCATGATAGCAATGATCTCCTATCTTAACAGATATAACAGGCAAGCCTACAACAGGTCTATGTTTATTCCTAGCATTGGGTTTGGCTATTCTAGCAGACTCTTCTTGGAGGTAAATTACATGTCCATCTAAATCTTCTACCAAGAGATCTTTAACCATAGTAACACTAGGTTCAACTTTAATTTGCTCAGAGGGTGTAGGTGTTCTAGTATTACTCTTACAAACTACAGTTGAAGCTTGAGCATGATCCTTTATCCTAACAGGGAAAGGTGGTTTCTCAAGATAAGCAGTGGGAATAACAGGATCAACATTATAAGTGATAGTATTTTCTTCAACTTTAACAGGTTCAACTACTTTTACTTCAATAGGGGGATGGTATTTAAACCACTTCTCCTTGGGGAGATCAACATGAGTAGCAAATGATTCATAGAAAGAAGCTACTATCTCAGAGTCAAGTCCATACTTAGTGCTAAACTCACGGAAAACATCGGTATCCATAAAAGCTTTAACACAATCAAACTTAGGGGTCATACCTGACTCCTTACCTTCGTCGAGGTCCCAATCTTCAGAGTTGCGTTTAATTCTTTCCAATAAATCCCATTTGAATTCAACAGTCTTCATCATAAAAGAGCCAGAACCAGAATTATCGAGCATGGTGCGATTATTGAGAGAGAGCCGAGCATAAAAAATTTGAATGATCATTTTTCTTGAGAGCTCATGATTGGGGCATGAATATAACATTGACTTAATCCTCCCCCAATCTTGAGCGATGCTTTCTCCTTCGCGAGGCCAGAAATTATAAATATAATTATGATCACGATGAACCTGGTGCATAGGGTAGAACTTCTGATGAAATTCCAACTTCAGACGATTATAGTTCCATGATCCAATATCATCACATAGCCTAAACCATGTCAATGCATCTCAATTCGAAGATAAAGGGAAGACCTTCTTCTTGATAACATCCTCGGGCAAACCTGCAAGCTTAAATAATCCATGAACTTCATCCACATAGATTAGATGTAAATCGGGATGCAGTGTTCCGTCTCCTGTAAAAGGATTTTCAAGCAGTTTCTCTATCATACCCGAAGGAATTTCAAAGCAAACATTTTCAGTAGGTGTAGTAGGTTGAGGAGAAACTCTTTGCTCTTCTGATCGGGGTGAAGATACCCCGAACAAGCCCCTCAAAGGATTTTGAGCCATAGTAACAAGTGACAATAAATTTCAGCACACTATATAAATTTTTCCTTACCAAATTCCACTTACCAAAGGCGCTTCACTCCCCGGCAACTGAAAGGATCGAGATGGACCTAGAGGGGGGGTGAACAGGAACAATTACAAATTTTAATTGTTACTTAGCAATTTTAGGCAATAGTGTGAAATAGGAAAGTGAGCCTAACAATTGCAAGTAAGATGCTTATCAAGCTAAGCTAATAACACTAGTAGGTAAGTATGGTAACACAATAAGATATAAGTAAGAACTTAAAGACAAGTAACCACAAATAGAAAGTTAAGGTTAGGAATAACCGAAACTTCGAGAGACGAGGATGTATGCCGATGTTCACTTCCTTGGAGGGAATCTACGTCACCGTTTAGAGAGGTGGGAGTTACCACGAAGGCACACCAATGCCACGAAGGCTCACCCTATTCTCTCTTTGAGATGTCACCACGAAGGCGATTCCCAACCACTAGTGGTAGGTCTTTAGGTGAATTCAAAACCCTCACAAACTTTCCGGGGTAATCACAATGTTTGATTCCTCTCCGAAGAACTCCTACCGCCTAGGAGTCTCCAACCTCCAAGAGTAACAAGAACGATGGGAAAAGCTCAAGACTTGCTCAAGTCACAAATTCCTTTGGTGCAAAGAAGAGGAGGGAGTGGATCTATCACTTGATTGGACAACTTCTCACGAATGCCTTCAAATCCTTTTGGGATCTAAGATTTGGTGTATCAAGGTGAGAGAGAGTGTGAATGTGTTCTTGAGTAAGCTCAAAGTGAATGGCCAGCTCTCTCTTGTGGAAGAAGAAGACTATATATAGTCATAGTAGAGAGCAGACCGTTGTGAAGAAAAATGTACTGCAAGTGTCGGGCGTCCGGTCATTACCGGACGTCCGGTGGCACAAGTAGCACCGGACGTCCGACGAAGGCCGGACATCCGGAGCCTGACGGTTCACCAGACGGGGCCACGTAGCATACTGTGTGCACAGTTTGTCGGACGTCCGGAGTGTGTCGGACGTCCGGTGACCGGACGTCCGGAGGGTTTCGGACATCCGCTATTTTCTTTTTGTGAAGAAGTGTCGGACATCCGGAGTGTGCCGGATGTCCGTTAGGCGCTGAGAGACCGGTCGTTCGGAGGAGACCGGAAAACCGTTATTTAGCTTCTGTTGAGGAATACCGGACGTCCGGAGCGTGTTGGACGTCCGTTAGGCGCTGAGGGACCGGACGTCCGGAAGATACCGGTCGTCCGGTAGGCTGTGAAGGTCCGGACGTTCGTAGAGTGTCGGACGTCCGGTGATAACTGAACACAAAGGTTTAGTTGCTCATACCTCTAGGTGCACAGAATATTATAATTGATATGGATAGAGTAGAGATGATGTGGGAGGATACTTTGTATGTTTTGAGCAAGCCTTTCACAATATCCACCGATCCCCTCTTAATAGTGCGGGATCCCTATACTCAGAACCAAACTGAAAATCAAGCTAGAAGCTATTATCTTGTATATCCGTTCTTGAGTGATGTAGATTTGTCTGTATTCATGATCCACACACGCATTGAAACATAATCCTGAGATATACTTGATAAACATGATTAGTCCCATATATGCATGTTGTCATCAATCATCAAAATATAATTAAAGGCAAGATTGCACTTTCAGCAACGGCGCCAGAAAAGAGTCTTGATGACCCACAAGTGTAGGGGATCTATCGTAGTCCTTTCAATAAGTAAGAGTGTCGAACCCAACGAGGAGCAGAAGGAAATGATAGGCAGTTTTCAGTAAGGTATTTTCTGCAAGCACTGAAATTATAGGTAACAGATAGTTTTGTGATAAGGTAATTGGTAGCAACTGACAAAAGGTAAACATAAATAAGGTGCAGCAAGGTGGCCCAATCCTTTTTGTAGCAAAGGACAAGCCTAGACAAACTCTTATATAAAGGAAAGCGCTCCCGGGGACACATGGGAATTATCGTCAAGCTAGTTTTCATCACGATCATCTGATTCGCGTTCGGTACTTTCATAATTTGGTATGTGGGTGGACTGGTGCTTGGGTGCTGTCCTTACTTGGACAAACCTCCCACTTATTATTAACCTCTAATGCAATCAACCGCAACTACAAAAGAAGTATTAAGGTAAACCTAACCATAGGATGAAACATATGGATCCAAATCAGCCCCTTAGGAAGCAACGCATAAACTAGGGTTTAAGCTTCTGTCACATTGCAACCCATCATCTACTTATTAATTCCCAATGCCTTCCTCTAGGCCCAAATAATGGTGAGGTGTCATGTAGTCGACGTTCACATGACACCACTAGAGGAGAGATAAAATACATCTCATCCAAATATCGAACGAAGACCAAATTCACATGACTACTAATAGAATGACTTCTCCCATGTCCTCAGAAACAAAAGTAACTACTCACAAGACATAATATTGTTCATGATCAGAGGGGTATTAATATGCATAATGGATCTGAACATATAATCTTCCACCAAATAAACTAACTAGCATCAACTACAAGGTGTAATTAACACTACTAGCAACCCACAGGTACCAATCTGAGGTTTGGGTACAAAGATTGGATACAAGAGGTGAACTAGGGTTTGATAGGAGATGGTGCTGGTGAAGATGTTGATGAAGATAGCCCTCCCCAAGATGGGAGAGTTGTTGGTGATGACGGCGGTGATGATTTCCCTCTCCCGGAGGGAAGTATCCTCGGCAGAACAGCTCTGCTGGAGCCCTAGATTCGTTTCCGCCTCCGTTCCGCCTCGAGACGGCGGCGTCTAGTCCCGAAAGCCTCCTTCTGGTTTTTTTCCCGGTGAAAACACCTCATATAGGAGAAGATGGGCATCAGGGGGCCTTCGGGGGGGCCACGAGACAGGGGGCACGCCCTGAGAGGGGGGGCGCGCCCCCACCCTCGTGGACAGCCAGTGGCCCCCCTCGTGAACTTCTTTCGCCAGATATTTTTTATATTTTCTGAAACGGAGTTCTGTGGAGTTTGGGGGCTTTTGGAGTTGTGCAGAATAGGTTTCCAGAGTTTGCTCCTTTTCCAGCCCAGAATTCCAGCTGCCGGCATTTTCCCTCTTCATGTAAACTTTGTAAAATAAGAGAGAAAAGGCATAAGTGTTGTGACAAAACAAGTAATAACAGCCCATAAAGCAATAAATATCAACATATATGCATGATGCAAAATGGACGTATCACCCTGCGGCGCTCCGCCCGCGTCCACCTCATGCCATGGCCGCTTACCCCACGTGCGCTCGCCTCGACCGCCACCTCCCCCCGCACTGCGTCGCGCCCGTTCAATCGCGCCCCCCGGCGACCACCTCCGGTGCCCGGCGTCAGTGCCGCGACGGCTCCCAAGCGTGCCCGTTTGGGCAGGCGCCCACACCCTTTTCACCGCTCGCCCACCGCCCGGTTGGCCCTAGGGCCACTAGCCGTGGGGCCTAGCCCCCTTTAAATAAACAAATTGATAAAAAATAGATAAAAATAAATAAAAATAAAATTAATTAATTTGTTAATTAATTAACTTAATTAAATGGTTTAATTAAACTAATTTCTAAGTTAGCCTAACTAATCTGTATTTAGCTAAATGTGAGTATGACACGGGGCACCACCCCCGTTGACCAGTCAAACATTGTGTGGTCAACTGGACCCACTAGACCCACATGTCACCCTCTGGTACACTTCGATGTACACAGATCTAGGTGCACCGAGCATTTACTCGTTATTTTCGAATTAATCATAATTTCATAATGTTGTTTAAATCTTTGAAAATCCATATAAAATAAACTATTACTCGATTGAAAAAGTTTTCTACATGAAAGTTGACCAGAAAAGCGAGACGTATCCGAATACACCGTCCATTCGTCTTCCACACATCCCTAGCATAGCGAAAATGCAACTTTCCCCCTCTGGTTCGTCTGTCCGAAAATGCCAAACACCGGGAAAATCCCTCCAGATGTTTTCCTTCTCCACGTGCAACGTTTAGTACCATGTTAGAACACTCCTAGCTCTGCATATTGTCATGTCGTACTTAGTGATGCATATGTTTGCACTGTATTTACTGTTTCTTCCCCCTCTTCTCTTCGGTAGACCCCGAGACCGATGATGCCCCTGTGATCGACTACGTCACCGACGACACTTCTTCCCTTCCAGCATAGCTTCCAGGCAAGCCCCCCCTTTTTTTATCATCCCGATATCGCCCATTCCCTTTCCTCTTATGCTTGCATTAGAACTGCTACTGTTTTTGCATGATCCTATTCAGATGCACAACCTGTTCTTGTTACCTGCTTTCATACCTTGTCTGCTTATTCTAAACTGCTTAGTAGAGGTTGGTTGATGACCCACCAGTGACCCCCACCATGTCCCTGTTGCCCCAGCTGGATTACCAGATGACTCGATCAATGTGATCGACGTCGAGTCCCCGACACCGCACATCACCCCCCTTAGTTGTACGACTCTACAGAGTTACTATCGAGTGTTGAGGGTGATACCTTGTATAACACTTCCGATGAGATCTCTGTAGTGTACCTATTCGGTCATGGTTATCGAGGGTGATTCCTTCTTCACCACTCCAGATAACGACTTTGTCGTGCAACCCTTCAAGTGTGGACCAACGAGGGTGATTCCTCCAAGCCCACCTTGATGGTTACATCAAGTGGCAATCCATCGAGGGTGATTCCTCGGGTCCTCCCTTGCTGTTTTGGACACACAATTACTTTGAATTTACTCCTAGAACCAGATAAAGTTGGGTCATTCCCGAGGGGTACCCGCAAGTAATGTGGAGTCGGGTTGACCAGGAGGGTACGCGCGAGATAATTACGTGGCACAGCCGGTCATTCCATGCCCTTGTCGTAAGTCCATGAGACTGGGCGACGGGGTCACATGATCGTGAGTCTCTGCTCGTTACCGCGCGCTCCCAAGACACTAATGGTTTGGATATTTGATCCGAGTACTTTTCGCACTAACCACCACGTAGGAATAAGTATGGGCACTCTGCAGCGTACGCATCAGTCAAAGCTCATCAGACGTCAGCGACTAAGCGGCGCGCGCCGGGTTGGACTGCATAAGCACCTTCCTTATTTAAGGAGGTAGCTAGGTCTGCTCACCGGCCACCCACGCAACTTGTAGGAGTGCAAAGGGTGATGGGACCAAGACCCCTGCGCACTTAGGATGTATACCAGCGTGCTGACCTCTCTGATGAGCCTAGGTAGGGTTGCGGCGTGTTGATCCACCGAGGGCGGGCATGACCTGATGGTGTGTCCGCACAGAGTTGATCGATCATGTTGGGTAAGTTGGTGCACCCCTGCAGGGAAGATTTATCTATTCAAATAGTTGTGTCCCCGGTTACGGATGCTCGGAGTTGTATCCCAATCGATACAACTAGAACTAGATGCTGAGGCATGAAATGGATATGTGGCTCCGGGAGTCGAGAAAGGATCCCTGGACGTTGATACAACAACATAAATATGACTTATGTTATACTACGCTACTCTCTCTGGTTGCTGCTAGACGGGAGTTTCCAGAAGATGCTAGTCTTTAATAGGGCTAGTATCTCCCCCTCTTATTCTGGCATTTTGCATTTTAGTCCAAAGATACTACCCCTTGTCATTGATATCGATGCATAAGTAGTGTAGATCCTTGCTTGCGATTACTTTGGATGAGTACTCACGGTTGCTTTGCTCCCTCTTTTCCCCCATTTTCCATCCTTCACGGTTGATGCAACCAGATGGCGGAGTCCAGGAGCCAGATGCAACCTTTGACGACTTCTACTACCCCGACGGTGCCTACTACTACGTGACGGCCGCCGACAACCAGGAGTAGTTAGGAGGCTCCCAGGCAGGAGGCCTTGCCTTTTCAATCGTTGTTACTTTTGTGCTAGCCTTCTTAAGGCAAACTTGTTTAACTTATGTCTGTACTCAGATATTGTTGCTTCCACTGACTCGTTTTTATTTGAGCTTATGTGTTCAAGCCCTCGAGGCCCCTGGCTTGTATGGTGATACGATATTTTACATCATTGGATCTAAGATCCAATGGCTTGGAAGTAGTCTTTGTAATTATGCGCAATTTCCAAACTCTCCAAGGGTTTGTTTGAAAAAAGAACTTCCAGGCCTCATGTTAGCCACTGGATCTTGGATCCAACAGCTCCTAGTAGCTCATATTAGGTGCTCCCTGCAGCTTAATGTAGCGACCATGATTCCAATGAACTAAAGTCTCTGTGCTTAGTGTCATCCCTGGATTAGTATGCTGACACACACAGTACTCGAGGATTTATAACAGAGGTTCAATCACACTTTATTACATCGAAAGTCCTCGAAGAGGCAATATCCATTACACGATAATGGCTGAAGGCCAACTAATAAAATAAACCGCGGAAGCTATAAAAGTAGTTGAGTCCATCCAACTCCACGACAAACATAGAGTGCTTGAGAACGACCTATCACACCTTAATCTTCGTCTGAAAACTCTGCAACATGATACGTTGCAGCCATGTAGGTCAGCACATTGAATATGCTGGCAAGAACACACTGAAATGATAATGAGCAATGTGTACAACTATATGCATATTTGGCTGGTGGAGGCTGTAAGGTTTATTTTTGCAAAACGCTAGTTTTTCCCTACAACAAAGGAATGTATTTATGTAACTACTTAGTAAAATTTAAGCATGAACAATTGAGTATGGTTCCTCCATCTCAATCCCAAACCAAAGTCATTATTAACCCAACAATTTAATAAAGTGATGAGATCAGTCACTAATTCAAATACCATGATACTCAAGAAAGTCCATAACCGGGGACACGACTACTCATGAATAGTTTGTAAACTCTATAGAGGTTTGTGCACTTTTCCCCACAAAACTCGATCTCCTCCGTTTGATTTCTCACACTGCATGGTGTTTGATAAACGGATGACCGAGACATAGTCTTCCAGAAGCATTAACTCTTAACCCTAGGTAGACCGTACCACCTACATCCGCTACATCTGCTAGTCTACCACGGAAAGAGGTCACACAACATACTCAACTATGCCAGAGCCCACAATGGCATTGTGGCTGCACACAGAAGTTTCTAGGCATGAATGATATATGATCCCTTTGAGCCTGGGTGGCATTCCATAGGATAATCACATGGGTCCTCCGGGATTTCCTGGGACAACACTGGATTCTCCAGGTACCCTGCAACCAATCCACCTAGATGTGTATTAAATTCCACCTTAAAGAAACCCTTAGTTGTTATTACACTCACAACTTTCATGAAACCACTCATACCAATCCACGTCTACAAGCATGGCTAAGCAATAAGTAACAAAGCGTATATTCTCTTGGTTGATCTCAAGTCATTGGGTTCCTACCTCATGGCCTACAAAGCATCATATTATGTAACCAGTCCTACTCATGCAAGTGTTTGAGGATATAACTAATGCAATAAAAACTCGGTATTGGAAAGTATGATCAAAGTATGAACTTGCCTTGTTGACGATCGCTGTAACCTAAAGACTCGTAGTAGCACGCTTCGCACTCCGGGAATTCTATCGCAGTCAAACAATAGCATACATAAGCAATCATGCAACAGAATCGAAGAACAGATCTCGAAAGACTTCGAAAACAAGCGAATCACTCTTGCAACAGAAAACAATTTCTAGCAGTATCAAAATTAAGTGAATTTGGCCTTATCAGAAATTTTAGGTCAAGAGCTTCAATTTCCAAAATGAATCAACTCAAACGGAGTTACGAAACTCAAACTACGATCAAACGAAGTTCAAACACAAAACATTTTGAAATCAAAATTTAAAACTTTCAAAATCAACTTTGAGCTGCGCTACTGGAAAGATCAGATAGAAATGAAGAAATTGGCGTTGGTTTCGTCTAATTCCGACTAACGAGTAAAAATTAACGAGGGTTTGAAGATCAGGGACCGATCTGTAAAAAAATCATCATGGATAGGTCCTTGACAAAAATAAATAGAAAAAGAAAAGACTAATTTGCGAACGTTCGCTTTCTGTAACTAAAGAGCGGACGTTCGTTAAATAATAAAACTAGAAAAAAAACTAGGGTTTAAAAAAGGATCTAGGGTTTTCTAAAAAAAACTGAAACTAATAAATAAACGGCGGTTTAATTACCTCGCGGATCGGGTTCGGTCCGCGGTCGGGCGACGGGCGGCGGATCGGGCGGCGGGTCCGGCGGCTCCTGCGCGGCGACGGTGGTGTCCGGCGGCGCGGGGCGGCGGCTGCGGGTGGTAGCGCAGGGCTGTGGCGGTTGCGGGTGGCGGCGCGGTAGCAGCGGCAGAGGCGGCGGCGCGCAGCGGCGATGACGATGGTGGCGGCGGCTGCGGCGGTGGTGTGAGGCGCAAGGAGGGGCAGCAGCGCTATTTAAAGGGGGGCTGCAGCTGCCTTGGAGGGGGGCCGGCCCGGGGCAGAGTCCTGCCCAGACTCGCCTCGGCGTCTGTGCTGAGCACGGCGGCGGCGCGGGAGGAAGGCGGCGGCGGGCGAGCTAGGCCTTCGGCCCAGTTGGCTCGGGCCAAACAGTTTGTTTTTAACAAAAATCGCCCGAACAGGAAAAATACAAAAAAAATCTAAAAATCTAAAAATACCAAAAGAAATTTTCTTTGCCTAAACCTAATATTTAGAACAAGGTGAACATTTTTCTGATATTAAAATGCCTAAAAAATAAAATATCTTTTTCATGCAATTTTTAAAATAATAAAGTGCAAATAAAAATCCAATAAAATTATTTTTACTCAAAAATAAAATTCCAACATTTTCATTATATTTTTGAAGAAGTCATATTATCTTCTCTCATTTATTTTAAATATTAGAAAAATGAAATTTGGCAAAAATATTATTGATCCAACCCCACTTGGAAAATAAATAAAATAATGGGCTCCTCTTTGGAAAACTTCAAACTCTCTCACTTGGGTCCTTGAGTTGCTTAAAGTTTTGGATCAATTTTCAAATAAACTCATGCTCAAAATGCTTAAATGATGAATGCATATGAATGATCTATGATAACATCCAAATTGAAAATTGGGATGTTACAAACCTACCCCCCCCCCTTAAGATGAATCTCACCCTCGAGATTCGAGTTGGCTAGATAATAGGTGTGGGTGGTCCTGGCATAGATCATCCTCTCGTTCCCAGGTGGCTTCGTCCTCTATATGGTGACTCCATTGTACTTTGCAGAACTTGATGACTTTACTGTGGGTAACTCTGTCGGCAAACTCGAGAATCTTAACGGGCTTCTCCTCGTAAGTCAGGTCGCTCTCTAACTGAATTGCTTCCAGGGGCACTGTGTCAACTCTAGCTGATAAGCTACTTCTCCACTACTAGGGAAAACCTTATACGCAGAATCTTAGCAGCAGCGCGGCACAAAAAGAGGCCCTACTGCTAATTAGCAGTAGCGAGGATAAGTAAACCACGCTACTCATGTAAATTTAGCAGTAGCGCGTGTTGTCTAAACCGCGCTGCTACAAAAATCCACCGACAGTATGCACCAACCTAAGTTTACTAGCAGCGCGGTGCCACGATGTGCGCTACTGCTAATGCAATAGTAGTAGTGCGCTTTTTAGTCACGTCGGTGCTGCTAATTTGGAAATTGTCCATGTGGTTGACCCATTTAGAAGTAGAGCGTGTGATGAAAGGGCGCTGCTGCTACGCTCTTAGCAGTAGCGCGGGAGGAGAAACGCGCTACTGCTAAGACGCAGCACCCCACCACCTTTACTCCCGTCCTCTCGTCCCCCATCTTGTCTCCTCCCTTTCTCCTACCTCCCACATCCTCCCTCTCTCACTCTTCTTCTTCCTCAATACTTCTCCCCCCATTGCTCTCGGAAAAAAAAGTGAGAGAAAATAAAGGAAAAGAAAATAGAAGGAAACAAACAGGAAAACTATTATATAGGTACTGGTTATAGCAGCAGCGCTTTTGTGAGAAACGAGCTATTGCTAGTCAAGATAGCAGTAGTGGTTTCTACACGAACCCACCATAGCTACCTGGAGTAGCTATAGCACGTTTTTCGTAAACGCGCTACCGCTATGTCCACTTAACCCCCAAAATCCCCACTCCTCTCTTCATCCCGCCTCTTTTCCCCCAAATCCCCACACTCTTCCCGTAGCGCCGCCGGCGCCCTACCCTCGCCGCGCCTCTGCGCTTGACCCTGAGCGACCCCGGCGCCGGCTTCGGCCCCGGCGCTTGCCCACGGCCCCGACCCCGACCCCGGCTCCGACCCTGGCGCTCGACCCCGACCCCGACCCCTCCCTCTGTAAGCCCCCTACCGCTCCTCCTCTCTATGGTAGCTAGGTTTTTTGGTTAATTCACTTAGGTTTTAGGTAGGGCAGATGGTTAATTAGGTTATAGATTTAGTTATGAATTTAGCTAGGTTTTTTCTTCAAGTTCTATATTTTTCTTCTTTTTATATGCAAATTTGAAGTGGACATGTGATATGTGAACATGTGATGTTTTGGACATGTCATATTTAGAATTTGGACATGTCATTTGGACATGATGATTATGTGCAGGGTAAATGATCTGAGTGGCCTATGTTACGCCGGAATGTTGATTCATTTCCGTTCCGATGAATTTCAGGCGCTCAATATGCTGAAATTTTCTGTGAATTTTAGCATGATTTGTGCTAGACAGTACGCATATCGAGTGCTGCGAGTTGCTGCGAGTTGCTGGGAAACGACATTCCGGCAAACATAGATTTCTTTTTATGTCATTTCTTATTTTTCATAGTTTTAGAATTAAACGAGGAGACTTAATCATAGGAAACATGTCGAACAACGAAGAAACTGGGCCTTCTGACAAAGATACAGACGAGATGGATTATGATGGTGAACAAGAGTACCTCGACTATTTCACTGCTAAGAAAATGCAAAGTTAAGGTTTGCAGGTCGGCCTCGATGATGGTACTGACGCTGACATCGACACCGACGGCACCGGCACCGATGGCGGCGCCTAGATGGGCGGGGAAGGTACCGGCGGGGAAGATACCGGCGGAGAAGGTACCGGCGCCGATGCCGCTACCGAAAGGAAGAAGCAGAAGAAGCAGAGGATACAAAAACCTAACAAACTAGGGATTGGACGACTGGTGATCACAAAGATGGCACCTGGCAAGTTTGAGCCATTAGAGCCGGAAGAACCTCGCAAGTGCTATGGTAACCAAGTAGGATGCATCCTACGGGAATGCGCGAGCATCAACGACGATGACTTAAGGAGTAAAGAACATTTGACGCAGTTCCTCCTGACGAAGTTGCACAAGATATTCAAGTTCCCCGACCAGGATGATAACATAGAGAAACTATGGGATGATCCGAAGATGAAAAAGATTAACAATCATCCCATAGGCATGTTCAGCAATGATTTGGCCTCCTGGAAAGGGAGGGTGAAACGAGCTATTGAGGCTGAGGAACCCCTGTCCAAGATTCTGGAGGAAAATCCGACACTTGCGAAAGAGGAGTTTGAAAAGTTCAAGGACACTTGCGCTACATAGCCTGCGAAATTCAAGAGCCTTCCGCAAAGGAACACGGGGAAGCATCGCCTCGGAAGCCGTGGCTACCTCGGTAAAAGGCCCATATGGGATAAGGATGACGTGGAATGTGAAGCCGCGGGTATCCCAGACCCCTTCGCGAAGTTCACCAACCCCTTGGAGCGTGACTTCATCAGGGCCCGCTATAAGTGGGACAAGGAAAACAAGGTTTTTTACACGGACCAGATCACGAGGAAATTGATTAGACTACTGGTAATTATTCTTTTACCACCTTACATTTAGCTCCATATCTAGTCGAATACACATTCCTAAACGGCTCACGCTCCTTCTGCAGGAGAAGCAACACCAGCTAGCAGCCGAAAGCCCTACTTCTCCGATGAGGCCCAAGTGGGGCACCGCTCTCAACCGGGCCTTGAACGAACTTAAGGAACTCCCTTTGGGCCAGCGGCCGCAATATGGTCGTGTGCACGGCGCTGGAGACGGCGCCACGTGGAAGGTGTTTTACAACGAGGGCCCGGAGGCCAAGAAGCAGAAAAATAAGTTTAGTCAGGCGGACATCGACGTGAAGGTGAAGCTTGCGATCGAGAAAAAAAGCAGCTGAGGACGCAAAAAAAAAACCGAGGAGAAAAATGAGTTGCTACAGCAGGCAGTCAATGCAGCTGTAACAGCGTGCAGAAATGATTTCGCTACTAACTTGGTTCCAGCTATCATCAACTGGACAAAGGAAAATCCAGACAAGACGGTACATGATTTCCCGTTGCCCAGTTTAATCGGGAGCAACTCCATGAACAACAACACCACTGCACCAGCACTTGCTCACGCAACCGGGCCTCCTCTCACAGTCGCTCCCGCTCATAGCAGCCCGTCCTCAGTCTCTGGCGCGCTAGGTGGGCCATCGTCTTTGGCTGAGCTCGATGCCGTCACGGTAATTACATGTCGCACCAACATATATATATAGAATATTCCATTTTTGTTGCCTTTCAGATGTTTTACGCCACAGACATATGTGTTTGCAGGCTGAAGAAACCCCGTGCACCATACTCTACTTCATCAAAGGCCAGAAGGTGGATGTGGGAAAGGGGATGATAATGAACCCCTTGCAACCCACATTCCACAACCAGCCGATCCCCGCTGGGCACTTCAGGGTTAGCTTGTCCAGTGTGAAATCGGGGCAAGAGGATTTGCCTCCTCCAGTACAGCATGTGGGAGAGGACGACGAGACCCTGCCGCGGATTGGAAGCTGCAAGGGTTGGGTGCTACTATGGTCGAAGAATCTTATTCATATGGACCCGCCCGAGAGCACACCAATAACCACACATCAACAAGCATGTGCAGAGACCACCACCCCGCCTACGCAATTACCAGCTCCTGTAGTGCCGGGTGAGAGTGGCAGACGACGTGATGAAGGGGGTCATGTAGAACAGAGAATGGATGATGAGATGGAGGTCGACCCATTGGGTGTCCTCAATACAAACGCATATGACTGTGACATAGATATGATGAGTCAACCATATGACGATTCGGGCTATCAGCGTGCTAATGAGGATATGGATGATCTGCCCAGGCAGGAAGGTCATAGCAGGGATTGCAAAAAGTCTCTCTTCATGAAATCCTCACTGGACGCGCCTGAAAATGCCGCCTCAACACAGGCTCAACTAGTCGGGGGCCATATAGTGCTTAGTCCGGGAACACTGGGGCAGGGGTTAAGGAAAGGTCTGGAAGGTGTGCCCAAGAAAAAGGAGAGGAAGACATCGGGGAAGAGAGCTGCCTCCAAACAAGCCAGAGCACATAGCAGCCAGACGATGGATTCTGAAGAGCGTGTACCCGTGAAAGGTGCGGCCATGTTCCATCTCATGGGCGAGTCGATGCTACCTCCGAAACCGCTGGAGGCACTATCAGGGGATCTCAGGAGACTGCACGACCATGTGTTGTCGACTAAGAAAAGCCTACTAGCCTCGAAGGATCCAGGATATCCGACATACGAGGCTCATGTGCCTGAGGGGAAGTGCTACGTCGACACACGGCCCACGGAGGTGTTCTTCCTGTGGTTTGACCATATCTTTGAGATGTTTCTGACAAGGCGGCTCAATTTTACAATCGTCCGCCTTTTTGCGCTACATATGAGCTCCGTCATGAAGAGAGAAGAAGTCTCGCAAATCTGTGTGGCGGATCCGTACTACATGCACGAGTCTTTCTTGAGTCTCGGCGACTTTGAGCGTGAAACTACTAGGGACTACCTCCAAAACTTCATGGTACAGAATAAGGACCAGGAAATTGTCATTCTACCTTATCATCCAAAGTAAGTCAGTTCCGGACAACCCTATCATACATTTCAATCATTCCTTCTCGCTCATATGGAGAATAATTTGAGGTGTCTTTTCCCCGCAGCAACGGGCGCGCCGTCCTTATCGTTCTTTACCCGCGAGTCTCCCACGCCGTGTATTTCGACCCTTCCAGAGACTACGAGAAAAAGGACTACACCCACATAGTGAATATTCTTAGATGATGATCTCCAAGGCTTCAGCATTAGAGGTGGACACAAGCAGATCGGGAAACAAAGGAACAAGAAGATGGGTTTAGCGCATAAAACTAACTTCTGCTGCATCCATGTCCCAAAACCAAGCAAGAAGGATGGATTCTACATCGTCCATCTCATGATTGAGTTCGGCACAGATCACCAAAAGCTTCGCATGACAAGCAGAAATGATGATCATATCCAGAAGTGGCTAGAATCTCATGGAGAAGCGGATTATAAACTTAGAGATGACTTCTTTCGCATCCAAAGGGACATTGCGACGATCATCATGAAATAAGTCATCGATGAGAAGGGGATGTTCCACCATGGCCCTATATCGCGAACTGACGTCCGAACTCGCATAGGCATGCAACGTCTAGACCTCACGCCGTTTAAGAAGCTAGGGTCCATCCTCGATGATATGGAAGGATGGAACTTCTAGTGATTTACGATGCCGATGATGATGATATGTGTCGGTTGAACTTGTATACTTTCTGTAGCGATGAAACTTTGTGATGTGCACGGTCCCTGTCGAACTTGCGTAACGCTACTTTGTTAGTTTGCGTACGATGACCTGCGTACCTCTAGTTATTTATTTTGCGTACTGTATGTTGCATCTAGTTGCTAACCCTTTCTTTTTCGTGTTGCTCTAGTATATTTTGTTCCATATGATTGTACATCCTCTTGATGAAGATGCATCTCTAACAGGTACCTAGTTTCTTGATGGCGAGATGGCAGTGCTATGTATGTACAAAGGGAAGGTTCCGGGGGTGTACAATGAGTGGCCTGAGTGTCAGACATTGTAGCCGCAAGTATTCGAGACTTGCATGTATCGCTATTTTCGAGATGATGACGAGATACCACTTTGTGTTGGATGATGATTATGACGAGACTATCTGTATGTATATGCCATGATTACATTTGTGGCCTCGTAGCCATTTGTATGTGTATCATGATGACATTTGTATCTGCTAAAGATTCTTGTATGAAGCTTGTTCAAATACAAAAAAAAATACTGAAAAAAAAACTACTAAAATTAGCAGTAGCGAGTGGGGAAAAGTTAGCAGTAGCGCGTCCAGCCAAAGCGCACTATAGCTATTAGCACTAGCGAGCTTGCACAAAGCACGCTGCTGCTACACTTGTATAGCAGTAGCGCGGGCGCGCACGCACTGCTGCTAAGGGTTAGCCGTAGCGCCTTATTAGTAGCGCCGGTCCCCCCGCTACTAATATACCTAGAACCCGCGCTGCTGCTAGGCTTTTCCCTAGTAGTGCTCCTCTACACTCCAAAACCTTGTACGGTCCCACAAATCTTGGTGCCAATTTACCCTTAACTCCAAAATGCTTAACTCCTCGAAGCGGAGATACTCGAAGATACGCTCTGTCCCCCACTTCGTAGGTCACTTCCTTGCGCTTCGTATCTGCATAACTCTTCTGCCTGGACTGGGCTACCTTCAGTCTATCGCGAATCATCTTGACCTTCTCTTCTGACTCTTTGATCAAATCGGGTCCAAGTAATTGACGGTCTCTAACTTCATCCCACATCAACGGTATTCTGCACCTCCTTCCGTACAAAGCCTCGAAAGGGGCCATTTGCAAACTGGTTTGATAACTGTTGTTGTAAGAAAACTCTGCGTATGGCAAGTTATCATCCCAACTAGATCCATAATCGAGCGCACAAACTCTCAACATGTCCTTTACAATCTGATTGACTCTCTCGGCCTGTCCATCTGTCTGTGGATGAAAGGTTGTACTGAACTCTAGCCCAGTACCTAAAGTCTCGTGCAACTGCTTCCAAAACTTTGAGGTAAATTGTGTTCCTCTGTCTGATACAATGGTCCTCGGAACTCCATGCAGACATACGATCCTGGTCATGTATATCTTGGCCAACTTAGCACTCGTGTAAGTGGTCTTCACGGGGATAAAGTGAGCTACTTTAGTCAAACTATCAACTATCACCCAGATAGAATCGTACCCTGAGAGTGTCATGGGTAGTCCTGTGATGAAATCCATTCCAAGTTTGTCCCACTTCCATTCGGGTATGGGTAACGGCTGTAATAACCCTGCTGGTTTCTGATGTTCAGCCTTGACCCTCTGACCAATGTCACATATTGCTACATACTCGGCAATGTCCTTCTTCATTCCGGTCCACTAGAAATTTTGCTTCAAATCCAAGTACATCTTGGTGTTGCCTGGGTGATTCGAATACAGCGAATCATGAGCCTCCTGTAGTATCAACTTCCTAATCTCGGGGTCATTGGGCACATAGGTACGCTTTTCAAACCAAAGTGTTTCATATTCATCCTCACGAAATCCTTCTGCCTTTCCTTCGGTCATTCTTTCCTTTATTTCTGTAATCTCTTTGTCCACCTTCTGGGCGTCTCGTATCCTTCCCGACAACGTGGATTGAATTTCCAATGTGGCAACATAACCTCTAGGACTATCTCCATTTGCAAATCCCTAAGATCATTGGCTAACTCCTGGGGTAAACCTCCAGAAATGATTGTGTTAACATAACTCTAGCGACTTAGAGCATCTGCCATGACATTGGCTTTTTTCCAAGATGATAATGCAACCTCATGTCGTAATCCTTTATAAGCTCCAGCCATCTCCTTTGCATGAGATTCAACAACTTCTGTGTGAAGATATACTTCAAACTCTTATGATCCGTGTATACATCACAATGGTTTCCAATAAGAAAATGTCTCCGGGTTTTGTGTGCGTGCACTACGGCTGCTAACTCCAAATCATGCGTAGCATAATTCAACTCATGTGTTCGAAGCTGACGTGAAGCATACGAAACAACTCTTCCGTCTTGCATGAGAACACCTCCAAGTCCTTGACGTGAAGCGTCACAATACACTTGGAAATCCTTGTGTATATCCAGAAGAATCAGCACTAGGGTTGTAACCAAACGTTTCTTCAACTCCTGAAAACTGGCCTCACACTCTTCGGTCCACTTATACTTAGTCTCCTTCTTCAATAACTCTGTCACGGGTTTCGCAATCTTCGAGAAATTCTCAATAAATCTCTGATAATATCCCACGAGTCCAAGAAAACTGCGAATTTCGCCAACTGAGGTCGGTGCCTTCCATTCTGTGACTGCCTCAACCTTGGCGGGGTCTACGGATATACCGTCTCCTAATATGACATGTCAAGGAATCCAACTTCCTTCAACCAAAACTCACATTTACTGAACTTGGCATATAGCTGATGTTCTCGGAGCTTCTCGAGAACTAAACACAAATGTTCCTTGTGCTCCTCTTCATTCTTGGAGTATATCAATATGTCATCAATGAATACTACCACAAACTTATCCAAGAACTCCATGAATACCTTGTTCATCATACTCATGAAATAGGCAGGAGCGTTAGTCAGACCAAATGACATAACTGTATACTCATAAAGCCCGTACCTTGTGGTAAAAGCTGTCTTGGGTATATCCTGATCGCAAATCGATCTTAGAGAATGCCTTGGCTCCTTGCAGCTGGTCAAACAGATCATTCATGATCGGCAGTGGGTACTTATTCTTGATTGTCACCTCATTCAGTGCACGATAATCAAGATCCATTCTCAAGGATCCATCCTTATTCTCGACTAGGAGCACTGGGGCTCCCCACGGTGATGAACTTGGTTGTATGTAACCCTTATCCATTAACTCCTTGATTTGCTTCTTGATCTCCTCCAGATCATTAGCGGGCATCCGGTATGGTCTCTTAGATATTGGTCCGGTGTCGGGTAACAACTCAGTTAAGAACTCGATGTCTCTATCCCGTGGCATGCCGGGTAACTCCTCCGGGAATACATTGGGGAAATCCTTCACAACTGACAATTCTTCCTGAACAACTCCCGTGAGTGCATTCACATGCGCTTTCCTGGGTGTGTGTCTCGACACATACTTGATCCTCTTTTGTTCCGGGGTGGTGAGAAGAATTGATCTACTGGCGCAATCGATGTTTCCTCCAAACTTTGATAGCCAATCCATACCTATGAATACATCCAAACCCTGGGATTCCAAAAGAATGAGGTTCATGGGAATTACGTGTCTTCCAATGGTCAATGGCACTTGATAGCATCCATGGCTAGCCATATACTCTGCTCCAGGGGAACTCACTAACATGGGCGTCCTAAGGGATACGGTTACACTTTTCCACAAAACCCCGTGATATGTATGAATGCGATGCACCAGTGTCAAAAAGAACAAGGGCAGTAAATGCATCAATCAAAAACTTACCGATTACTGCGTCGGGCTGCTCGTCAATCTCCTCCACATTGACGTGGTTCACTTGTCCTCTGGTGAATTGGTTGGGCTCCTTTCCTGAGATTCCATTGCCATACCCATTCTTTGACTCGGGGCACTCAGTAGTGTAGTGTCCGGTCTTCCCGCACTTGAAACAAGTAATGTGACTCATATCTTTCTTGGCGGGTGTGGATGGAGTGGAATGATTCTGATTGTTGTTTCCTCCATTCCCATTGCCATTCCTAGCACCACCGTGGTTGTGTGCATTCCCTCCATTGTTAGAATGGCCTCCATGGTTATGGGTGGGATGGTTGTGTCCTCCTGAGTAGGGAGTATAGTGGGGCTTCTGCTGGCCTCCAGAGTTAAACTTCCCAGCTCCATACTTCCTCTTGCGGTTGTCAATCTGTTTCTGCTTTCCTTCTAGCATAATAGCTTTGTCCACTAGCTCTTGATAGTTGTTGTAGGTTGCTAGCATCAGTTGTATACTCATCTCATCATTGAGTCCCTCTAGAAACTTTTCCTGCTTCGCGATGTTAGTGGACACATCATCTGGCGCATAGCAAGCTAACTGCCTAAAGTCATCCACGTATTGCCCCACTGTACGGTTTCCTTGGCGCAAGTTGCGAAACTCACGCTATTTCAGGCTCATGGCTCCTGTTGAGACATGTGATGTGCGGAAAGCTTGCTGAAATTGATCCCAAGTAATCGCACCAAGTGGGTAGGTGGCAGTGTAGTTCTCCCACCAAGCGACTGCTGGTCCCTCAAGCTGATGTGCAGCAAAACGCACTCTCTCTGCATCTATGCATCCTGCAGTTGCTAGCTCTTTGTCCATCTTACGGAGCCAGTCATCTGCAACAATAGGCTCGGTGCTACTAGAGAACACTGGTGGTTGCAACCTTAAGAACCGGGTCAAGTTGTCATGGGGAGGCGGAGGTGGGTTGTTGTTGTTGTTGTTGTTGTTCTGATTCTGGACAAGTAGTTGCATCAAAGTGTTCTGCTGCTGGATCAACTGGGTGAGCTTAGGGGGAAACTCAAATCCAGGCTCACGTCTCGAAGGCATCTGAGGGGTTTAAAGGGGAGAGATTAGAATAAAATGAGGTCTAGGGGGGTCCACTACCCATATGCACACGAGACAAACAATTTCATATCATATCACTCGATTTCAATCAAGATCACACAAAAGATCCTATTACAAAGCTAGCAAACGATCCTAACTACTCGGATTAATACTAATGATTACAGGGTGGTCATCTAATCACTGTCATGTGAAGACTCCATGATATTTGCTCCAGCTTCGTCTTCATAGTCACTTTCACCACTGTCGGTGTCGTCTACCAGAATGTAGTTCTCCATAGTAATTCATATCTCCGGTTCCAGCTTCACGGTGCCAGTTCCAACATACTTCTTCAGTGCTTCATTCTGCTCCAATAGTACGGCAATTTCCTCTCCATACCCATCTCGTACTGTCTTGAGTTCTTCTGCTAGCTCTGCATTCCGGGTTATCACCATGTTGGTCTTCTGCATAAGTGCGCACATCTGATTCTCGTAGCGTCGAATATGTTGGTCCATCTCCTGGATGTAAGCTGCAATGGATCTGTCCTTCCTGGTGCGAAGCATCTCCCATTGCTGGTCTCGGCGTCGACAAATCTGGTAGATGGTGTCTTCAAGGTCCTTGTTGTAGACTTCACATATGCATCCAAATGTGATGTGAGCTGCCATACTCTTTCCCAAGCTCCATGTCGGTGCGTCGAATTCTAGCTCCAGTGGCTCCGTGAATGGTGCAATAGTTCTCCCTGGTACACTAACTTTGATCTTCCAGCATTCCTCTTCTGGCGGTATTGCGTAGAGACCTCCAGTGATACTTGGTATTCCAATGTGCAAGTATCTAGTGACTTCCTTCAAGTGCTTTTCGAAAGGGGTGTCATCGTCAGGCTGAGTGAACTTGCTCACTGGGTCTGACATCAATAGAGAAGAAATAGAGAAGAATTAGAGTGAATAGAGAAGGAGTAGAATGAGTAGAGAAGAACATCATATGGCTTATCCTAGTGGTCGTGTCCTACAGTCAACGTGTGCTCTGATACCATCTTGTAGCGACCATGATTCTAATGAGCCGAAGTCTCTGTGCTCAGTGTCATCCCTGGATCGGTATGCTGACACACACAGTACTCGAGGATTTATAACAGAGGTTCAATCACACTTTATTACATCGAAAGTCCTCGAAGAGGCAATATCCATTACACGATAATGGATGAAGGCCATCTAATAAAATAAACTGCGCCAACTCCACGGCAAACATTGAGTGCATGACAACGACCTATCGCACCTTAGCCTTTGTCTGAAACTCTGCAACATGATATGTTACATCCATGTAGGTCAACACATTGAATATGCTGGCAAGAATACACTGAAATGATAATGAGCAATGTGTACAACTATATGCATATTTGGCTGGTGGAGGCTGTAAGGTTTATTTTTGCAGAAAGCTAGTTTTTCCCTACAACAAAGGAATGTATTTATGTAACTACTTAGTTAAATTTAAGCATGAACAATTGAGTATGGTTCCTCCATCTCAATCCCAAACCAAAGTAATTATTAACCCAACAATTTAATAAAGTGATGAGATCAGTCCATAATTCAAATACTAGGATACTCAAGAAAGTCCATAACCGGGGACACGACTACTCATGAATAGTTTGTACACTCCGCAGAGGTTTGTGCACTTTTCCCCACAAGACTCGATCTCCTCCGTTTGATTTCTCGCACTGCATGGTGTTTGAGAAACGGATGACCAAGACACAGTCTTTCAGAAGCATTAACTCTTAACCCTGGATAGACCGTACCACCTACATCTGCTAGTCTACCACGGAAAGAGGTCACACAACATACTCAACTATGCCAGAGCCCATAATGGCATTGTGGCTGCACACGGAAGTTTCTAGGCATGAATGATATATGATCCCTTTGAGCCTGGGTGGCATTCCATATGATAATCACACGGGTCCTCCGGGATTTCCTGTGACAACACTGGATTCTCCAGGTGCCCTGCAACCAATCCACCCAGATGTGTATTAATTTCCACCTTAAAGAAACCCTTAGTTGTTATTACACTCACAACTTTCATGAAACCACTCATACCAATCCACGTCTACAAGCATGGCTAAGCAATAAGTAACAAAGCGTATATTCCCTTGGTTGATCTCAAGTGATTGGGTTCCTACCTCATGGTCTACAAAGCATCATATTATGTAACCAGTCCGACTGATGCAACTGTTTGAGGATATGACTAATGCAATAAAAACTAGGTATTGGAAAGTATGAACAAAGTATGAACTAGCCTTGCTGACGATCGCTGAAACTTAAAGACTCGTAGTAGCACGCTTCGCACTCTAGGAATTCTATCGCAATCAAACAATAGCATACATAAGCAAGCATGCAACAGAATTGAAGAACAGATCTCGAAAGACTTCAAAAACAAGCGAATCACTCTTGCAACAGAAAACAATTTCTAACAATACCAAAATTAAGTGAATTTGGCCTTATCAGAAAGTTCTGGTCAAGAGTTTTGATTTGCAAAATGAATCAACTCAAACAGAGTTATGAAACTCAAACTACGATCAAACAAAGTTCAAACACAAAACGTTTTGAAATGAAAATTTAAAACTTTCAAATTCAACTTTGAGCTACGCTATTGGAAAGATCAGATCGAAACAAAGAAATTGGCGTTGGTTTCGTCTAATTCTGAGTGACGAGCAAAAAGTTACGAGGGTTTGAAGATCAGGGACCGATGTGTAAAACTTATCATCGCGGATAGGTCCTGGACAAAAATAAACAAAAAAAGAAAAGTACAATTTGCGAACGTTTGTTTTCTGTAACTAAACAGCGGACGTTCGTTAAATAATAAAACCAGAAAAAAATGAACTAGGGTTTACAAAAACGATCTATGGTTTTTCTAAAAAAAACAAAACTAATAAAAAACGACGGTTTAATTACCTCGCGGATCTGGTTCGGTCCGTGATCTGGCTCTGGCGCGGGGTGGCGGCGCGGGGCGGCGGCGGCTGCGGGTGGTGGCGTGGCAACAGCGGCAGAGGCGGCGGTGCGCGGCATCGACGGCGGTGTGAGGGGCGAGGGGGGTCGGCGGCGCTATTTAAAGGGGGGCGGTGGCTGCCTTGGAGGCGGGCCGGCCCGGGGCAGACTCCTGCCCGGACTCCCCTCGCCGTCCGTGCCGAGCACGGCGGCGGCGTGGGAGGAAGGCGGCGGCGGGCGAGTTGGGCCGTTCGGGCGGGTGGGCCTTCGGCCAAGTTGACTCGGGCCAAACAGTATTTTTTTAAAAAAAATCGCCTGTAAGGAAAAAATACAAATAAAAGTAAAAAAATCAAAAAATACCAGAAGAAATTTTTACCACCTAAACCTAATATTAGAACAAGGTGAACATTTTTCTGATATTAAAATGACTAAAAAATAAAATAACTTTTTAATGTAATTTTTAAAATAATAAACTGCAAATAAAAATCCAATAAAATTATTTTTACTCAAAAATCGAATTCCAACATTTTCAGTATATTTTTGAAGAAGTCATATTATCTTCTCTCATTTATTTTAAATATTGGAAAAATGAAATTTGGCAAAAATATTATTGATCCAACCCCACTTGGAAAATAAATGAAATAATGGGCTCCTCTTTGGAAAACTTCCGACTCTCTCACTTGGGTCCTTGAGCTACTCAAAGTTTTGGATCAATTTTCAAATAAGCTCATGCTCAAAAATGCTCAAATGATGAATGCATATGAATGATCTATGATAACTTCCAAATTGAAAATTGGGATGTTACACTTAATTAGCCGCTACGGTGATACGAGCATATAGGTTGTTGCATATGAGATCCAATGCCATGTGCGTAGTATTTGTACTTTCTGTGCAATTCCCAAACCTTTTATGCCTATATTGCAAAAACATTCAAACTTCCTACTGCGAGCCATTAGATCTCTCGGGAACTCATATCACCGTAGAATCTATAGTGTTGGACCACCTCATATTCCCCATGAGAGAAAACATCAGGTGCTCTCGCAGCTTGGATGCTACGGTGAGACGAGCTTCGAGGTCGTTCGATCTAAGATCCAATGGCATCTGAGTAGTCTATGTGGTTGTGGGTTGCGTCCGAACTCTTTGGGAGATTTTCTACAAAAACATTCGAACCACCACGTAGCCATTGGATCTGAGATCCAACGCCTCCGAGGAACTTATCTCACCACAACATCTAAGGTGTGGTGGCACGTGATATTCTTAAATACAAGACAATATGAGGTCTTCCCTCATTTTAGATGCTATGATGATACGAGCTTCGAGACCGTTGGATATGGGATCCAAGGGCATCTGAGTAGTTTTGGTACTAATTGTGTGCAATTCCCACACTCATTAAGCTTTCTTGTAAAAATATTAAGACATCTTGGGAGCCGCTATATCTCAGATCTACACGCTCCAAGGAACTCGTATCACCATATAGTATCTAAGGTGTGGGGGCACATGATATTATCCTAGGGGGTGGTGCACTACCCATTGGTGTTTCGGAGGGTGGGGGCAAATATAATGTTCAAAAATATATAATCTAAACAATGCTAAACAGATCTTCACAATTTTGTCTAAGGTCGAGTGGTTACCCCCCGATAATCTACATAGCTCCGCCTATGCAAGAGGTGTAGTGGGAGCATCTCAGTGTGAGAGAGACAACGCGAGAAAGTGGGTCAATCTAGTCATTTATAGAGGGAGAGATCGAGTGAGTGTGGCCTAGCGTACACTCGAATGTTAAAGACGGTACACCGAGATATCGTGCGGCGAAGCTGCAGTGAGGGCTGGAGGGAGATAGTTACCAAGAGAGTGTGGCCTAGATAGACTTTGTGTATGTGCACACGGTGAAGGTGTTTTACAAAGGCAACGTACGTGTCTTGAGAGATAGAGGGAGGGTTTGTTATGGAGGGCACGAAGAGGTTGTGTGTGAGAAATACATTTGTTGAGAGTGTGAGGGCGGGTGTGACATAAATGGAGATCGAAACGTGAAGAGAAATAATGAGCGTGCGTGTGTCGGATTCCAATAGCTCTATTAACAAAGAAATGAAGACCGATCGATACATGAAGTATGTGGGGGGGAGGGGTTGTCGATGGAGAGACCTAAACACAACATTTGCATGTACATTGTACTAGACTTAATATTCATGTTTCAATTTATTGTGCATTTTAAATATTGAATTGAGAACCATGCATGGCTTACATTTTATTTTTGAATTCATGGCATACATGATTGGTCATACATCCATGTTGAGATCACTATATCACAAACTCACTCTAATTCAAGAACTCGTCATAAATCAATTACCGTGCCTTTTGGAATGACCAGTTACTTGCAAGGAATATACGGGCATCATAGACTTGTAATAATAGTAATACATATAGATTCGTTCGACAATTTAAAAAAGAAAGATTCCTTTCGCATTCTCGAATGGTAGCACCGACGGCGTACCAACCAGACCCGGGCTCATGTCCTGCTGGTGGCGTGCGTGGTACGCACATTAGGCAAGCCCAACCAAAAGAACCGCGATATTAAACTTCGCGCCTCCACTCGAGCCTCCACATTTCGAGTTGAAATATCTGACGGCCAGAATTCCAGCCCTAGTAAATTCCGGTCATGTCCTCGGTCCATGATGAGAACCGATGAACAATGGAGGGATGCTTTAGTAACTAGCCCACGTTACCTACTGTGTTGAGCATGGTTGAATTCCCTTGGTCGCCGCTATCCAAAGTCACCCGTCAACTCCATTGCCTGTACTAATAGTACTACACCAGGACGAGCACAGAATGGAGTTCCGTTTGTTGATTTTGTTCGTTCGTTGTTCGTGCCTACTAGAGTTATTATATCAGGCAATGCACTGGTACAGAGAGATTATCTTTTTACTCTGCATATATTGCAATTTTTTTTCTTCTTCTATTTCGAGTTAGAATAAAAAGAAAACAA
Organism: Secale cereale; assembly: GCA_902687465.1. Lineage (NCBI taxonomy): Eukaryota > Viridiplantae > Streptophyta > Magnoliopsida > Poales > Poaceae > Secale > Secale cereale. The sequence continues at coordinate 148,311,916 of LR738709.1, forward strand.
TTTAGCATATAACTTGTCTAAAGTCCAACTAAGCAATTTTCTTGACCAAATCCTTTCTTAAGAAATATCAACATCTACAATAGTAAAGATGTATGGCTTGAAAATTTATTTCATGATGCAGGTTATGATATTGTTTCGATTCCTGGATATTAAATTCCAGAAAATCCAAAACTGGCCTGAAATTCATGAAACTGAGTATGGTCACGTGATATGGGACAAAAAGGCTATCGTATATTTTTGTTCAATTTGAGAGAAGCTGCTTATGAAAAGATGCACAAAAGAAGAGCCAAGGTATCTTTGAACTAAGACATGTCACCTTAACATGAACGGTTTCACTATTCAAACCGTGGGCGTTAGACATATGTGCCACAACGAGTCCCGCAACTCATCGGCAGGTGCCGTCCAAGCAAGCGTGTGAGTCGATGGGAGGCGTGTAAGCAGACCGCTGCACTGGCTGATCGGGAGGCGTGGGAGCAGGCCGCTACGTAGGCTCACCGGGAGGCGAGCCCTTTGACCAGGCTTCGCCACCCACCTTGTTCGTGCACTAGGCGATACATCTATTTTATCCACACATGTAGTAATTGTTAGTAGCCTAACTTGTCACGGTCACTTTTGTTCCTAAACTTGTTACATAATACTAGTACTAGTATTACGTGAAACTGATGTTGTAACTTGTGAACGCGTCCAGATACGGTCAACGGCAACACCGCCCGCTTGTTGTCAAACCAAGTAAGGATCTCCTTCAACCTGGCTAACATCGCCTGGTCGCCGTCGGTGATCTGCCCGATTCGCTGCTGCATCCTCTCCATAGATGTCCTTCTGAGAGGTCCGGTGCTAGCTTTTGAAGATGGGAGAAGAGACGATGGTCTTGCAGTGGAGAAGATGGAGAGGCGAGATGGTGGTTTTGCAATGGAGAAGATGGAGAGGAGTGGGGGCGGTTTTGCAATGGAGAAGAGGGTGAGGCGAGACGTGGATTTGGAATGGAGATGATGGAGAGGAGAGGGGGTGGTTCTGCTGAGTTAGGATCCTCTGCAGTAGCGCACCATGCAGTACGGTCACTGCTGTGTGGACCCGGCCCCACATGTTATCCGCACTACATCACCAAATAGTACTACAGATGATCTCAACCTGGTTTTTGCAATGGAGAAGAGTGAGAGGAGCATGCGGCAGCAATTTAGGATTGGACGAGAGGGCTGGCATGCTGTGACTGGATCAAAATCAAAATCAATTTATCCTTCAATCAAGAAAGTGACCCCACATTAACTAGTCTCCCTTGTATTCTGGGTCATATTTGACCATGATTTTCAAAAATAAAATATATGTTATACGTTGCAAAAATAATATAATTTGGAAGTACATTCAGATACGAACCAAATGATACTATTTTTGATGACATGCATTCACATTTTGCTTGTCAAATACAGTACGTGGTCAAACTTTGACCTCAAAATACGCGAAACAATAAAATACTTCCAAGACCAGTGCCGCTCCTCTCCTCTTAAACCACCGCCGCTCCTATCCTGTTCCAATCCAAAACCAGCGCCGCTCCTCTCCTCTTCCATTTTAAAACCACCACCGCTCCTCTCCCATTCTAATCCAAAACCAGTGCCGCTCCTCCCCTCTTCCATTCAAAAACTACCTCCGGTGAGTGAAGGTGCTGTGGAGAAGTAGATCTATGGAGGAATACAACCGATACGTGAGGATCGCAGACCGCGAACCTGTGATGCTAGCCAGGATGTTGGAGATACAGTCTTGGTTTGACAACCCAGAGCAATTAGCGGCGATGGTGAAAGTGATGGCCAAATATCTGGAAAAGAGCGAAAAGGAGGCGATACATCGAGTGGGAGTTCCGCGGGAGTACATAGAGTTGCTCCTCTTGGCCATGGAGCAGACAGATTCACCGAATCCAAACATGAGGCAGCGGTGGTGGGAGTATCGATCAAAGATGGAGCATCCACCAGAGATTGAAGGATCGAGTATCTACACGGTGCCGTTTGTGAGGGTGCCGTGGTAGAGCGAGCCGGTAGAGTCTTCCTCGACCATACCCAACTGCAAGAGGAGAAAAGTAGTTGGCACGAGATGCTTCCCCGCCATCCTCTCCCTCGCCATCCACCTCGTCTCACGGGGCGGCTGTCTGTCGCCGAGGAATAGGAGGGGACTGTCCCCCGCTAGTCTCAGGAGGAGCTTAGGGTTGTTAGTATTTGCAGTTTGTGAATTGTGTTTTGTGTTGTGTAATTTGAGAGTACTTTCAGATATGAATATCAGATTTGCAGTATTGAGCATATGAAGTATTTTCTGAAATCTAGAGATCTATTTTTAGCACTTCAAAAATGTAATTTCATATAAAAGTGCAGACAATGTGATCCTCAAAGAAGAAACTGCAAGTTTCAGTTTCACAGGGCGGAGCATTTATATTAACACACCCTTTTCGAACATGCCCACACAATGTTGAGCGCGAAGTTTTGCCAAGTGTTGAGGTGGTGTGCGTACATAACAGTGGGGACCCACATGTTAGTAATGGCAGAGGTAAAAATTTGGCTACATTTTCCCTGCATCAGGTGGAATCGAACCCGGGCAGAGCAGGGGTTGGGGAGTTGAACCAGGCCACGGGGCTACTTCAGAACTTTACATAGAAGTTTGGCAATGCTTCTACCACTACTGTAGCACATCTTCACCTGCTCCAGTGCGTTCTCGTCCGGGGCCTGGAGGTCATCCACCGTCTTTGCGCTTGCCGCGGTGCCGCTATCTGCCGTTGTGAACATGCTCAACAAACGAGAGGAATCTGTAGAGGACTGTATGTGGCGAGGCGGACAATCGGGACACACCAGGCCCATGGCCGTACGCTAGCAAGTGTCTCGTTAAAAAAAATACTTCCTCCTAATGCTATACTGACGTTGGGGCCCACAGGTTTGTCAATGTAGTTACTCCTACTAAAGAGACAAATTTACAACGAAGCCAGTTATTAGGGAGCTAGCAGGGAGTATCATTCATTATCACGAGCCAGCAAGTATCAGCTGTTTATTTTTTAAGAAATGTATCAGCTAGGTTGTGGGCTGACTAGTCTAGGTTTTTTTAACATGCACAGCCCACGATAGGCCGGTTTGTATTTTTTAAGGCCGCCATGTATCGACCGACCTATGGGCCTCCCATCCTAGGTTTTTTTTTAAAGATCCGCAACCCAACTTATGTAATTTTTAAATAAGAAAACGCAGAGGTCTGTTCTATTTTTCTATTTAAGAATTGGAACACCAAGTCCAACTTATGTTCTCCTTTTTACTATATTATATACATTTATACTATTTTTTATATATTATTGTTATTACCATCATATATTTAACAGATACTTACATACATGACAAAAAAATACTCCCTCCGTTCCTAAATATAATGTGTATTAGTTTTTTAAAAAGTCAAACGTAAACTATGTTTGACCAACTTTATAGCAAAATATATAAAGATTTGCAACACTAAATATATATAATATAAAAATATACTTCATGGGCAATCTAGTGATAATGGTTTGGTAGTCTAGACATTGATATTTTTGTCTATAAACTTGGTCAAAGTTAAACAAGTTTGACTTTTTAAAAAAATAATACACCTTATATTAAGGAACAGAGGGAGTATCCCACATCTTATTAACTTATAAAATTATTTTTTTAACATTAAGATCCCTTTGTTTTTTACTTTAAGGCAACGAAAATGCTGGTCATTGTGTACCAAAGCTTGGTAAGATTTGAAGACCAATGTAATAATAAAGCGCTTATTATTAAATATATTTATAAGATAATGATCACCCATTGTTTATTTTTTGATAACATTGCTGCACCCAACCCAACAATATAATGAGAACCAGCCCAGCAAAATTGTGTATTTCGAGAAAGGGAAAATGAGCTGTAATTTTTTAGAAAAAATTAAATGGGCGGCATGGACCTTACATTATTTGTTCACCCAACCCAGCAAATTCGTGTATTTCAAGAAAGTGCAAATGGGTTGTAGTTTTTTAGAAATAATATAAATGGGCCGCATGGACGCTACATTTTTGTTCACCCAGCCGAGCAAATGAACTGTAAATTCTAAAAAATTGTATTGAATATGTGCCACATTTTTGGAGGCTCAAATGTGGGCTACTAGGTCGAAGCCAACACAAGGCATTGTCAAGTTAGTCAACAAATGATTCTGACATCCTTAGCCGTTGGATTTACATCCAATGCCCGGCATCCATCTTCAGTCTCTCGTCTTCTTCCTCCAGCACCGCCGGGACCACCTCCTCCCGCCTCGAGTGCTAGTAGCTTTACTTAGCAAGCTTCGGTGCGAAGCGATACCCCACCGCCGGCCAGGCCAACCCCTCCACACCTCCTCTTATTCTCCGCCGACTGCAGAACCACGCGGCACCGGAACCAGTTAACCCTCGTACACCTCTCCATCTCGACTCCACTTCCGCGTCTTCCCATCTCCGGCTCGTTGCTGTCCAGGGCCTCACCGTTGTCCATCGCCTTGGTACACTCGGCACGGCGTGGTCAACAAACGAGAGTTATTAGAAGAAGACTGTATGTGGAGAGGCTGATAGTGGGGACGCACCAGTTCCATGGACGCACGCATGCAACCGCCTCCTTATTACGCAAAAATAAAATTATTCCTCCCCTAAAAGCTAGGACCCACCACCTATATCTTTGCACGAAAGGAAGTGCCTCCTTATTCCTGCCCCTGACACCTGGGACCCACCAGCAAAATCTTCACAAGCGGAAATGCCTCCTTATTACGGGCAAAAAAATGATTCGGCCCCTGACAGCTGGGACCCACCAACTATATCTTCGCACGCAAGGAAGTGCCTCCTTGTCCTCCCTAACAGCTGGTACCCACCCGGTGGAAGCGAACGTAGCGTTATCTATCTGGTCGCGAACGTGTACATACATAGCGATCGATAAGTCTCTCTGCAGCGATGAACCTGGCCGAGTAAGGACCGACACGTGTCGTACGTTCAGTCCCTTCAAAACCGTGTACATGTACGTACAACCACATGGCAAAAAACATGGCTACGTACGTACATACGGGCCGAGTCTCAAACACGTACTCGCTCATACGTACGGCCAGGACTGGTGTATATGGAGAGGCAGCGGACGGCAGCAACGGCGTCGTGTTCATTGGTTGCCAACAGGCGGGGTCGGAACGGAGAAACAACGTCGTGTTCATCGGGAGGCAACCGGCTTGGACGGAACAGCCAAAACCTTCTGTGGCGTACCGTAAAATAGAGGGAAACGGCCTTCTGCTGGAGCGCGTACGGTCGAAATGGGGTCCTGTTCATCGGGAAGGGTCTGGCGTACTGCAAAACGGAGGAAACGGCCATCTACTCGACCGGCTACGGTCGAAATAGGATCATGTTCATCGGGAGGGGTCTGGTGTATCGGAAAACGGAGGAAACGAACTTGTGTTGGAGTGCTACGGTCGAAATGGGGGTCCTGTTCATCGGGAGGGGTGTGGTGTGCCGCAAAACGGGACTCCACGGGCTATTGTTCACCCACCGTCGACTTCCTCCAGCCTCCACCCACACTGTTCACCCACCGCGTCTTCCTGTGCCTCCATCGGCTACTGTTCATACAGCCCTCGACGGGGTCTTGTTCATCCAGCCCTCTACGGGGTCATGTTCATCCTACCAGCCCTCCACCGGCTACTGTTCAACCAGCCCTCCACGGGGTCCTGTTCATCCTACCAGCCCTCCACCGGCTACTGTTCAACCAGCCCTCCACGGGTCATGTTCATCCACCCCCAACGCTTCGGTTGTGGCGGCTTTGTCTCGGGGTCCCGTTCATCCAGCGGCAACCGCAATGTCCAACCCTCACGGGGTCTTGTTCATCCAACCCCCACGAGGTCCTATTCATCCAATCCCTCGACTCGTTCAACCAACCCCACATTCACTGTTCATCAAGAGGCAGTAGGTTCGATCAGCTTCAGTAAGCAGCAGTACTGAAGGAATCGCTCGGGTTCAGTTAGCAGCCAAGGGATCGATCGCTCGGGTTCAGTAATGTAGCTAGGGAAATCGCTCGGGTTCAGTAAGCGAACGCCTCGCTCGGGTTTAGTTAGATCCCAACACCTCGCACATACACGCGACGTGTACGAGAGAAACGCGCAAACCTCTGTGCATCGCTCTGCCCCGACCACCCACCGTAACCGGGAACTCCCCAATATTTTCCTCGCCCTCGCTTCTGCCATGGTTTTTTTCGTCATGGACGGCCCAAAGAATGTCATGCAGCTGCGTTTCTGGCCCGCCCAGGAAGAAAAGCCCATTTTCTATCATAATTTTTTGTCATAGAAGTAGGAGCCCACCACATCTATGATGATACGGTTTTTTTGACAATTATCGTCATAGAAGTGTCATAAGCATGACATAAAAAAATTCGTTCGGCCCAAAATATCACGGATGTGTCTTTTTTTTGTAGTAAAAGTATTTGGAAAAGGTAGTCACACGTGATAAATCAAATATCCCAATTGGTGTAGTTGCCATATCACCAGACCCAGAAAACACGACCACAACTCTAGCAGACTCTAGGCAAACTACACTGGCCATCTCTGATGCCCCAACTCAGTAGACCCCAATTGCAGCAAACAGTATGATGATGCCAGTTGACATAGCACCAGCTCTACGATGCAAAAACCCCCATTCCGGCAAAGAGTACACCAAATCCAGTTGCCAAATCCCTTTTCGAACGAGACAGAGCCCCAATTGCAGCAAATAGGACCCCTGTTCCATTTATTCCCAGTTTAGAAGACCAAGATTATATTGTTGTCAGGAATTTTGTGCGCATCCTTCCTTCATGGAAACATTATACCACGGACACAAAACAATTTCCAACATTCCTCCGCAACTTACGCGTAAGTAATGTACTAATCTTGTCCATGCTAATTACTGCATATGTTTCTACTGACAGAAGACACAAGGTTTCATTCTTTTAAATAGGCGATGACCAAACTGGATAGTCAAGACGAGTAATGGTTGCTTGCACTTTCAAGCACTCGTTGATGAAGTATCGTTCCTACCTGAGGCAAGCGCACTTCGATGGCAAGCCTCTAAATGAAATTTCTGTAAAGTCTCCGGTGCTACATTTATTAGATAGTGACTATAATAATCTTGTTATACATTGGTCTCGTCTGTAGCGTAAGGTACTGTCTATTATATCACATCATAATTTGTACTACTTTTCTCTTACCATCTCACTTGTACGAAAACTGTTTGCAGAAGAACATTCATTCTCAAGGGACCATAGAATCTCGCAACTATACTGCACACTGCATTACTCTTGTGAGTACCTCTTGCCCTGTATGACCATACTTACTTTCATAGTTGGTTGATTATGTAGCATCACTGCACATGGTAGCCTCGTTATCCTCCATTTGGTGAACATTATAAGATCGGTATCGGCTCTTACATAAATTTAGAATAAACCCAATGCTTTTGAAGAGTTTTAGCTCTGCAGCCCTCTTGTAAGGACGGAACGTATTCTATCACTGTACTCACATTAACAGCTACTCCCTCCATACCATAATATAAGAAGGTTTTGTACTGTACACCAGTGTGCAAAACACTCTTATATTATGGGAAGGAGGGATTGGTTCATTGTGTAGCATTCTGCATCTTATCTCCCTCGCCCACCATTTACTAAAAATTATCAGATCTATAATTAATCTTACAAAAAAGTTGAATACACACACAATGCCAGTGCATAAGTGTATTGCTCTAGTCAGTACATTTTGTCCTGTAATGCTTGTACTTACAGGGATTGGTATTTGATTATGTAGCATCAATCTTCATCTTATCTTCATTATCCTCTATCCCTTCCAGTATTATCATATCTATAATTACTCTCTACAAAATGTAGAGTAGAGGCAATGCTTATGAAGAACATACTGTTCTGAAAATCTTTATTTATCCTTCCCTTGACATGGAGAAGGGCATTATAAAGTCGTTGTTAACTGTTAATGCAAGTGTAAGCCGGTCCTTCTAAAGCGTTTATCCTCAACTGCTGTTTAATTTGCTCATAGTCCATATCGTCAACTTTTATTTAGTTTGCCATTTCTATCAAAATGCATGTACGCAACAACTGTAAGTTCCAAATTTTACTTGTAAAACGAAATTCCTTATTCATACGATGAACATCACTCAATACTCCCTATATGTATGCTTGTTTTTGTGGATGTATAATCCAGTGTGTAGTGAAGCAGCCCACATTTGCACCTTGTCATCTCCTGTTTTATCTTACTGATGTGGCTGATGATATGAACAACATGCCATACACATTAACCAAAATAGATACAATGATTGTCTTTGCCCTTCATCTATGCTTGTTTTGTCGACATGGTAATCTAGTAGTTTGGTGAAGCTCCCCGCATTATGAACAATGTCAAATTATGCTATTGATATTTTGAACTGACTCTTTATTTTCTAATTTGAAATTGGATGGAATTGACAACATAGTTACCGTCTTTGTTTATACACGTGTAAAACCTATCATCTCTCTGCTTATTTCAGGGTGATTTTCCTGATGGCATGCACAAGTCTACTCAAGGCTGTGAGACAAACCCAACATATATTGCAACAAAGAAGGCAAAACATCTTGAAGATAGCGATACAACCCCAAAGTCATGTCTTAATGTAGTGTTCAAGTTACTTGAGACTAGCAGTCAGACAAGCTCACATAATTCGCTTTCTGAATCAGTTCAACTTCTTTAGTCTCAAGTTCAAGCAGAAATGCACTCTGCTTCTCAACTTTGACTTGAAGTCCAATCTCTAAGGAAGATCGCATAGAACACCAATGAGGGCCTCATTGCTAAACAACTACACCTAGAAGCTATGACCGACAAGCTAGACCGGTCTCACAGCCTTGCTCAGTAGCTTGCGTAGTAGCTCCTGCGCAAGGCTAACCTTTCTTGAACTGTCTTGGAAGTGGTCTTGGTTCAATATTATTTTTTTACGTGCAATGACGCCCAGTTTTTGTAATCTGCTTCTTCGTTGCGCTTTATGATCATTCGTGGCGAACTTCGATGCCCAGTGTATGTAACATACCATAAATCCTTTATTGTATAGTGTAGGTTTGTTCTAAGTTACAATGCCAAGTAGTTTTGTTCTTAATTCCTACTAGTTATCGTATATGCCATCATACGCTATATGAAAAAAAACAGCAAAAATGTGACGTTGTCGACCGGGCCGAAACTTTCACCTCTAACGGGCTGTCGGGACACCGATCCTAAGTCACACCGATCTAGCATGTAACATACCATATCACTTTGCGGCCTCACGCACGGTATCCCCATGGGTGCCACCTTACCTGGCCCGGGACCGTTTGCGCATTTTGGCTCACGTATATGATAGTGTCGCTAGCATCCATATGACAGAGAACCCGGGCCGACATGACCAGTTATAAACCAAAAGTGGCACTAAATTACAGAGACAGGCATTCATGACCCAGCAACGAACGTGTCGGTCATCAACGTATGAACCCAAGTCGTAGCAAGCTACAAGGACTTAAAGGAACAACGCGTGACATTTCCCCTAAGGGACAGACACAGGAACGAAGAAAGACACATGCCGGTCAGCCTAAGTGATCCGGAGCAGTAGCAAGCTACCAAGGCTCAGTGGAAGCACTAGGAGACATTTCCCTGTAAGATAGGCTACCAAGGGTAAACAACTAGGTGTCGGATCCCACACATACCAAGCATTTCAATAACATACACACAATATGCTCAATATGTGCAAATACAACATGGCATCACAACAAGACTCTAATAAACAAAGTATTTATTCATTAGGCTCCGAGGAGCCAAGTATTACAAACATGGGTCTCACGACCCAACATTCAGAGCATACAAGCAACAAGCGGAAGCACTACATGTCTGAGTACATACATCTACAAATGAAAAAGGCTGAAGAGCCTGACTAACTACAACACTCGTCCAAGAACGTAGCTGAGGTACAAGCTACTTGTCGAAGTCCAAGCGGAACTACTAGTGAGACATCAATCCTATCTGCAAAACATAAATTAAGCAAACATGAGTACAAAGGTACTCAGCAAGACTTACATCAGATCCTATCATACATGCACTTGTATCAAGATGCCAAAGTGGGGTTTAGTTGCATCAAGCCAACTTTGACTCAGTGGCTATCCTATTCTACGACTGCTGGTAACTTTGAGGTGGCGCACACGAGTCCACTAAGCACCACACAATACACCACTATGGATTCATCCCCGTCTCCCTACGAGAAGGCCATCCATAGCACTCACACTTGTCTTGAGTATTTTAGAGTATCCACTTCAAGTTGTCTATGTACCACGTAAGCATCCAAGAAGTCCATATCCGCGGACCCGGCTATTCGAATAGATCATGTTAACCCTGCAGGGGTGTACTGCTTCACACACGCTCTCACCACTTACCACCATGTACATCTCGTGTATCTCGGCAACCTTCAAGCGGAAGCCTGGCGAGGGTGTCGGCCACGACCTGACTAACCACACAAGTCTCTCGTCCAGGTTTATCGCCTATTCGGGTTCCATCCGTGGGGAGATCCGGCCGGGGTGTCGCTCACGGCCCCAAATGATGTGCGCAGGGTTCCCAAGCCCACCTCGCCGAGTGGATCTACGCTTGGTACACCGTGCCACGGTGCCTTGTCTGTCCCAAGCCCACTGGCCGAGTGCCACTTGGTAGACTACTTACACTACCTATAAACACCAGAAACTAGTTGCAACTCCTGGACAGAGATCATGTTGATTAATAAGTCGAGAGGGGTCGAGTTACCGGAACCCAATGTGTGGTAGTAACTAGTCATTGGACAACATACTCGGAACTCAGTTCTTAGGGACGGTTCCAGTGAGACAACCCACCATGTACTCCTACATGGCCTCTCACCGCTACCTTTACCAAATCGCGTTCACACGCTTAACCCTCAGCATCAGAACATATCATTTCACTCCAATTCATTCCCGATGAATTAGACCTGACACACTCTAAGCAATAGCAAGCAAGGCATGGTAAGATCACAACATGGCTTCAATCAACTCCTACACATGCTAGTGGGTTTCAACTATTTACTGTGGAAAGATAGGTCATGCAGAGGAATGGGTTCAACTACCGCAGCATAAAGTAGCAGGTGAAGTCGTTGTTGTCCTAATGCAATAACAGGGAGCAGGAGCGAGAGAGAGGTTGTATAGGAATGAACAAGGGGGTTTGCTTGCCTGATAAAACAACGTGCAGAGCACTGCTCCTCTGACACGTACTCTGGATCGGTCTCCGGAGTTGGACCTATCGAGAAGAACGGTGCCGACAATCAAACACGAGCATATGCAACAATATGATGCATGAATATGGCATGAAGTTATGATGTTGTTTGAGCTAATGCAACTAGCATTTTGATTGGTTGAACTCCATTTGAACCAAGGGTTCAAATGCAACTCTAGAGATAAGCATTTTAAATGCCATTTATGTGTTTTCATAAAAACAGTAAGTTTAACTTCATTTTTCATGCATGAAAATGGTACAGATGGATAGACTGAATTTTTCTGATAATTTTTCATATATAAATTATTGCATTCTAAGCTACGGTTGAATTTCTGTGATTTTTTGAAGTTTAAGCCAATTTCTGAATTAAATAAATCATTTAAGATTTATTTAAAAACCCGAACTGGATTACTGCGTCAGCATGACACAAGCATGACATCAGCAGGTCAAAGGGGCTGGTCCAGAGTCAAACCTGACAGTGGGGTCCACTGGTCAGTGACTCAGTTAATTAACTGAGTTAATTAACTCTAAATTAATCCTAACAGAAATAATCAGCAGGGCTTGGCCCACATGTCAGTGGCTAAACTAATTAACAAAACTAATTAATTTAACTAATCAGTCAACTAACTAAAAGGGTGGGGGCCCACCTGTCATTGACACAGGGGGTCAAAGCACGCCGGTCAGTGGTCAAAACCAACCGGCGGCTCGACGCCGGCGACCACAGACGCGGCGGAGGGGCACAGAAATGCCGCTCCGGCGGTCAAATGGGCAGCGGAGACCACGTGCGAGCTGCTGGAGCTCGTCCGCGTCCATTCCCGCAAGCGGCAGCAGCTGGGACGGCCGGAGCTCGCCGGAAACGAGCTCGCGGCGGCGCCGGAGTTCGGTCGAGCTCGGGCTCGAGGCTGTGGTGGCCTAGGCGGGGAAGCGCTAGCTCCTAGGGCTTCTACGCGACGCGGGGAACGTGTTGGTCGCACGCCCGGGACCAAAAGGTCACCGGAGCACCATCGGCGACGAGCGCGGGCGGCGGCGCGTGCGGGTGATCGTGGAGCGGCAGCTACGGCCTGCGAGGGGAAGAACGGAGAGGGGGAGCAGGGACAGAAGCGTACGGCGATCACAGCGGTGCAGGCGGAGGGCTCGGAGGAGGGCCGGAGCAAGCAGGGCGGCGGAGGGGATCTCCGGCGGCCGGCGATGAAGAAGGGGTCGAGGTCGAGGCCTCAGGGCGTCCGGCGATGTGTGACTCGTCGGGGAGGTCAGGGATGTTGTGGCGGAGCCCTTGGGCACCTTGGCTGGGCGTGGGGGAAACGGTGGCTACGACTACGGCGATCGGCGGCGACAGTGGCGATCGGGAGTTGCGAGAGAGAGCGATAGAGGAGAGGGGAGGGGTCCAGAAGAGTGCAGAGGGTCGGGGGGGAGGTGCGTGGCTCGTCCAGAGACCACCAGGCGGCGAGGGGGAGTGAAGCAGGCAGGAGGCGTGGCGCTCCCGCCGTGCGCGCGCGCCGGCCACACGCCTTGGCCTCCTGTCGTCGCCAGGAGGACGACGACTGGCAACTGGGCCGGCCCAGTGCGAGGCCAGCAAGTGGCCCAGGTAAGCTAACCTTTTTTATTTTTCTTTTCTATTTTTTCTGACATTTGTTTTGATTTAATTTCTGAATTAAATCAATTATTTTCTTCTGACATATTTATTTTGCAGGGACCTAGAAATTAACCCAAGCCCCTAAAAATAAACAATCAGAATTTTGGACATATATAAAATATATAATATATATATATCCAATGCAAATAACTATTGCATTAATTCCAAATGCCCAAAATAAATACTTATGAGCTCCTAATAATATTGGCTTGATTTTTATCTCTGACCAATATTTTTAGAGGGCCACATGAACATTTTCTTGGACCTTTTTGGAGCAATTTTTATTTGGGTCATTTTCAAAAGGGTTTCTGAGGGTTTCACAAGTCCTCATTTCAATTTCATTTGAAATTTAAACATGATGCAAACCACAAGACTAACCTAGTGCATACCAGAACTAGGGTTGTGACAACTCGCCTCCACTCGAAAGAATCTCGTCCCGAGATTCAGGAGTAGGCGGAAAGAAGGTGGGGTACTCCAGTCGGAGACGATCTTCTCGCTCCCAAGTAGCTTCTCTCTCGGAATGATGAGACCATTGAACTTTGAGAAACTTGATGTTATGACGTCGAGTGACACGCTCTGCTTGATCCAGAATGCGAACGGGATACTCTCGATATGTGAGGTTATCTTGGAGATCAAGCGTTTCGTGGTCCACTCCGCGGATGGGATCCGAGAAGCAACGCCTGAGTTGAGAGACGTGGAAGACATCATGAACTCGAGAAAGATGTGGGGGTAGTTCCAATTGGTAGGCAACTTCTCCTCGTTTAGCGAGAATGCGAAAAGGACCAATGTAACGAGGAGCCAACTTGCCCTTGATACCGAAACGATGGGTACCTTTCAAAGGAGTAACCCGAAGATAAGCTTTGTCACCAACTTCATAAGCCACTTCCTTATGATGACGATCATATTGGCTCTTCTGACGAGACTGGGTTGTTTTCAAATTCTCACGAATGATGCGAACTTGCTCTTCTGCTTCCTGGATCATATCCGGTCCAAAGAATTGTCTTTCACCGGTTTCTGACCAGTTCAAAGGTGTTCGACATCTTCGTCCATAAAGAATCTCAAAAGGAGCTTGCTTAAGACTGGATTGATAGCTATTGTTATAAGCAAATTCGGCGAAAGGAAGACATTTCTCCCAATCCATACCGAATGAGATAACATAAGCTCTAAGCATGTCTTCGAGGATTTGGTTAACCCGTTCCACTTGACCACTTGACTGAGGGTGGAAAGCGGTACTGAAGGAAAGATGGGTGCCCATGGCAGTCTGGAAACTCTCCCAGAAATGAGAAGTGAAAAGACTACCACGGCCTAAATTGATCTCTAGTGGGACACCATGAAGTGACACTATTCGAGAAATATACAAGTCAGCAAGCTGACTAGCAGTGATACTCTCTCGAACAGGTAGGAAGTGAGCCACTTTGGAGAGACGATCAATGACTACGAAGATAGCATTATTCCCTCTCTTGGTCCTGGGAAAGCCGGTGATGAAGTCCATACCAACTTTATCCCATTTCCACTCAGGAATAGCTAGAGGCTGAAGGGTTCCAGCAGGTCTTTGATGTTCTGCCTTAACGTGACGACAAACGTCACATTTAGCAATGAACTCAGCAATTTCTCTCTTCATCCTAGTCCACCAGAACCTCTGACGTAGGTCCTGATACATCTTAGTACTACCGGGATGAATCGTGAGAGGAGATTCATGAGCCTCTTTAAGAATCAATTGCCGAAGATGTTGCTTCTTGGGAACCACCAGCCGGTTTTGGAAGAGAACAACACCTCGGTCATCTATGGAGAAACTACCAGCAATACCCTTGGCAATGTTTCTCTTGATCCGGGTAATTCCGGTATCATGCTTTTGGGCTTCTATGATATGATCCACAAGAGTAGGTTTCGCCACCAAAGTTGAAAGGAATCCGTGAGGAGCAATGTGAAGGTTAAGCTTACATAATTCCTCATGGAGAAGTGGTTGGCCTTGCTGCAACATGAGATTGTTGCAATAGGATTTACGACTTAGCGCATCAGCCATGACATTGCCCTTGCCCGGGGTATAGGTAATCCCTAAGTCGTAATCGGAGATCAACTCCAACCAACGTCTTTGCCTAAGATTCAAATCTGGTTGGGTGAAAATATACTTGAGACTCAGGTGATCGGTGTAGATCTCGCAACGATTACCAAGGAGGTAATGCCGCCAGGTCTTAAGTGCATAGACTACGGCTGCAAGCTCTAGATCATGTGTAGGATAATTCTCCTCATGTGGATGCAACTGTCAAGATGCATAGGCAATCACACAACGATCCTGCATAAGAATGCAACCTAGTTCCTGTCGTGAGGCATCACAGTAGATAACAAAGTCCTTAGTGAAATCCGGTGGCACAAGTATGGGAGCAGAAGTCAGGCGTCTTTTCAGTTCCTGAAAACTGTGCTCACACTGTGGGGACCACTCAAACTTTTTATCTTTCTTAAGAAGTTCCGTGAGAGGTTTGGCCACTTTAGAGAAGTTCTCAACAAAGCGGCGACAATAACTGGCTAGACCAAGGAAACTCCTAACTTGTTTAACTGTTTCAGGCGGAGTCCAATCAAGAACGGCCTGAACTCTCTCGGGGTTGACAGCAATGCCCTTACCAGAGATTACATGGCCGAGATAGGTCACTTCTGGCAACCAAAATTCGCACTTGGAGAACTTGGCATAAAGGCGGTGCTCTCTGAGTTTTTCTAGAACAAGTCTAAGATGTTCGGCATGCTCTTCCTCGTTCTTCGAGTAAATAAGAATATCATCGAGATAAACCACGACGAACTTATCTAAATACTCCATGAAGATCGAGTTCATCAAGCGGGAGAAGGTGGCTGGAGCATTTGTTAGACCGAAGGACATGACGGTGTACTCGTGCTGACCATAACGAGTGACGAAAGCCGTCTTGGGGATGTCCCCATTTCTAATCTTGATTTGATGGTATCCTAACCTCAAATCCATCTTGGAGAAGACTGAGGATCCAGCGAGCTGATCATACAGATCTTTGATCCTGGGAAGCGGATACTTGTTCTTTACCGTGACCAAATTAACGGGACGATAATCTACAACCATCCGATCCGTACCATCCTTCTTCTTGACAAAGAGGACGGGGCAAGCCCAAGGAGAAGAACTAGGATGGATGAAACCCTTTTGCAAGGACTCATCAAGTTGTTTCTTAAGCTCGGCTAGTTCTAAGGGTGCCATTTTGTAGGGTCTCCTAGAGATTGGAGCGGTTCCTGGAATAAGCTCTATAACAAACTCTACATCTCGATCGGGTGGAACACCTGGCAGTTCCTCTGGAAAGACATCCGGAAAGTCACGGACTACCGGAACATCTTCAAGATCTGGAAGAGGGCTGGCATTAAGAGAATAGAGTTGACGCTTTGCAACTCTAGTGTTGACAGTGACTGTCTTGCCAGATGGGTGTGTAAGCTGAACAGACCTAGTGAAACAATCAATCTTGGCATGATGAGCTGTCATCCAGTCCATACCCAAGATGATATTAATATCTGAAGACTTAAGGGCTACAAGTGATGCAAGGAACACAAGTCTGTCGACAAGGATTTCATTACCATGGCTTACACTAGAAGTTTGCCATTTGGATCCAGGAGTTTGAATAAGTAGTGGGGAAGGCATATCACAAAATGACATGTTGTGCAAACGGGCATAACTTTCGGAAATGAAAGAATGAGACGCTCCAGTATCGAATAGAACCGATGCCGGATGACAATTGACAAGAAGTGTACCAAGAACGACATCTGGATCATCATGAGCGTCATTGGGTGAGACGTGATGTACACGTCCATGTTCGATGGGAGCTGACTTAACACTGATCATCTTGCGTGATGATTTATCACGTCTAACAGATTTCTCGGACTGGGATGGAGCAACACGGGTCTGGGTGCAAATACGGGCAATGTGTCCCGGTTCTCCGCACTTGTAGCAAATCCTGGAGGTAGGACGTGGACCCGCATCGGCAAACGGTCCATCAATAGACCTGGGTGGAGCATACTGCTGAACTGGAAGAGGTACCACACGAGATGGCCTCGGAGGATAAATGGGTGGAAGAACAGAGTTCGGAACCCAAATCCGGCGCTTCTGGAGACTAGTACCGGAGGAAAATCCCAAATCAAGGGTGTGCTTACGAGACTCATCGTAAGTGAGCTGAGCTGTCTCTGCATTGATGGCCTTGTTCACAAGAGCATGGAATGTGTTGCAATGATGCAAGTGGAGATCACGACGCAGTTTGGGTTGAGACCCTTCCGGAACCTAGCCTGCTTCTTGGCGTCCGTGGACACTTCTTCTGTAGCATAGCGGGCGAGGTTCTCAAACTCTCGACTATAAGCATCAACAGCCATCTTAGCCTGTGTAAGACTACAGAACTCTTCTCTCTTACGATCGATAAGGGCTTGAGGAATATGATGTTCACGAAAAGCCTCGGTGAAATCTCTCCAGGTAGGAATCTGGTCAGCTGGAATCATGGCCTCATAGTTCTGCCACCAAAGACTAGCAGGACCTTCCAGGTGATAAGTGGCATAGATGACCTTGTCATCTTCAGCTACGTTTGCAGAACGCAGCTTGTGAGTGATACTACGGAGCCAGTCATCTGCATCGAGTGGCTCAATGGAATGATGAAAGGTGGGTGGTTTCAGACGAATGAAGTCATGGATGGTTGTTGATTCCTTGCACTGATGTGCGGTGTTCTCCTCAATACGTGCCAACAGGCGGTTAGACTCACGCTTATTTCTCTCCATCTCTATCATTAACTCTGCCAACGAAGGCTGGTCGGGAGGATCCTCCTCATCCCTACCACCTCCGTGGTTCTGTCTACGAGCAGCTGAGCTTCGCTTAACTGAAGACATCCTGAGAAGCGAAACCGAAGACGGAAACATCAACAACTATAGAACGCATAAGGTAGAACAAGAAATTAGTATCTCTCGAACTACTAGGATAATTCCGGCAGCATAACGGCAGTAAAATGCTCAGAATGAGACATCCTGCTAACAAAGGGTAGTTCAACATCTCAACATCATCACTCAAGGTTCTGTGATAGTATAAAACAACTTCACCGGAAGAACTTGAAAACAAGAGTAGAACTCTGATCAACCAATCTTAAGGGACTACGGAGTAGTAACTCGTGATCCTGATAGACGGAAGAGAAAGCCTATTTCCTTAACCCCGTAGGAAAGGTAAGATGACTCAGATCAGAAGACATGAGGTATAAGGAGTAAAAAGAGCCTTACGTTCCCTTCCACAATCAATTCCCTTATATAACTAAAGAATTTCTAGACTCAACTTCGACCAGTTTGGCTTGGTAATCCTACAGGCAGTCAGGCTCTGATACCAACGCTATCGGGACCCCGATCCTAAGTCACACCGATCTAGCATGTAACACACCATATCACTTTGCGGCCTCACGCACGGTATCCCCACGGGTGCCACCTTACCTGGCCCGGGACCGTTTGCGCATTTTGGCTCACGTATATGATAGTGTCGCTAGCATCCATATGACAGAGAACCCGGGCCGACATGACCAGTTATAAACCAAAAGTGGCACTAAATTACAGAGACAGGCATTCATGACCCAGCAACGAACGTGTCGATCATCAACGTATGAACCCAAGTCGTAGCAAGCTACAAGGACTTAAAGGAACAACGCGTGACATTTCCCCTAAGGGACAGACACAGGAACGAAGAAGGACACATGCCGGTCAGCCTAAGTGATCCGGAGCAGTAGCAAGCTACCAAGGCTCAGTGGAAGCACTAGGAGACATTTCCCTGTAAGATAGGCTACCAAGGGTAAACAACTAGGTGTCGGATCCCACACATACCAAACATTTCAATAACATACACACAATATGCTCAATATGTGCAAATACAACATGGCATCACAACAAGACTCTAATAAACAAAGTATTTATTCATTAGGCTCCGAGGAGCCAAGTATTACAAACATGGGTCTCACGACCCAACATTCAGAGCATACAAGCAACAAGCGGAAGCACTACATGTCTGAGTACAGACATCTACAAATGAAAAAGGCTGAAGAGCCTGACTAACTACAACACTCGTCCAAGAACGTAGCTGAGGTACAAGCTACTTGTCGAATTCCAAGCGGAACTACTAGTGAGACATCAATCCTATCTGCAAAACATAAATTAAGCAAACATGAGTACAAAGGTACTCAGCAAGACTTACATCAGATCCTATCATACATGCACTTGTATCAAGATGGCAAAGTGGGGTTTAGTTGCAGCAAGCCAGCTTTGACTCAGTGGCTATCCTATTCTACGACTGCTGGTAACTTTGAGGTGGCGCACACGAGTCCACTAAGCACCACACAATACACCACTATGGATTCATCCCCGTCTCCCTACGAGAAGGCCATCCATAGCACTCACACTTGTCTTGAGTATTTTAGAGTATCCACTTCAAGTTGTCTATGTACCACGTAAGCATCCAAGAAGTCCATATCCGCGGACCCGGCTATTCGAATAGATCATGTTAACCCTGCAGGGGTGTACTGCTTCACACACGCTCTCGCCACTTACCGCCATGTACATCTCGTGTATCTCGGCAACCTTCAAGCGGAAGCCTGGTGAGGGTGTCGGCCACGACCTGACTAACCACACAAGTCTCTCGTCCAGGTTTATCGCCTATTCGGGTTCCATCCGTGGGGAGATCCGGCCAGGGTGTCGCTCACGGCCCCAAATGATGTGCGCAGGGTTCCCAAGCCCACCTCACCGAGTGGATCTACGCTTGGTACACCGTGCCACGGTGCCTAGTCTGTCCCAAGCCCACTGGCCGAGTGCCACTTGGTAGACTACTTACACTACCTATAAACACCAGAAAATAGTTGCAACTCCTGGACAGAGATCATGTTGATTAATAAGTCGAGAGGGGTCGAGTTACCGGAACCCAATGTGTGGTAGTAACTAGTCATTGGACAACATACTCGGAACTCAGTTCTTAGGGAGGGTTCCAGTGAGACAACCCACCATGTACTCCTACATGGCCTCTCACCGCTACCTTTACCAAATCGCGTTCACACGCTTAACCCTCAGCATCAGAACATATCATTTCACTCCAATTCATTCCCGATGAATTAGACCTGACACACTCTAAGCAATAGCAAGCAAGGCATGGTAAGATCACAACATGGCTTCAATCAACTCCTACACATGCTAGTGGGTTTCAACTATTTACTGTGGAAAGACAGGTCATGCAGAGGAATGGGTTCAACTACCGCAGCATAAAGTAGCAGGTGAAGTCGTTGTTGTCCTAATGCAATAACAGGGAGCAGGAGCGAGAGAGAGGTTGTATCGGAATGAACAAGGGGGTTTGCTTGCCTGATAAAACAACGTGCAGAGCACTGCTCCTCTGACAGGTACTCTGGATCGGTCTCCGGAGCTGGACCTATCGAGAAGAACGGTGCCGACAATCAAACACGAGCATATGCAACAATATGATGCATGAATATGGCATGAAGTTATGATGTTGTTTGAGCTAATGCAACTAGCATTTTGATTGGTTGAACTCCATTTGAACCAAGGGTTCAAATACAACTCTAGAGATAAGCATTTTAAATGCCATTTATGTGTTTTCATAAAAACAGTAGGTTTAACTTCATTTTTCATGCATGAAAATGGTACAGATGGATAGATTGAATTTTTTTGATAATTTTTCATATATATAAATTATTTCATTCTGAGCTACAGTTGAATTTCTGTGATTATTTGAAGTTTAAGCCAATTTCTGAATTAAATAAATCATTTAAGATTTATTTAAAAACCAGAACTGGATTACTGCGTCAGCATGACACAGGCATGACATCAGCAGGTCAAAGGGGCTGGTCCAGAGTCAAACCTGACAGTGGGGTCCACTGGTCAGTGACTCAGTTAATTAACTGAGTTAATTAACTCTAAATTAATCCTAACAGAAATAATCAGCAGGGCTGGGCCCACATGTCAGTGGCTAAACTAATTAACAAAACTAATTAATTTAACTAATCAGTCAACTAACTAAAAGGGTGGGGGCCCACCTGTCATTGACACAGGGGGTCAAAGCACGCCGGTCAGTGGTCAAAACCAACCGGCGGCTCGACGCCGGCGACCACAGACGCGGCGGAGGGGCACGGAAATGCCGCTCCAGCTGTCAAATGGGCAGCGGAGACCACGGGCGAGCTGCTGGAGCTCGTCCGCGTCCATTCCCGCAAGCGGCAGCAGCTGGGACGGCCGGAGCTCGCCGGAAACGAGCTCGCGGCGGCGCCGGAGTTCGGACGAGCTCGGGCTCGAGGCTGTGGTGGCCTAGGCGGGGCAGCGCTAACTCCTAGGGCTTCTACGCGACGCGGGGAACGTGTTGGTCGCACGCCCGGGACCAAAAGGTCACCGGAGCACCACCGGCGACGAGCGCGGGCGGCGGCGCGTGCAGGTGATCATGGAGCGGCAGCTACGGCCTGCGAGGGGAAGAACGGAGAGGGGGAGCAGGGACAGAAGCGTACGGCGATCGCAGCGGTGCAGGCGGAGGGCTCGGAGGAGGGTCGGAGCAAGCAGGGCGGCGGAGGGGATCTCCGGCGGCCGGCGATGAAGAAGGGGTCGAGGTCGAGGCCTTAGGGCGTCCGGCGATGTGTGACTCGTCGGGGAGGTCGGGGATGATGTGGTGGAGCTCTTGGGCACCTTGGCTGGGCGTGGGGGAAACGGTGGCTACGACTACGGCGATCGGCGGCGACGGCGGCGATCAGGAGTTGCGAGAGAGAGCGATAGAGGAGAGGGGAGGGGTCCAGAAGAGAGCAGAGGGTCGGGGGGAGGTGCGTGGCTCGTCCAGAGACCACCAGGCGGCGAGGGGGAGTGAAGCAGGCAGGAGGCGTGGCGCTCCCGCCGTGCGAGCGCGCCGGCCACACGCCTCGGCCTCCTGTCGTCGCCAGGAGGACGACGACTGGCAACTGGGCCGGCCCAGTGCCAGGCCAACAAGTGGCCCAGGTAAGCTAACCTTTTTTTATTTTTCTTTTCTATTTTTTTTCTAACATTTGTTTTGATTTAATTTCTGAATTAAATCAATTATTTTCTTCTGACATATTTATTTTGCAGGGACCTAGAAATTAACCCAAGCCCCTAAAAATAAACAATCAGAATTTTGGACATATATAAAATATATAATATATATATATCCAATGCAAATAACTATTGCATTAATTCCAAATGCCCAAAATAAATACTTATGAGCTCCTAATAATATTGGATTGATTTTTATCTCTGACCAATATTTTTAGAGGGCCACATGAACATTTTCTTGGACCTTTTTGGAGCAATTTTTATTTGGGTCATTTTCAAAAGGGTTTCTGAGGGTTTCACAAGTCCTCATTTCAATTTCATTTGAAATTTAAACATGATGCAAACCACAAGACTAACCTAGTGCATACCAGAACTAGGGTTGTGACACGGGCCTGCGTTTTAGCGGGCCACAATTGGGCCTGTACGCAACTTTCTTGGTCCTGAAAGGTCATTGGGGCCCTTCACACTTTGCGCTAGGCCCACAACTTACACGGGCCTACATTTGGCCCAATTTTTAGTTCGACCTTTAGTGGACCCAGCGCTTAATTGGGCCCATGTTGCTTTGGGCCGTGAACAGGCTGAATATTCTGTTGGCCCGTAGAGGCCCAGAAGATACCATGAGCCAAAATGCATGTTCGGCCTCAATTTCCAAACGTCGTCCACTGGCCTTTAGCAGGCTGAAATGTAGACCGGGCCATTATTGGCCCAGTGATATGACGGGCCATTACCAGGCCGGTAAATATTTGGGGCCTTAGTTGGCCCACTGATATCATGGGCCTTTAAGAGGCCGAAAGCTTAGTAGAGGCATCAACGTGCCGAATTATATGACATGCCTTTAACAGGCCCAAAGTCACGTTGGGTTGAACTGTTGCCACCTTGATCACGGGCCATTAGTGGGCCGGATGTCGCGTCGGACCATATATGGCTCATGGGCAGCACGGGCCATTCCCAGGCCGAAAGACACACCGGGCTGAAATGGGCCTATGTCTTCATCGGGCCTCTAACAGGCTGAAATGTCACTCGGTCGTAATCGGGCTTAAATACTCAATGAAACATTAACGGGCCAGATCTGGCTTTGGGCCGTAATTGGGCCATGTTTAAGTAGATTGTTAGTGGGCTGGCCCAATAGTACCTGAGTAAATACTATGGGCCATTAGCTGGGCCGGCCCATTTAATATTTATGGGCCACTTTTGGGCCGGTCCACGTGTCAACATATCATAGGCGCATCTCGCCCATTGGATGAGTGACATCTGTGCCAACCCTGAGCTGACACGTGGTTCCGTCGGCCAATGAGAATTTTACACGTGGAAAATCGCCATTGCTCGTGGCTGTTAGCGGGTTATCGGATCCAAAACCAGACCCGATAGCTTAACGGTGACCCGTTACGGTGGATGCTACGTGTCGGTTACCCTTGACGAAAGCACTTCCATGACGCGGCATTTATCGTCATGGAAGTGGACACTTCCGTGATAATAATTTTGGCATTGTCACGGAACACTTCTACGACAGCACATGTATGACTATCTTGATTCTGTCATAAAATCGTCATGCATGGACATGCATGACAGAAAACAGGACCTACAGTGACAAACACGTATTATCACAGAAGTGTTTTTTTTATAGTGTAGTCACTAAGTCCGTCTGATCTTTTTTAGCACGGACGACACCCACTTACATTCAGAAGGTATAAACCATGATGTTCTTGAAACCATCCAACAATACCGTTTTGGCGCACTTAGCCATGGTCCATGTCCTTAGAAAAGGAACAAGAAATTACATGATGCAACCCTGTCCGTCTAGAGGTATATTATATATTATGATTTTTTTTATTCAAGTTATGTTATATATAATCCTCACATAATCTCGATGAATACACGAACCAATCCCCGTCTACATAGCATAGCAGGAATACACTACACGATCTAGAATAAGGCCATACTAACTGCATCTCAATAGCAATAGCATACTACCATAATATTCTTACACATGCATAATATAGTAATGTGATATATATATATATATATATATATATTCAGCTGAAACGAACAAACTCATTGCTCCGATTTTCTAGGCGTTTTTATATTTGTCGTTGGACCATCCTATCAATTTGAGTCCTTATCCATCTATCCCGTCATCTCATTTGTGGCCTGCGGCGACGGCTGGCACGGCTTCGGCGGCAGCGGCGACGGCTGGCACGGCTTCGGCGGTAGTGGCGACGACTGGCATGACCATGAGTACGGTGGACTACATCACCCTCCAAGAGAAGGAGCTCGCTCAGCAGCAGCCTCCATTGGCAGTGGTTCATCCTCTCATTGATTAGATCCAGTCTTCTGAGAATTAGTATTCAATCTGCTGCAGATCTTTTGAGAAACACAAAAGAGGATCCGATGTAATACATGAGGAGCATGATCCGTTTTATTCCAGAGGTACGTTCTTGTGTTATTAATTGGGGTCCAGCTTTGATTCTGACGACAAGTACTTCTCCATCTCCCCAGCAGCAAACATTTCTCGTGGGTAAGTGGCAGAGGGCGGAGGCCACGGTACACATGATGTTCTTGCTCACCGACCATCCTCTAGGTGTTGACCTGAAGTAATTGTTTTTTGTATCTATCCTACATGATTTCTGCAAGCGGTTTCCTTTTGCCATTTTTTGTGACCTGTGGAAGTGATGAATGTTATATTTATTAAGCAGTAGCATCGATGGCCAAGGGTGCAGCGCAAAGATGACAGCGGCCGATGGCGGTATGATCTCCTGTAATCAAGCACATGTCGTGACTGTAAGTTTGATCAAGGCTTAACTTGCGTGTAAGTTTGATGAAGATCGTCACACTCACAATCTTGATAATTCTACTCATCACGCTCCAAGCAATCTATCACAAATGAAAAAAAATCCAAATAAACAACCATGCCATATAGAAGAATCAAAAGAACAACAAAAACAAATATGGCAAGGTTATTCAGCAACAACAAAATAAACAGGTTTAAATATATAACATAGGGTATATGGTGCTATAATGTGACAAGGTGAAGGAATGAACTCGAAAGAGTTAATGGATAATAAATTATTGCTATACAAGATTATATCAAGGATAGTATGGAAAAGTTCCAAGGGTTTATGGAACACAACATAAATGTTTTTTGAAATGTTGCATGTGACATAGGTGTCCATTTGCAAAAGAGTGAATTGAAATGGAACGCTACAACTCAAGTTATAGCGAATGAACTTTGAATTGAATTTGAATTCGAAACAGATAAAAAATACTTGAAATTTGAGTTTACATGATATGACCAGCAAGTATTTGGTACAACAGTCCAGACACAAAAAGAATCAATTGAATAGGATTTACATTTTGCTATATATGAGCAAAAGATGATTCAAACTCAAATTTGAATTGGTCAAATTTTAAATGTTCAAAAGTTGAAACAAATGATATCAACAGAAAGATGGTCTTACGAGGATTACTCTGCAAAAAGTTTCACCTCAGTTGGAGCTATGGTTGAATAGAAATGACGACTTGAAGTAATTAGAACATAAACCGTGGACACGTGTTGACACGTGATTTCCTAATACCCCTTCGCTGCTAGAGGTTCTCTGGACCAGTGGATTATGTCCCGATCGACGGTTGCTGTTCTTTTGGAGCTTGGGTTTCGTACAGAGGAGGATTCCTCACCGGAAGGAACTCCGGCGACCATGGCGCGGCGGCGGGGCGGCTCGGATCCGTTCATGAGCTCGCAAAGGTGGGTTATGGAACTTGGGGAACACGAGACGGCATGAGGGGATTCGTGGACAACATGAAAACATCTTCAGTGGCACGAGGGGGACCTCTGGTGACAAAGCGTACGACTCAAACTGAGACGTTCAGCGGTGATCTTCGGGTCGAAGTCGAGTGAGTCGTCCTATTTCTTCTTTGCGTGCAGTAGAAGGTGAGGGACAGAGATGAGATCAAGGGGAAGTGGACAGAGGGGAAGAGAGGTGCTGGAAACCTCGGTTGGCGACGAACTCGATAGGCTGCATAAGCTTCAGGCGGCGGACTCCAGCGGGATCGGCGGGATCGACGAGCACGATATCGGTGCAGATCTGGAGCGGCGATGTTGGGAATCGAAAGAGGAGTCTAAGGGGGATCCCTCGGTGGCTTGAGATTGGAAAGAGACTTGGGGGGTCGCGCGAATCGAGCGTGGTCGTCTCGGCCGTGGCGGCACTGTCGTGATGCAGAGGGAGACCGAGAGGAGGTTGAAGACGCGTGCGGGGCCCGCACGTTGGTTAAACAGAGGAGGGAAGAGAGGCTGTCGAGTGGGCCTGCATCTGCTGATGCGGCGCTGACGCGGGCTGACACAGTTGGCTCCTTGGGCTGGGCCGAAAGGGTGCTGTGTTGCGCATTGAGCGACATATACTGTCGAACAGTGCTGGGCTATTGCTCGAGTAGGTTTAAGGTTTAGAATAGGTTTTCTGTGTTACTACTAGCAGGAATCATTTTTGGCAAAACAAATACACCAAATGACCTCAGTAAAATACCAGGGAATTTTCAGTCATATAAAGACAAATATAGAAAAGAGTGAACATTATTTTCTGGCCAAAATACTTATATAAAATACATATAATATTTTTATAAAATGTTCTATAAAATATTTTTGAACTCTAGAGAAAGATTCAAATAACATTTCAAGAATTTCCAACTCTTTTTAACCTTGAAGGAGTCATATTTCTTTCTCTCATGAGACTTATTTTTTAAGTTAGAATAGTTTCAAATTTGAAAATCCAATTAATAGAATATTAAATTGTTCTCTTTTTTTTAGGAAGTCATGCCACCCTCTCTTGTATTCAAGTTGGAATATGATATGTCTCCAACGTATCCATAATTTTTGCTTGTTGCATGCTGTTATATGATCAATGTTGGATGTTTTACAACTATTTTATAGCAACTTTACATTATTGTTTGGGACTAACCTATTGACATAGTGCCAAGTGCCAAGTGCGAGTTGTTGTTGTTTGCATGCTTTTTACTCCGCAGAAAATCCATATCAAACGGAGTCTAAATGCAGCAAAACTCTTTGGTGATTTTTTCTAGAACAAAAGACACCACAACCCACCAGGGCGCGCTCAGGAGCCCACGCCCGCCCTGATGGGTTGTGCCCCCCACGGTGGCCTTCCGCACTGCCTCACTCTATAAATACCCCCAATATTCTAGAAACCCTAGGGGAGTCGAGGAAATTTTGTTCCAGTCGCCGCAAGTTCCAGAACCACGAGATCCAATCTAGAGCCCTTCTTCGGCACTCCGCCGGAGGGGAACACGATCACGAAGGGGTTTATCATCCTCATTGGTGCCTCT
Organism: Secale cereale; assembly: GCA_902687465.1. Lineage (NCBI taxonomy): Eukaryota > Viridiplantae > Streptophyta > Magnoliopsida > Poales > Poaceae > Secale > Secale cereale. Next base: position 148,339,199 of record LR738709.1, read on the forward strand.
CCGATGATGCGTGGGTAGTTCACCACAGACCTACTGGCTCGTAGGCAGTAGCTAGATGGCTTCTTCTCTCTTTTTGATTCTCAATACAATGGTCTCTTGGAGATCTATTTGATGTAATGACTATTACCGTGTGTTTGTTGGGATCTTATGAATTGTGGGTTTATGATCGGAATTGTCTTGCTTTAATATCCATACTTGATTGTTATAGCATCGTATTTCTTCTCCGATATTTGGATTTTGTCAACTTGATATATTTATCTTGCAATGGAAAGAGGTGCTTTGTGATGGGTTCGATCTTGCGGTGTCCTTCCCCAATGAAAGAAGGGGCATAATGTGGGGACCCCGACTTATAAGCCGTGATCACCGAATGCACGTGTACAGTGATCCCAGGGATCAATGCTCACTGAACACACAAAAGCAAAATAACAAGAGTATTACATCCATACATACCGTCTTACACAAGTAGGACCATTATGGTCAAGTCTTGAGTATATCAAAGCAGCGGAAATCTTCAATGACAACTTGGACCGATGCCATCTGCCATAACCCTATAGGCATTCTGACTGGGAAGTGTCCTAGCTCGCATGTTCACCTCCAAGGTACTCTTCATTATATCATGTTCTTTCACGCCTAGCCAATAAAACAACCAGTGGCAAGCCAATTAGTACTTTGAGTGTACTCGCAAGGAACACAAGAGTGATAACAGAATAATTATACAAGGCTCTACTGCTAAATTGGCATTTTTGCGGAAAGTTAGTTTTTCTCATGCAAGTATGATCAACATTTATCAAGGACATGGATGCGTGTGCAACAAGTATCAGGAGGTTACAGACATCAACATCGAGAAAGAGTTATGAACAACTCATGCTCAAGCTCATCGTGACTTCCTCATGAATTATATCAACAATATTACCAAATTTTGTTGTTTGTCAGAAACATATGGACATAGTCTAAAAAGCACCACCCAACTGTCCTTGGACACGAATATTCGAATAGTTTGACACTCTACAGAGGTTGTACACTTTACCCACAAGAACCGGGGAACTTCCGTGTCATCCATGACCCGCGGTACCTCTAGTACCCGGAGTAAGCACTCGATCACTACCTTTCCCTAGTCGTGACTAACATAGAGTCCACTCGATTGGTTGCAGCCCCCGTGCCAAACATCGTCACATAATAATTTTTGTGGAGCCACGCTCCCATATTCATCACATAACACAAGCATGGGCTACCAACGGTGTGTCCTGTGCCCTATCAAAATAGTTATGGCCGCCTATCCAAACACAACCCCGTCCAGAGAGTGACCACACCACTCCCATCACTAGTAATGTGGGCACCATGCCAACATCGGACTAGGTAATCAATAATGCCCCGTCCCATAGGGGGTAGTGTGGTTGTACATCTTTTGGATGGGACGGTCGACAATCTCATATCTTATCCATCCCTGCAAACAACACATTCATCATGCCTAGGTACACTACTTCTCCACCAAGTAGTGACCTAGTTCATCATCATCATCTCCCAGGGGCATTAGTGGCACCCACTGGGGTTATTTGCAAGTATGTCAAACCACACTTGTTTATTTCCATGCATAACCCTGCCCCATTTTGCGTAGCCAACTACTATAGCATATTTCTACAACCCACCAACACAACTCTAAACAAGGATAGAGTCACGAACAATGCAAGTATCAACGGGGTATGCAACGGAGGCAAGCCTAGCAAGGTTGTCATTCAAGATATATCATGCACTCGATGAATCAACGAAAATGCTATTATGATGTAAAATGGTTCATCATGGTCAAATGGTTGCTTGCCTGGCTCAACAAAGTCTTCAACTCCTCTAGTCCTTCTCCAAGCATTCCATCTACTTCGTCAACTAATGTCGAAAGAAACCTCGATAAGCAACATAACAAGGCAAAACTAAAAGTGCTCTAAAAATATGAATTTGACTTTTCTAGGACATCTCTGGTTATACGGAAAATAACCAGAGTGGTTTCATTGGAATTGGATTAGTGGATATTTCTGAACATTTCAATGTGATGGAATCAAGGGATTTAATGGAGCTGCAAGGAGTGTACAGAATACCTTTTAAAAAATGAGTAAAAGTACCCATTAAATCAGGCATGATTTTTAGAAACATTTAGAAATTGGTTCGCTGGATTTGGAGTCTAAATGAATATCCTATGGATTTTTGAAGTGGACTTATGTCGATAAATGAGCTTTTCAATGGATCCAGTGAGATCAAGCCCGGTAAAAATGTTCACTAAGGCTCATTAAATAGCTCTGGATTTATGGAGTCTATGGAAATTTGAATCATCAAATTTGGACTTTATTTGAATGTTCTAGGGATTTCACAAGCTATCTAGAAAAGAAAAGGGAAAGGGGAAAGAGCTTTACCCTTATCCTGCGCACCGGGCGGGAGATAGCAGTGGGCTGGCCCAGTGGCTCGGCCGCGCGCACAGAGGGTGTGACGTCGAAGGCGACTTCATGGGAAGGCGTCTCCGCCACAGAGACATGGGAGTCGCGGCCCGCCTCCACTTACGCAGGGCCCCCTGTCACGGTGTGAGGCTGAGCGTCGGGCCCCACTGTCGGTGTCAAAACCGGCGGATCTTGGGTAGGGGGTCCCGAACTATGCGTCTGAGGATCGATGGTAACAGGAGACTGGGGACACGATGTTTACCCAGGTTCAGGCCCTCTCGATCGAGGTAATACCCTACTTCCTGCTATATTAGTATGGATGAATATGAATACAAGAGTTGATCTACCTCGAGCTCGTAATGGCTAAACCCTAAGTCTAGCCTATGAGGATATTGTGATTCTCTTCCAGCCTCTACGGACTAAACCCTCTGGCTTATATACACACCGGAGGGGCCTAGGGTTTGTACATGTCATCTTGCAGAGGAAGGAAAATCTACACCCGAACCTAAAACTTGCCATTACAGGAATACAGGAGTCCTGTTCGGATACGAGAGATGATCTTCTATTATAATCATGACGGCCCATCAGATCGGCCCACCAGGAGCTTATCCGGCCACATGAGGACCCCTCGATCCAGGACTCCCTCAGTAGCCCCTGAACCTGTCTTCGATGACGATGAGTTCGGCTTTCGTATTGTCTTCGGCATTGCAAGGCGGGTTCCTTCTTCTGAATAGATCTTCTACAAAAAGGTGTATTGTGTTCGGCTCTGCAAGGTTAGTACAACCCTTAGCCTCGAAGGCAAGTCTCTTTAAAAAAAATCAATAGTGTGTCTCTACTGGCAACTTTTGGGTGAAGCGTCGCATCCATCCCACTAAGATATCGAACCGTTTTATTCGGTCCTAGTTTCGTGTTTCGAGGTATACCCTCATTGACACATCCCATCAGAATAGAGATCATGCCCGCTTATTGTGGGATCCTCATCAATATGACGTGAGCACCCACGCCGCGCATTACACACAACCGCTTTGGGAACCGGCGAGTTTTATGGCTAAAGTGGGGGGATGTTCTGTATTCATAGCATTATAAAAGGACACCGATCCCTTTCATCAGCACCACACCTTCCTCAAGCTCGAGCTATCCAATCTCCTAGCCCCAGCATTCTTATCTCCTGCGCACACTGCTCCTCGTTCCTCAACCACTACTCCCCTTTCCAGCGATGGCTGGATCCGGTGCCAGGGGCAAGTGGGAAGCTTCCACGGTCACTGAAAAGACCGCGGCGGATCTTAAGAGCGCAGGCTATATCGCCGCTGATATCGCGCATCGAGTCCCTGCCAAGGGTCAGGTATTTCCCGTCCCTGAGGCGGGTGAGAGAGTGGTGTTTACATCCCACTTTGTTAGGAGGCTAGGGTTTCCACTCCACCCATTTGTTTGGGGTCTTTTGTTCTTCTACGAGCTAGATTTCCATGATCTAGCCCCAAACTCAATCTCCACATATCCGCTTTTATAGTGGTATGTGAGGCCTTTCTCTGCATCCCCCCACACTTCGGCCTATGGCTTAAGACCTTCAACGTGAATCCAAAGGTGGTGGACGGGGAACACGCGGAGTGCGAGGGCGCCATGATTAGAAAGCTACCAAATGTAACTTGGCCCAAGGGCTCATTCATGTAGACGAATAAGGTCTGGCAGCACGAGTGGTTCTACATCACTCAACCCCGTGACGCCAAGTGGGCGGTGGAGCCTGCTTTCAGATCTGGACCCCCAGAGATGCTGACCTCCTGAACCAAAAAGGGTCTGAACTGGGGGTCTACAACTGAAGTGATGACTTCAAGTGATGACTCTTGTGAGCCGCGTGTTCGGCATGATTTCCAAGGGGCACCTGCTCTCCTCCGTGGTCCGGGTGACGCTGACCCGGCTTGTTCTCCCTTGCCGAAGCCAGGACTCCTCCCTATGGGAGTTCGATCCGGCAGGAGACAAGCCGCTGAAGCATCTCTTCGGCTTTACGCACAAGGAGATCTGGAAGCATCTCTTCAAGAGTCGGAAGGAATGGCCCGAAGTGACCGAGGATGCGGGCTACAACACTATGGCCTCCGCCCTAGAGGTAATAGAAATCCTTGCCGAACATATACCCTTTCCCTTATTTGACGATAATAGGAATTGGAAATTTTACGTGATATACAGGGCTGGACGAAGAAGGCGACCCGGATTAAGAGTCTGGCACCTTTGCCCAAAGACCCAGAATCGCCTCTGGTGATGGCGATGCTGGTCCCGGCATCGTACAAGGCGCCAACCAAGAAGCCCAAGAAGACGAAGGGTAAGGGGGCCAGAGACAGCCCCCGTCCGGCGGGCAAGAAGCCCGAGGACCTCCACATCCTCTCCTCTGACGAGGTGGAGGAAGATGATGAGGAGGAAGAGGAGGAAGAAGAAGAGCCCCCTACGCAAGGCACAGGGAAGAAGAGGGGGCCATTGCTGACGGGGGTATGGCCGCGCCCCGGAGGAAACTCAACCTCGAAGGTAGTTCGGATTCGTCCGAACATAGCTTTGTGGTGAAGCCCCTGCTCGAAACGTAAGTTTGTCCGGATTGGCTGCTGCACTTTTGCTTTGTTTTAGTATTTCTTCCCTGCTGACCTACAGCCCTCCAGGTGGACACCCTGATGCTATTTCATCGGAGGGGAACTCTCTTGCGCCTCGAGAGACGAAGAGTGTCCCGCCGGTCCGAGCTCCATCGCCCATGATCGGCAGGGACACTGAAGTGTCCTCCGCCCAAGGAGACGAGGGCAGAGCAGGTGACAGGGCGGCCGGAGGTAATACCTCCGCCACTGCTGACCATGGGGAAACAACCCCCATGGAGACCGAAGACGTGGGGCCCAAACAATCCGGGGCCCCACCACTCCGGGGTCCGAAGACCTGACTCCTCAAGCGGAGGAGGATACGGCGGCACCCAGAGTTAATACGGAAGCGCCGGACTCTATGGAGGGAGCACTGCAGAGTGCTCTCGTCATTGAAGAACACCGCACCGTGATGGGTGTGGTGATAAAGAAGATGCAGTCCGTCAAGGGCGGACTGAATGAAGCCTTCAACAACCTTTTAACATGCTTTTAGGTAAGCAATGTAATGTTTTTTATAGAACTTTTATTTTTAATGCACATACATAGCCAGTAGCCCCTGATGCTTTGTGTGATTCTGAAAAGAAACGGACGAAGCATCCGTAGTATAGGATGCTTACAGGGCTGAACTATCGTGCAGGCTTCATTAGTTACGACAACTGCGTGAGACATAGAGGTTGCCGAACTAAATCGAAAGCTCGAGCTGGCCAACGCGGACCTCGACCGCATCAACCGGCGTTTGGATGAAACGAAAGGTATGCGGATTTTTGAAATGTCAATAAGACTTAATTGATTGAGTATGTTTATAAATTGTAATGTTGTATTCTGTATTACACAGTTGGCGCCACAGAGCTCGAGGCCCTCAAGGGCGAGGTTGCCAAGGCCAAGAGGGAAGCCGAGGCAAACAAGGTGGCCACTGACAAAGCGGCTGCCGATTTAGAGGCCGAAAAGGCTGAGTGCGAGAAGCATTGGGCTCGGGTGTCCGAAGTCGAGGTCGATCTCAACAATGCCATTCTCAAATGTGAGGCATTGGAGAAGAAGACTTCGGAGCAAGCAACCGAGCTATCTGCGGAAGTGAAGACTGCCTAGGATGCGCGAAGCGAGTCACGCAACGCTCGTTAGGAAATCGAGCAGGCACGGCAGATAGCATCTGGTAAGACATTTCTCTTACAGAGCATCTTTGGAGGGCAGAAGTACATTGGGCTGACACGATTATGGAGTTCTACAGGCGTGTTTGCTGATCTTCCGAGGAGCAGCGCAGACGCCGCCCAATATTTCCGAGCCCTGGAGGGGAACAACACGGAGAAGCTGTTTTGGTCATAGTTCTATGCGCCAAAACATCTGGTGCCCCTCAGCGACCAGATGAAGTAGCTGATCGAGCTGCACAACATGGCGGGCTCGGCCATGAAGGACCTAATAGTCCGGCTATGGCCCGCTGAGCCAATCCCAAGTAGCTACTTCGGATTGGTGAAGCGGCTCGTCAAGGCGAGTCCGCAGGTTGATGCGTTAACGCGTTCGGCCTGCATAGAAGGTGCTCGGATGGCCTTCGCTCGTGTCAAAGTGCACTGGGCGAAGATGAATGTAGTGCATATAGCTATTGCTGGCCCGCACGCACGCAAGGAGCACCGCAAGCCGGAGAACTACTTCAAGGACGTCATCCAGTGTAATGCCCCGGATGTAATACTTTCCCTTTTGGGTATATAATATATCTCCGGCTTCATCTATTTCCATTCCGGGTTCTTTGTCTTTCGGGTTTTCGTCGTTTTGTTGTGTGAGTGTGTGGCATTCATTCATATCATGTAGACATGTGCATCGCATTGCATTTGTGTTGTCGGTTGCATCCGGTTCCGTGTGTTTCTTCCCGTTGTCCGTTTCGCGTTCCGGAGCTCCCTCACGTGTCCGTGACGTCCCGTAGGCCTACTTTGTTGTTCGGGCGTTTAACGTTACCGGTGTGCCGCGAGGTTGTTGTCTGTGTTGTTGTTTTGTTGTGTGCAACCCGCCTCTCAAATCTCGTCTCGTTTGGACTCCGTTGGTTTTTCCATCCGTTGTTCGTGTGGGTCCGATGTGCCTTCACTTCGTGTCCCGGAAACACCCCTACTGCATTCTTTTATCTTCTCCTAGGCCCTTTAAAACTATCCCCGCGATCGGATCCGTTGGATCGCGATCGGAGGGCTCCTAGCGCCCCTAAATTCCTCCCTAACCCTAAAAACTGCTATATATAGACCCTAGTCTATTTTGGCATCTCTAGTTTCCTTCCCCATCTCCACCTCTATTTTTTTTCCCTTTTTCCTTCTCAGATCCAATCCCCAAAATTCCTCCCGCAGCGACTGAGGAGCCGCCGTCGCCGCGATCGCCCCGCGATCCGATCTGGCCTCGCCAGGTCAACGCCCTCCCAGCGAGCGATCGAGGCCTCCTGCCGTCGTCCCCCCCCCCCCCCCCCCCCCCCCCCCCCGTGGGCCTTCGCCGCGCCAGGTCCTAGGACCACATCGCCAAGGCCAGGCGCGGGCCCGTACTCCTTCGACGCCGCGCGTCGCTTCGACCGCGCGCCCCGGGCCCGAGGCCCGTACACCGCCAGTAGGCCGCCTCGCCAGTTTCCCTCACCTCCCCGCGCCGCGCCGTCCGCCTCAGATCTCCAGGCCGAGCGCCCGGCTGGGCCACCCCGCTTCGCCAACGACGCGCTCGCGCCGCCAGGCCCGTACCCCGCCGCCTGGGCCGCGCTGCCTCCGCAGCCACCGAGCCGGCCCACCTCCCGCGCCTCCCGCGCCGCCGCACCGCCGCCTGGGCCGAGGCCTCCGCCGCGCCGGCCCGTGGAAGTTTTTTCCCAGATCTGAATCTGACTAAGGTTGACCCTTTTTCCCCCACTAAGTCCCTGAGATCTAAATCTGTGATGCTATGTTTGACCATGCATAACTTTTACTGTGTTGCTCCGTTTTGCGCGTGTAATATGTCCAGACGTTCGTGGATCTGTGCTCTACGTTTCCTCTGTTGTTATCATGCATGTTAGAGATCATCTAGGTGCTTGTTTTGCTGTTGCAAGAGTGCATCATGATATAAACTGCTGCTATGTGTTATTTTCATGCCACCTTTGCCATGTGATATCTTTTAGCTCGTTTGTCCGAATGATGCAAATGACATGTCCACGTGTTCGTCTTGCCACGAACTACGTGTTGCTTGTGATAGGTTGCATGGTAGATTTATTATTGCCTTGTTATCATCATTGCAAAGTGCCATGTGGCTGTGATGTGTTTTCACTTGTTATGAAATGCCATCTTGTTGAGCTCGTTGCAATCGTTGTGTTCACCTCTATGATGCATGCTTGTGTGTTTCGGGATCACCTTCATGTGTACTTTGATGAGGTGCTTACCCTTTGCCATGTTTAGTTTCGAGGTGACTTAAACATGCTCTTTTATATGCCTTGATGTTATTGCTGTTTTAGGACTTAGTGATTTTTCACTAAGTCTGAAATCTGTAACGTTCCGATGCCATGTTCGTGTGTTGTTCTAGGACAAAGCATGATAGTTTTGGAGTGGATTTTGATTGTTCCTTGTAGTATATATTGTTGTCTTTCCATCCATGTCCTCACATGTCTATTTGAGTGGCTGTAGCATGTTTATCTTTTGCTCTAAAGTTTCAATAAAATTCTGCTGCCAGAATTTTATTGTCAAGTTCAATATGTCCAAGATCATTGCTATTGATCCGTGACTCCGTTGGGGGTGCACCTTGGACTTAGTTGCTGTACTATATGTCTAGTTTGTGTTCATGTCTTTTGCCATGCTTTTTGGGTGCTGTAGCTTAATTATTTTGAGCTCCGAAGATGCTATGTTGCTGTAATTTTCAGCTTTCGCTCAAATCTTGTTTCGGGCATAACTTTTAGCCCGTAACTCCGATTTCAGCGAATCTTATATCAAACTTGGTTGTTTTTCTGTGCAGATTAATAATATCAGATTGTTATCATGTTTTGAGGTGTTTTGCTTGAGTGATGTTTTACGTGCTCCGTGTGCATCCTTAGTGCATCCATCATGCATTCATGCTTTTCGAGTGCGCATTGCATCTTGTTGATTTGTGCTTGGTGTGATTGTTGTGTTTAGAGCCGGAAGCTGAGACCGGGTACGAAGTTGAGCACGAGATTTCCAACGAGGTTGAGCACGAGGACCCTTCTTACGATCCGAACGACTTCTCTTCAGGCAAGATGACCGAACCCCGATAACATTACTATCTTTGCCTATTGCTAGTAGTCTCGATCTATAGTTTTGCCTCGATGCCCATGACCTTCTTGTCAGCCTCCTACTTGTAGCCAATTGCCATGTTTAACCAACCTACCTATGCAAACCGTTGCTTGGCTAAGTACGCTTCGCTCAGCCCTTCTTATAGCGTTGCTAGTTGCAGGTGAAGATCGAAGATGCTTTGCTTCTTGTTGAAGTTTGGTTGGGTTATATCACACTATATAAATGCTTAAAATGAAATCATCTATATATTGGCAAGGGTGGAAGGCTAAGCCTTTTGCTTGGTGATTTGTTCCACTCATGCCGTTAGGAACCGTATAAACCGGTGTTATGTTCCTTGATTATGCGTTCCTAACACGGTTGGGGTGTATGGGACCCCCTCGATAAACCGCTAAGTGCTAAGTCTTTTCCAGCAAGTCCCAACCTTGGTACTATTTGCCTAAACAACTAAAACTTTCCGAGGGAGTAATTAACCCGAGGCTTAATTAATTCAACCCCCTGGGCCAGTGCTCGACTTGAGTGTTGGCCCAAACTAGAGCCACTTGCGGATACCACCCGGTTCGCTGGGATCTTCGGTATCTGTACGTACTGCTCATCCGAACGTGTCCTGAGACCTAGATACGCGCGGCTACTATCAGGGTGTCGACACGCCGGGAGGATTTGCTGGATTAGCCTTACCTTAGCTCGGTATATCTTGAGCACGGGATTCCGAGGATACTCGGGTCTTCCCACTTTGGAGTTGCGACTCCGCGGATCGTGGGCTTGTAATGGGTCAAGTTGGAACACCCCTGCAGGGTTTGAACTTTCGAAAGCCGTGCCCGCGGTTATGTGGCAGATGGGAGCTTGTTAATTCCGGTTGTAGATAACTTGACACAATGTTACCAATACACTACCCGCGTGTGTTCCGTGACTGTCAGTTTCCGAATAGGGATTCGGGAGTTGAACACGGAGGGGTTATGTTTGTGGAGCTTGTAGCTAGGATCACTTCGTGATCACTTCTCGCCGAGGCTTCTCTTCTCGCTCTCACTTACGTAAGCTAGATGCTAGTTGCTGCTGTAGACTTATTCTTTTCTTCAGCCTTTTCCTCACCCAAAGGCTTTGATAGTCTTGTTACCCGGAGACGGGATTGCTGAGTCCTCTGTGGCTCACAGTTACTTCACACACCAGATGCAGGTCCAGCTCTGAGCTATCCTGGTGATGGCACCGAGCTGGATTGGGAGTACGACGAGGAGCGTAGTCGGTACTACGTGCGCTACCCGGACGATCAGTAGTGGAGTCTCTTACTAGGATTCGATCCGCCTGTGGTTTATTTATCCGAGTTCGGTACTTTGATTTTTGGCTTTTGCCCTTAGAGGGTTGTGATGTTCTTAATGTATGATGTTTGAGACTTGTACTGTAACTCTGTGACGTGGCGAGTGTAAGCCAACTATTTTCAGTTTACTATCCCCTCTTTTACATGAGTTGTGCAAAGATTACCGAACTTGAGATCATTCTAGGATGGACTCCTTTCCATTCATCCTGGCAGTTCCAAGATGTATCAAGATCTCAAGCAATCTTACTGGTGGACACGCATGAAAAGGGAGATTGCCCAATTCGTGAATGAATGTGATGTATGCTGAAGAGTGAAAGCAGAACATCAACGTCCAGCCGGTCTTCTCCAACCTCTTCCTATTCCCGAGTGGAAGTTCGACCACATTGAAATGGACTTCGTCACTGGCTTTCCTAAATCCAAGCGAGGAAATGATGCTATCTTTGTGGTGATTGACAAGCTTACCAAAGTCGCTCACTTTCTTCCAGTCAAAGAATCAATCAATGCAGCTCAACTTGCAGAGCTGTACACTTCCAGAATTGTGTCCCTACATGGCATTCCTCAAGTGATATCCTCAGACCGTGGCAGCTTGTTCACATCAAGATTCTGGGACTCCTTTCAGTCCGCCATGGGCACTAAGATCAGGTTCAGCAGTGCTTTTCACCCTCAGACTAGTGGTCAAGTCGAGCGTGTGAATCAGATTCTAGAAGATATGCTCAGAGCCTGTGTCATCTCCTTCGGCATGAAATGGGAAGACTGCCTTCCATTTGCCGAGTTCTCTTACAACAACAGCTTTCAAGCAAGTGCAGGCAAAGCACCTTTTGAAATTCTCTATGGCAGAAAGTGCCGTACCCCTCTCAACTGGTCTGAAACAGGTGAACGCCAACTTCTTGGCAATGACTTGATCTCAGAAGCCGAAGAAATGTGCAAAGTCATACTGAGAATCTCAAGGCCGCTCAGTCGCGTCAGAAGAGCTACTATGACGGCAAGCATCGTGATTTGGCTTTCGACATCGGTGATCATGTCTATCTCCGAGTTTCTCCGATGAAAGGAACCCAAAGATTCGGTATCAAAGGAAAACTTGCTCCTAGATACGTCGGGCCTTTCAAGATTCTTGGCAAAAGAGGCGATCTAGCCTATCAGCTCGAGCTCCCTTCCAACTTTGCAAATGTTCATGATGTCTTCCATGTGTCTCAGCTTCGCAAATGCTTCAAGGCACCTGAGCGCATGATTCCGTTTGAGGAGATTGATCTTCAACAATACCTGTCCTACCGAGAGCATCCAGTTGCAATTCTCGAAGAAACCGAACGCAAGACCCGCAACAAGTCCATCAAGTTTCTAAAAGTCAAGTGGTCACATCACACAGACCGAGAAGCTACCTGGGAACGAGAAGATCATCTTCGTTCCGAGTACCCTTCCTTTTTCCAGTCCTAGATCTTGGGACGAGATCTTTTTGTAGTAGAGGAGAGTTTGTAATGCCCTGGATGTAATACTTTCCCTTTTGGGTATATAATATATCTCCGGCTTCATCTATTTCCATTCCGGGTTCTTTGTCTTTCGGGTTTTCGTCGTTTTGTTGTGTGAGTGTGTGGCATTCATTCATATCATGTAGACATGTGCATCGCATTGCATTTGTGTTGTCGGTTGCATCCGGTTCCGTGTGTTTCTTCCCGTTGTCCGTTTCGCGTTCCGGAGCTCCCTCACGTGTCCGTGACGTCCCGTAGGCCTACTTTGTTGTTCGGGCGTTTAACGTTACCGGTGTGCCGCGAGGTTGTTGTCTGTGTTGTTGTTTTGTTGTGTGCAACCCGCCTCTCAAATCTCGTCTCGTTTGGACTCCGTTGGTTTTTCCATCTGTTGTTCGTGTGGGTCCGATGTGCCTTCACTTCGTGTCCCGGAAACACCCCTACTGCATTCTTTTATCTTCTCCTAGGCCCTTTAAAACTATCCCCGCGATCGGATCCGTTAGATCGCGATCGGAGGGCTCCTAGCGCCCCTAAATTCCTCCCTAACCCTAAAAACTGCTATATATAGACCCTAGTCTATTTTGGCATCTCTAGTTTCCTTCCCCATCTCCACCTCTATTTTTTCCCCTTTTTCCTTCTCAGATCCAATCCCCAAAATTCCTCCCGCAGCGACTGAGGAGCCGCCGTCGCCGCGATCGCCCCGCGATCCGATCTGGCCTCGCCAGGTCAACGCCCTCCCAGCGAGCGATCGAGGCCTCCTGCCGTCGTTCCC